>JAWMRD010000066.1:2791259-2815601 GCA_035584875.1 Syndactyla subalaris
GACAACTCAAATTGAGGCTGAAAAACCAGGTTGGAGGCCACCTGAGAGGCAGTGGCTTGGGTTGGGCTGGTTTTCCCAGGAGGTGGGTGAGGAGAAGCTGCCCAGGAAGGAGGTTTGGAAAGCTGAAGGGGAGATCAGGGGTTGGGATCACAGAACTATGGAAAGTCCTGAGCTGGAAGGGACTCACAGGGGTCATCCAGTCCAACTGCTGGCCCTGCCCAGGACCTTTATTGTCCCCAGGGCAGTGGGCACAACCCCAAGGCTGCCAGAGCTCCAGGAGGGTTTGGACAATGCTCTGAGGGACAGGGTGGAATTGTTGGGGTGTCTGGGCAGGACCAGAGTTGGACTCACAATCCTTGTGCTCCTTTCCAACTCAGAACATTCCATGATTCTGTGACAAAGGTTGGAAAAGCCCTCTAAGATCGTGGAGTCCAACCACCCCTCTGTGTTCACCACCAAACCACGTCCCCAAGAGCCACATCCACACGTTTTTTGAACACTTCCATGGATGGGGCCTCCTGTCCCCCTGCCTGCTCTGACACAGCACCCTGAGGAACCCCCTCAGCACCCTTCAAACTGTGCTGTGCACCCCCAGCCTCACCTCCAGGGTGACTTAATCCCCTTCTCCCCTCAAACCTATTTAAAGCTGAGCTCTGCCAACCCCCAGACCCAGCTTAAAGCTGAGCTCTGCCAACCCCCAGACCCACAGCGAGACCTGCTCGCCCAGAGACCCCCAAGAGCAGAGGAACCCGAGGACATTTGCCCCCAGGCCCCTTTCTGCCGGGTTGTTTCCTGGCCAGGCTGCAGAGGAGCCCGTGTGACGGTGCCGCTGGCGCTGGAGCTGCTCTAACCATGCAGAAGATGTTCCAACAAGCAGAGCTGGCACGGAAAAACAACGCTCTCGTTTCACAGGAAAGCAAAACCCAGATACAGATTTGCCTGCTCAGTGGCTCCGTGTTTGTCTGGTGTCACAGGCTCAGTCATTCAGGGAAAAAGAGTGTCACATCCCGGCCACCTGTCACACAGGCACGGGCAGGGATTCCCTGCTCAGGTAGGAAATGCCTCCAAACCCCTCCAGGGGCAGAGACAGGAGGAGCTGGGAAGTGTGGGATGGCAAGGAAAGCAACCAGTATCCTAAAATCAGGGAACCCTTGGAATGGTTTGGGTTGGGAGGGACCTTAAAGACCAGCCAGTTCCACCCCCCTGCCACGGGCAGGGACAATGTCCATGACTTTGTGCAACTGAACCCGTGCTGGTTCTTCACCCATGGACCACACACAGCCCAGGATGTTCCCACTGGGAATTCAGAAGTCTCTGGGAATCTTTAAGTCATATGAGGAGCAGCTGAAGGAGCTGGGGGGCTCAGCCTGGAGAAAAGGAGGGCCAGGGGGGACCTTCTCACTCTCTACAACTACTTGAAAGGAGGTTGGAGCCAGGTAGGGGTTGGTCTCTCCCGGGGAACAGGGACAGGACGAGAGGAAACGATGTGCCAGGGGAGGGTCAGGTGGGACATGAGGAGGAATTTCCTCCTGGAAAGAGTGAAGAGGCTTTGGAAGGGGCTGCCCAGGGAGGTTTGGAGTCCCCACCCTTGGAGGTGTCCAAGGAATGCCTGGAGGTGGCACTGAGTGACAAGGTGGGGATGGGGCACAGCTTGGCCTCGATGATCTTGGAGGGCTTTCCCAACCTCCAGGGTTTGGGGATTCCACCCTGGACTGAACTTCCTGGACTGTGACTTTGCTGTGAGCTCATCCAAGCCCATTTTGAGCACATTCTGCTCCAGCCCTGGGCCCTCCTGTGAAGGTGGATTCACAAAGGGATGGGAACGGATCCCATCCCATCTCCTCAGCCACTTCCCACCCGGTGGGGAATGACAACACAGCTCCTCTCTCTCCACCCCAGATGTTGCTCCACTCCCTTCCCTCCACCCCAGCCCAAGCTGGGCACTGCCCCACGAGCCACCCTTTACAGAGCAGCCAGTTCTGCCCTCCTTGCCAGACTTGCAGCTCCTCCTCCAGTCGGTGCCAGTGCCAGTTCCAGCTGCAACACCCCCATCCCCTCTCCCTGCTTCCTTTGGATTCGGCTTCCCAGGGCTTTGAATGGGATGTAATCTGCCATTTGATGCCTGAGCATCATGGGACCCTCTTCAGCTTCTTGCATTCAGCCCCAGCTTTGGCTCTCCTCAAGCATTTTGATGCCTACGAATGTGCCAGCTCCCTATTCACCCTTCCCTGACTGCTCTGAGCAGCTCGAATGCCATCACAGAGCTCTGCCCGCTGCCACCGCCCTCCACACTCCTGCAAACAGCCCGGAATCCTTGCAAAAATCACTTTTCTGCCTGTCATTGATGTGGGAACTCACTCAAAATGTGGTTGCCCCACGCCTGGAAGTGTCCAAGACCAGGTTGGAGCAACCTGGGCTGGTGGAAGGTGTCCCTGCCCATGGCAGGGGTGAATTGAGAGGAGCTTTAAGGTCCTTTCCCACCCAAACCATTCCATGATCCTTTGTTTCTATGAGAGCACCCACCCCACCACCTCACTCCCACCCCACAGAGCTCAGATCCACTTTGGAGCTTCCACTTTCTCCCCTAAAATCCAAATAAAACTCTTCCCTGATATATATTCCTTCGAGCAGCCAATAAAAATCCTCTGCATTGTTGTTTTCAGCAGCTTGAGGCTGTTTGAACATTAACTCTGGCTCCTAAATCAGGACTCCCTTCACTCCTGCACCCCTCCAAGGCTGCTCTGGGCAGGAAAGCACCAACCTCTTGGGAGTTAAAAAGCTTCACCCTTGGGTGCTTCACCCTGGCAATGTCCATTCCTGGAGTCACCAGTCCTGGAGGGATGGAAAAAACATGTGCATGTGGCACTTGGGGACATGGTTTAGTGGTGACCTTGGCAGTGCTGGGGGAAGGGTTGGCCTCCAGCACCTCAAGAGGGTTTTACCAACCCAAAGAATTCCATGGTTTGCTCTGAAACCTCTTCAACACTTTGGTTGGAGGGTGTCTCAGCCTGTCCCTCTGCTCTGGGATACTGGGATGATACAGCAGCAACACCAGGACCTGCTCTGGGGGTCTCCCAGGGCCTCCTCCTGCTCCTGCTGCCCCTCAGGATGGAGCTGCCTGGGTGTCTCCCTGAAAAGGGGCCTCAGGAAGGCACTTTTAACCTCTACCTCATGAGCCAGAGCCCAAGGGAAGGTCCCCAAGGAGGGGGAGGCTCAGCCGGGTGTCCCTGCAGAGCCCTCTGTCCTTCAGCCTCAGCCCAGCAGCTCCCACAGCCCCTCCAGTCCCTCCTGCAGCTCCAGGGACGATTTTTCCCCCTGCCAATGCCTGGGCAGCTGTCAGTCCCCTGTCCCCTTGGATGTCCCTATCCCCTCGGGATGTCCCTGTGCCTTCCAGGATGTCCCTGTCCCCTCAGGATGTCCCTGTGCCCTTGGATGTCCCTGTCCCCTTGGATGTCCCTGTCCCCTCGGGATGTCCCTGTCCCCTCAGGATGTCCCTGTCCCCTTGGATGTCCCTGTGCCCTTGGGATGTCCCTGTGCCCTCAGGATGTCCCTGTCCCCTTGAGATGTCCCTGTGCCCTTGGGATGTCCCTGTCCCCTCGGGATGTCCCTGTCCCCCCCACAGGACCCTGCCCGTTCTGGAGCTCCCTCTGCTCCCCCAGCCCCACCAGCTGCTCCAGATGTGCCCCCCAGCCCCTCTGTGGCAGCAGAGGACATGGATTCCTGACTCCCACCTTCACACGGTGCCCTTAAATATTCTCCATGCAAGAGGCAAGGATTTGACTCATTTAGCTTTTCCTTTTAATTTCTTTTTCCTTTTTATGTCATTTAAAGTCGGTTTTGAATTCCTGCTGCTGCAGTCGGCTCTTTTGGCTCTCTCCCCTTCCAAGGATGTTGGATTTGAGTATATTGGAGTCAGTATATATATATATATATAAAAGCATCTCTTTGATAGTGATATATTGATCCAGACTCTGTGTATTACCCTGGAATAAATCAAAAGTTACTTCTCCCCTGTAAGGACTTTCACCAGTTGCCTCACGGATTGTCATTTACGGTGTTTAAAACTCATTTTCTCCCCTCACAGAAGCACCTTCTCTGGCCTCCAATTCTGCCCAGCTGTTCGAGGCATTTCCCCAGCATAACAAAAATCTCATTTTCAGAGCAAACCTGGATCTATAAAATGTCAGTGTTTCATGGATTAAACCACTTTAACCACCTATTCCACTTAGGACACGCTCGATGAATGATCAGCTCCCACTAACAGGACTTTCTGGGGCTGGTGTTACCTCTGAAGGAGCTTCTGGATTCTGCCCTGAAGTCTCAGAGTTACCAAGGAGAGAGTTCTGTTGCATTTATCATTTTCTGTTCATTTTTCTGCCAGCTTTCCAAGGCACATTTGCTTTTTGACTGGCATTTTGGTTTGTTTGCAGCTATTTCAATGCATTGTTTTGACACCCTCTGCATTTAACACTCAACACACCATTAATTGGGACGAATTTCGTTCCTCTGAAGAAATGAAACCCCCCAGAATCAATTCTTACCTCATCTGCCATATTTTTTACATCAAATCCATGCAAACCCACTGTTCAGACTGGGATGGGAAGGCAGGGAGGTCGGAGCTCTGTGGGTCTTGTCCCACCAGTGCCTGGGAGAGGGAATTTCCAGCCAGGATTGGGAGCCAGCTCCGAGCTGTGCTCCAAGCCAGCAGCTAATAAATGTCACTGAGCCCACACAGAGCAGATTAGAAATGTCCATTTGGATCTTGGCTGGGAGCCTGAGCAGCCCCAACACCGCTCCCAGGTCCTGCTGAACGTGGATGGACTGGGGGCAAAGTCCTTTTGGGATTCAGGAACTACCTGAGTGGCCTCCAGGAGTCATTCCACTGCTCTTCCAAAGCCCGGGTGATCTCAGCCAGCTTCCAGCCCTGGCTCCTGCTCCAGGCACTGCTGCCCTCCAGAGCTGCTCATGGAGCAGGATGTTTTGCTGAGGCACTTGGGTGCTGGGGCTAAATAAGCCCTTAATGCTCTTAGAAACTCCAAAGTCAAAGGAGATAAAGGTTATCTGATACTCCAGTGACCTCCAAGCCTTCCCTGGTCACTGTGTCTGGGGACAGCACCATCCATCATTCGGTCCTCAATGGCTCAGGCCACCCTCAGCTTTATTTCAGCACCAGTTTAGTTCCAGCTTAAAAAATCAGCCCCAACCACTGTGCTGGCAGGATCCAGGCAGGTTATTCCTGCAGCCACATTTAACCACACCGGTCATGCCAAGATGTTGCATCTGAAAGTGTGAGGTGTGGAAGTCACAGAAATGAAGTGCTGGGAGATCTGAGGAGAAACTGGGTGGAGGTGCTGAGGGTTTGGTGCCACACAACAGGCTGGGGGGGTCAGGCTGGACCCACCACAGAGCCCTGCTGGGTTTGGGGTTCTTCCCTCAGCCCTGCTCCTGTGTGCTCTGCTGCTGCCAGGCAGGAATAAATCCTGCTCCGTGGAGAACGATTCCAAAGGGCTGAAAATGGGAGCCAAGCTCTGGGAGGGATCCCCAAGCACAGCCATCAGGTTCTGGTTTCTGACTCACAGCAACGTGACTCAGGAGTAACTACCAAAGCCTCGACAGAAGCAAATCAAGGACAAGATATTTCTGTGCAGAATAATTCTGTAAAATCAGCTCTGCTGTGGGTTAACGAGTCTGAGAAGAGGCTGCACTGGGCTGGAACCAGCACCACGAACACCCAGGCACTGTGCAAAGCAGGTGAGCTGCCTGGACCTGGATCTTGATAGGAAAGGAGCTGCAGAAGTGGAAGAGATGCGAAAACATCTGGCTGGGCAGGACAGCTCCAGTGAGCCGGAAAGAGCAGCCCAACACCCTGACACAGTCATGTCCTGGAATGCTGTGGGGAAGCCCAGGCTTCCTGCGTGGATGGGAGAGACCAAAATGCCAAGAGGCTCCAGCAACGATGGGAATGAGGGGCTGGAACCACACCCCACACATGGCACGGTGGGACAGAGCTCGGAGCAGCTCCACATGCTCCCCACTCGGAGCACGGGGAAGCGTGGAGGCCACTCGTGTTTTTAAGCAGCACACACGGAACCCAGGATGAAGAATTCAGGGATTAAAGAGGCTGGGATGCTGCAGAAGAGCAGCCCTGGCTCAGGAAAGCCGGGACTAAGGAGTGACACTGAACGGGAGCAAACACTCCAGAGCAGTGTGGGGTTAATGAAGGGGTTTTGAAGAGCAGAATCAGCAAAGGCAGGAAAACAAACAGGGCTGAGCTTGTCAAAGAGGCACCAGGAAAACACAACAGAGAGGTTAAAGGAGGCAGTTGTGGTCGGGGAGGATATCCCAGGGATGCTGGAGGACACTGCTCCTTCCCTCTTCCACAGCTTCCCGGGAGATTCCCGTGCCTTTGCAGAGCCTCCAGAGAGGTGCCATCCCCGGCTGGGGTGACAGCAGGCACGGCTGTTGAAAGGAAAATACTTTATCAAGCCCATTGGGTGACTTAAAAGCTTCATTCCATCCTCCAACCCCCCTTCCAGAGAAGCACCCACTGGAGGGACTGCAAAGGAAAGGCAGGAGCTTCTGGCCTCATCCTCAAAATCAGGAGACAGGTGGCAAAGCAACAGAAAAGGCCAAATTCACATCATCAGAGAGGGAATTCTCTGGAGCTGTGAGAAGAAAATGGTCAAAGTGACTTGATTTTAAAGATCTGGAGGAGGAGAAGGGGAAGATCAACCCTGGCACTGCTCGGGTATCCTGGAAAGTGTTTCAGCTCCACAGTCCAGCTGGTCCTGGGTGGAAAGTTAACCCCGGGGTGGTTCATTCTTCCCCTGCAGATTCACATCAGCTGCAGCCAGGACACGGGGCTGGAAGGTTTTCAGGGAGCATCAGGCCTGGCAGCTCCCACGGATGTCAGTGGGAGGAGAGGGAGAGCTGCTTGTTTCTGCCCAGGGGTGCTTTACCTACGGGAAAACACCCCAAGGTGCATCCCCACCCCTGGCACAGCCCTTTCCACCCGGCTGAAGGATGCTCCAGGCCACAGCTGGTGCCTGAGGGAGGCTCTGGAGGACTGGAAGCACCCAGGTTTAGGGTGCAGTGCCCTCCCAGAGAACAGGGAGACCCAGAGGTGTTTGGATGCAGCACCCACCTGAGCAGCCCTGCCTTGTCACAGCAAGAGAGAACCACAGAGACTGAGGAGAGCAGGGGTTTTTGGGGTCTCAGGGACATGGGCATGGCAGGGGGGAGCTGAGCAGGGCAGCTCCCCTTCCTGGGGGCTCCAGGACCCTCAGCAGAGGCGGCTGCGTGACACCAGCCCCCCCTCCTCGCTGTGTTCCCGCAGATGCTCCGGGGCTGATTCACAGGGATCTGTTGTGGCGAGCCGGCACCTGCTGCACGCTCAACACCTCCTCTCCCTCCTCTTCCTCTGCCTCCACCACCCTGCCCGTCACCAGCAGCACCTCCCCGCTGATGGGGAGTGGGTGCAGCACCCACGGAGCGGGGACAGCCGCCCACTGGCTCCTGCAGCACACCCAGCCCTGCAGGAGACGGGGAGAAGGTGACAAGCCCTGCCTGGAGCCACCAGAGGGACAGGCGGGGGGAGCAGGGACACGACTGCCATGTGTCCCCCTCCAGCACAGACATCCGGGGAAGGCTGGGGGGTCATGAAAAGCCCCAAGAGCCCAAGTGTCACCCAAGAACCTCCTTTTTGGAGGAAACTGCCCCCCACACCCCCACTGCTGCGTGCAGTGCCAGCAGCCACCCACACCCTCGCAGAGTGCAGTGCCAGGAGCCACCCACATCCTCCCAGCCTTGACCCACGGCACCCTCTCCATCTTCCCTGCCCCATCCCACCCTCCCACAACACCCTCTCCTGCCTCCCTGCCCCATCCCACCCTCCCACAGCACCCTCTCCATCTTCCCTGCCCCATCCCACCCTCCCACGGCACCCTCTCCTGCCTCCCTGCCCCATCCCACCCTCCCACTTGCAGCCAGGCTCGTGGCTCGGAGGAGCCGAGCTTGGGTTCCCTTTGCTGCTGGGAGAAGACCTCGTGAGAGCTGCTCCCACATCCCAGGCCTTGCCAGATCCCTTCCCCAACGGCAGAGAAGGAGCTGAAGGCTGGGAAGAACCTCCCGTGGCCTCACCTGGCTCATCCTGCCCCCAAAGCTGCCCCACGGGGCCGTGGCACAGAGCAGGGATGTGATGGTGTGACCAGCGCCAAGCTTTTCCTCCCCCAGCCCCTTCCCACAGCGACTGTGACTAAGGGAGACATCCCTGTGGCACAGCTTTGGAGCAGGAGAAACTCCTGGGAAAGGCACGGGAGGAGTTTCTGCTGACGCGGGGAGGGGATGCACAGTCTGCTCCAGAAAAGGAGTTAATTCTCCTCTGGAAAAGGGATGGAAGTGTTTCCCCCAAAGCCCCGAAATCCCCTGGAACCAGAAATGCCTGGGCTGCAGGAGGGAGCGCTGGGGCCGTGCCATCCAGGGGATGAGAGCATGGAAGGGTGAGAGTGGATAAAGGAGCTGCCTGGGACATGCCAGGGGACAGCCAGGGCTGGACACTGAATTTGGGGACAGGAACAGTCCAGTCTTCACCCCAAGCGTGGTCCAGCTGCAAGGAGCAGTTGAGAGACTGGGTGGTACCTGCTGCAGAGACAGGGAGGAGATGTGGGACCCTGAGGGGCAGAGATGGGCTGGGCCACCCTGGGGAGCACAGGTGACACCCCAGGAGGGGTCACATCCTGATACGGGTAACACCCCAGCACAACTGACATCCTGACATGGGTGACATCACAGCACGGGTGTCACTCCAGCATGGGTGACACCTCGTCACAGGTGACACCCCAGAATGGGTGACGTCCCAGCACGGGTGACACCTCATCACAGGTGACACTCCAGAATGGGTGACATCCCAGCACGGGTGACACCTCATCACAGGTGACACCCCAGAATGGGTGACGTCCCAGCATGGGTGACACCTCATCACAGGTGACACCCCAGAATGGGTGACATCCCAGCATGGGTAACACCCCAGCACAATTGACATCCTGACATGGCTGACACCCCAACGTGGGTGACATCCCAGCACAGGTGACATCTGGATAGGGGTGACATCATGACACAGGTGACACCCCAGCAGAGGTGACACCCTGACATGGGTGACATCCTGATACAGGTGACACATCAGCAGGGGTGGCATCCCAGCAATGGTGACATCCCAACACAGGTGACATCCCAACACAGATGACATCCTGACACGGATGACACCCCAACAGAGGTGACACCCCAGCAAGATTGACACCTCAGCATGGGTGACACCCCATCATGGGTGACATCGTGACAGGGGTGACATCCCAACAAAGGTGACATACTGACATGGGTGACATCCTGACACTGGTGACACCCTGACATCGGTGACACTCCAACACAGGTGACACCCCAGCAGGGTTGACACCTCAGTATGGGGGACACCCCATCATAGGTGACATCCTGACACGGGGGACACCCCAGCACGGGTGACACCCCAGCATCTCCACTGCAGTCCTTGTCACCCCTCCAAGCACAGGATAGACCTGGCTCTGTCCCCCGAGCCGGGCCCAGCAGAGCCACCCCTGAGGAGGCACCGCGGGGTGACCCGGTTGGGTCCAGGGACATCCCCGGGGTGACCCGGTCGGGCTGGGGGACATCCCCGAGGTGATGCCACCCGAGGGGGGATCCCGGCCCGCAGAGCCCCGGAGCCGGTGCCCTGGAGGAGCCCACCGGGGCTGGGCCGGGAGTGGGACCGACCCCAGACCGGCAGGACCCCCTTCCGTGGGGGGTATCCCCAAGGACAGGACCCCCGCAGTGACGGGACACCCCCCCTCCCCCCCAATTCCCCATCCCCCAGCCAGGGATCGGGACTGGGGACGACACTCTGATGGGTCGCGACTCCGCCCGGGGGCACGACAGGGACCACCGGAACCCCCGAGACCACGAGGGCTACCGGGACCACCGGGACCACCGGGACTACTGGGACTCCGGGGACACTCTGCTCCGCCCGGGGCTGGACAAGGGACCGTGGGGACAGCGGGGACACTCGAGACCGCGCGGACCACAGGGACTGCCGGAACCACGGGGACCCCCGGGGACCCCCGAGATCATGGGGACCTCCGGGACCACGAAGACCACCGACACCACCGGGACCACGGGGACCCCCGGGACAGTGGGGACCACCGAGACCACGGGGACTACCGGGACCACGAGGACCGCCGAGACCCCCGTGACAGTGGGGACCTCCGAGACCACGGGGACTACCGGCACCACGGGGACCACCGAGACCCCCGGGACAGTGGGGACCCCCCGAGACCACGGGGACTACCGAGACCAGCGGCGATCTCCGGGACCACAGTGACCGTGGGGTCCATCGGACCACAGGAGACCCCCGCCACCCCCGCCACCCCGATGACCACCGCTCCCCCCCCACCCACGGGGGGAGCCACGCAATTGGCTCGCACCACCCCGGGCGGAGGGGGGGCATCGCCCGTATTTACACGGGGGGCCGAGGGGGGCGGCATCGACGCGGGTCCCCCCCCCCCTTTTTTCCCCCGCTCCCACCCCCCCCTTCACCCCCCCTTTTCCACGGCACGAATGGTCTCTTCCTCGCGCTCTATTTAATCCCCGCCGCTGCCGCACCGCCGGCTCCAGAGCGGAGAGCAGCGCTCGCCGCCGCTGTCCGCGCCGCGGCTCGGTCGCCCCGGCCCCCGCGGGCACCCGCAGCCGCCGCCACGGCCACCATGCTGCCCCCAGCCCTCGCCATCCTGCTGCTCGCCGCCTGCTTCGGCGCCGCGCGGGGCAACCTCTCCCGCGACGGTGAGTGGCGGCACCGGGCGTTTTTGGGGAAGGGGGGAGAAATAAAATCGCCATCCCCGAACCGCCCGCTCCCCGCCCCGAGGGGATGGCGATGGGGATGGGGATGGGGATGAGGATGGGGATGGCGATGGGGATGGGGATGAGGATGGGGATGGCGATGGGGATGGCGATGGGGATGGGGATGGGGATGGCGATGGGGATGGGGACACGCAGCGACAGGTGCGGGCGGCGGGATGTGGGTCAGGCAGGTGCCGCCCGCCCCGCCCCGCCCTCGGGGCCCGCCCGGTGCGGGTGCGGCTCCCGCGGCCCCCGGGGCGGCCGGCGGGGCTCAAGGTCAAGGCGGCGGCGGGGCTGCCCGTGGTGTGTACCCCCCCATCGCCCGGGGCGGGGCCGGGGCCGGGGCGGCGGAAGGTTCCAGACAGGCCCCGGCGGGCGGCGGCGGCGGAGCGCGGCCCCTCCCGGCGCTGCCCGCGGAGCGGGGCGGGGGGCGGATGGATGGATGGATGGATGCATGGATGGATGGATGCATGGATGGATGGATGGATGGAGAGCCCCCGGTGGGGTGGAGCCGCGCCCCCCGCCCGCGATGTCGGTGGTGACACACGGAGGGGAGGGGGCGAGACCCCGCCGTGGGTGCGGGTGGAGCCCCCCGGGGGAGCGGCGGTGACATCCTCTCCGCCGTGGGGACCCCCTTCCCACGGGCTGGGGCGGGTCCCTAGTCCCCCCCCCGTGGGAACCGCCTCCCTGGGGTGGGGGGCTCGTCCCGCCGCTCCTCCGGGATGTGCGGGGCATCCTCCAGGAGGTGCGGGGCATCCGCCGCCGCCGGGATGTGCGGGGCATCCTTCGGGATGTGCGGGGCATCCCGGCCCGCCAGACAAAAGGCTTTCACCTGCTCGCCGATCGGTCGCGACAGGCGCGGAGCGATCGTGATTTTGGCCAGGGCTCGGCGGTGGCAACGCCGTGTCCTCCCTGCGTGGCTGCGGGTCCCTGCGGGGCGGCCGGCGGGGGCTCGGCCCCGTCTGGCTCTGCTGGCGGCTGCCTTTGCTGTGTCGGGACTCGCCTGTCGCGACAGAATGGCCGCTGCGTGTGTTTGGGTGGGGAGATGCAGCAGCTGTGCACGGCCTGGGCTGAGTCCCCGTGTGTTGTCGTCTGGAGGTGTCGGCGGGGGGAGGAGGGCCAGTCGCCATCCACATCCCTGCCCTTGGCCCGTTAGAAGCAGGGAGGGGATTCTGGCGTGGGATTGAGGGTCCTGAGGGTGCTGGTGCTGCTGGTGGGGACAAAGGCTGAGCCCCCAGCCCCCGCTGCTCCCCCGCAGCCATCCCTGATGCTGTCACAGGCAGAGCCACTCCGGGGGCTGGTGGCTGCGTTCCCATCCACGAATCCTGGGATTTGTTCTGGTTTTGGCCACGGTCCTCCCACAGGCACCTGAGAGAGTCACTTGGGTGTGGGTGAAGCTCAGCCCCACGGTGTGGGGACGTCCTGGCACCCCCAGCACGGTGATGCTCAGTGTGTGGGGCAGGGGTGGCTGAGCTTCCCTCTGAGCATTCCCAGGAGGAGGGATGGCCGTGTCCCAAAGGTGTCCCGGGGCAGGATGCAGTCCACATGATGACACTGCAGGATTTCTTCCTGGGCCGGCCTTCTGCTGTGGGAGCACCACCAGGCTCCCCATGGTCCAGCACAGCCAGACAAACGGCCCCCCCAAAATCCTTTGGGAGCAGAGGAGATGGATGGCTGGAAGATGCTTGGAAAGAAGCTGCTCATGTGTCTCCGTAGCTGGTGCCTCGTGCCCCTCAGCCATCCCAGCGTGGCTCAGGGAAAACCCTTCCCTGGCACCTGTCCTGGGATGGGATGGAGAACCTGCCTCTTCTCCTTGGGGAACTGTTCCTCCAGCGCTCTGGATCTCAAAGCTCCAGCTGTGGTGGGGCCTCGTGGAGCCCCTGGAAACCACCCAGGCCCTGGGCTCACTGGTCCTTCACACCCTGTTTGTGCACTTGGCTGCTGTTGTGCTGCTGTCGGCAGATTTCTGGGTGTTTGGGCTGGTGCGTGGTTGTCCTTGCTGTGAGGATTATTCTCCGCAGGGTTATTCCACTCGGAGTTGTGTAACCCTTTTGTTTGAACAGTGCCCCGCTGTTTGCCCATGGGAGAGCACGACATGCCAAAACCAGGCGACTTGGGGCTGTTTTTCCCTGTGCTCATCCTGCCGTGGCATTGGAGACCATTGGGAGGGGTCTGAAGCCAGGAGGGATGAGGTGTTTGCAGAGAGGCAGGTTCAGGATGCTGTGCCTGCCCTGCGAGGTGGCTTCATGTTTCTGAGCCTGGTGGAGGTGTCTGCTTGGCCAGACCACACGGGAGAAGCTTCCCGTGCTTCCAGCTGGTGTGCTGGCTGGAAGAAATCATCCATCCTGCCCTGCCTGTGTGGGGTGGGGACTGGTGGCAGGAGCAGCAGGCTGGGAGAGAGGCTTGGAGTCCCACGGGGCTCTTGCCTTTGAGCAGGTGATGGCTGCAGGTCCTGTGGTCCTGCACCCTCAGGAGATGCTTTGAGGAGGTGTCAGCACTGGCCTTGAGCTGGACTGTGGGGGTCTGTGTGTGACCTCCAGCCTGGAGACCCCGGGGAGGGAGCCCTGGCATGGCAGTGGGGTGGTGGAAGCCCCAGACTTGTCTGGAGCAATATAATCCTTTGCTTTCTGCTTCCATGGTGCTTCTACCCAATGCCCTGTTCCCACATGCCATTAGGGCTCTCCATATGCTCCAAGTGTCTGTGCCAGCACAAACCCTTGGCTCTGGAGCGAAGGAAGCAGTGACATCCCTGGTGAGGCATGAAAGGAAGGGAGTGTGACCTCTCTGCATCACTCACTACCTGCCTGGCCTGATTTTGGCTGACTCTGATCAGCTGCCTGGGGGAAGCGAGCTGGGATCAGCACTCAGCCAGTGGAGAGGGAAGGGAAGGAGGGAAGAGCATCCCTGTGCAGGCAGCCGGCTGGAGAGCATGGAATCCACCACTCAGCTGTCTGGCACAACGCGTTAGGCTCAACAGGCAAGGCTGGATTTTAAGACAAAGCCCAGGATCAAGTGCTGCAGAGGTGCCGCCGCATGCCCAGACGGTGAGGGATGAGCTGGCACTGCTGCTGGGGGACAGGAATTGTGCTGCTGCCCCGATAAAGCCTTGGCTTTTGGCATGGGCTCTGGGGTTTGGGAATGTGGTGGCTTGGCCTGCTGTTGGGAGCGCTGGTGAGGCTGCACCTCGAGTGCTGTGCCCAGTCCTGGGCCCTTCCTATTTGGGAAGGATATTGAGGTGCTGGAGCGTGTCCAGAGAAGGGAATGGAGCTGGGGAAGGGTGTGGAGCACAAGGGCTGTCAGAGGGAGCTGGGGGGGCTCAGCCTGGAGAGGAGAAGGCTCAGGGGGGACCTTCTCACTCTCTACAATTCCCTGACAGGAGGTGGGAGCCAGGTGGGGATCAGGCTCTTCTCCCAGGGGACCAGCAGTAGGACAAGAGGGCACAGTCTTGAGCTGCACCAAAGGAGGTTTAGGTTGGACAATCAGGAAGAAATTCTTTCCAGAGAGAGTGATCAGCCATTGGAATGGGCTGCCCAGGGAGGTGGTGGAGTCACCATCCCTGGAGGTGTTTAAGAAGAGACTGGATGTGGCACTCAGTGCCATGGGCTAGTAGGCAGGGTGATGTTGGGTCAGAGGTTGGACTCGATGATCTCAGAGATATTTTCCAACCTCAGTGATTCTGTGAAATCCCAATGGGATGGGCTGTTGCTGCTGGAGCATGAGCTGAGTGTCTCCCAAGGGTGGGTACCCAGGGAAGTGCCCTGCTTGCCCAGGATTCCCTGCCTGTGAGACGCTGCCTCTTCTCCCTCTGCCTGCCGTTCTCGCCTCTCCAGGGGTGTCGGAATTGCCGGAGCGACTGGAGGCGGCTACATCTGGGGAGTCACCCCGGGGCTGGCACAGCCGGCGCTCGGCCAGATGGAGGAGCTGCATTAGAGCTCTGCTTTGTTTCCACTCGTTGGTTTCTCACCTCGTTTTACCCCAAGCCAGGGCGTCTGGTGCCCACCCGGGTCCTCGCAGGAGAGGGGCAGGGTGTGGGCAGGTGTCCGAGGGTGGGTTTGGTGGCAGTGCCGGCGTGGTGGGCTCTGCCTGTGCACTGTGCTCCTTGTGCCAGCGTTTGGCCTGGCACCCCTGTGCCCAGCCTGCTCTCCATCTGAACTGCTCTCCAGGCTCCTTTCCCAGCCCCAGCACTGGTTTGGCCGTGCAGGTCGTGCTGGTTCTGCACAGATTGAGCTGACTCCTCGTTGCTTTGGCTCTTCAGTGACTCCACGGGCCCTCAAAGGTGCTGCCAGCGCTGCAACACCCCCGTAATCAGATGGATCTGCTCCTCCTCCTCCTCCCAATTACTGGATCAGCTCAGCTTGAACCATCTGGTCCAGTTCTGTCCCCTCTGCTCTTGGCCGTGCAGCGATGGAGCAGCAGAACCTCCGTGGTGGGGTGGGAGTGACCTCCCTGGTCCCTCTGCCCACCCGGGAGGGCAGCTGTGGGGTCCAGGCTCTTCATCCCCCTCTCCCAGAGCTGCTCCTTCTCCCGGGGCTGGCGCAGCCGGTGCCGGGGGCAGCGAGGATGGAGCGGGGGGAGGATGAGGAGCCGGGCGGAGGTCGGAGGAGGGAACGCTGCGTGCTGTGTTTGGGCAGCGCTAACCCAGACAAACGCAGTCGGTGACAGCAGAGGGAGGCGGAGAAGCCGAGCCAGCGCTGAGGGCTGGGCAGGGAATGTGCTTAACCATTCCAGTCACCTGCCCGGCGTCACGCTCTGCCTCCCCGAGGGCACAGGGAGCGGCGGGCAGGGGGAGATGCCGCAGCTCGCACTGCCCGCGGAGGGCGGGGGCTCCGCGGGGTTTTTGGGGTGCTGGAGGGCGGCAGGGCTGGCTGTGGACCCCGGCAGAGCATCTCTGCAGGTGTGGCTGGAGTTTATCTCTGAGCTCCCCCCCGTTCCTGCAGCGCCCTGGGCGAGGGGACCTGCCCCTTCCTCGGGTGATGCTCCAGGCAGTGCTCCAGCTACAGATGCTTTTCCTCGCCTTACAACACCTCAAACGACGTGTTTGCTGGCAAGCCCAGAGTGGAGCATCAGCTTTTCCAGCCCGCTGCTTCTGCTGCTGCTTTCAGGCTGGGATTTCCAGGGAGGATGAGTTCTGACACTGCTGGTCCCAGTGGCACGGAGAGCAGCAGGTCCCAGGTGCTGCTCGGGGCTGACTGTGCCAGACAGGGCTGTGTTGATGCCCATGTGCCCTGGGGACCTGTTTTCCAGATGTGGGATGGGTTTGGTGGTGTCTGTGCTGTGCTGTCCTCATGCTCCCTCCTGCTGCCATCAGATTCCCACCCCGCTCTTCCCGTGTGGAAGGCGTGGGGAGGTGGACCCAGAGGTGCTGAAAATGTGCTCCAGCCTCAGCTGCTGCTGCAGGGAGGGCCCTCTCTGAGCTTCTCTGGGCACCTTCTCCGCGGGAGGGTGATGCCATCTCTGTTTTGCCTCTCCACATCTCACCGGCTTGGGGTTCTGGTTGGGGTTTTTTTGTCTCCCTTCCATTCTGTGGGTTCATCTCCCAAAGGGACAGAGCCCAAAGCATCAGAGGTGACCTGGTCGTCATGGCCAGTGTCCAGTGTGTTCCTGGGCACCCATTGGGATGGGGGGAGTCCCTGGTGCTGCAGAACCCCAGGGGACAGCTGGAGCTGTGGCAGGGGGTTTAGATTGGATCTCAGGGAAAGGTTCTTCCCCCAGAGGGTGGTGGGCACTGACCAGGCTCCCCAGGGCAGTGGGCACAGCCCCAAGGCTGCCAGAGCTCCGGGAGGGTTTGGACAACGCTCTGAGGGACAGGATGGGATTGTTGGGGTGTCTGTGCAGGGCCAAGAGCTGGACTGGATGATCCCTGGGGGTCCCTTCCAGCTCAGGTTATTCCATGGTTCTATTTCTGTGAGGTGTGTGCTGTGCCCCAGGAGAGCAGCAGAGCTGCCAGGGCTTCCCCCTTCCTTATTTCTGTTACAAATATCCTCTTACACAACCCTGGTGTGTTTAATCCTCAGCCAGTTGGGAGTGACAATTCCTCAGGACAGAGCTCTGCTGCAAGCGTGGAGGCTCCTGCAAAGCCCCAAACCCTCTCCCAGGGCATCCAACGCAGCCGATGAGACACCTCGCTGGGCAGGGAGATCCTTAAAACAGAACTGTCAAAGCACGGAGCTCGTTCCCTTGGCAACAGTCATGTTGGAGATTGGCCTTAGGGTAGGAGCTAAAAAACACTCTCAAAAAAGTAGTTATCAGCTGTTGGCTGTCAAGCTGGAGGAGGGTGCTGGCAGAGGGGTCGTGCTGCCCGGTGCCAGAGGGTCTTGCAGGAGCTGCCTGGGGAATTAGTCACCTTTTGGGGGTCCCACGAGAGCTCTGACACAGGGAAGGGCTGTCACGGTGCTTGGGGGGCTGTGGTGCCCCAGAATGGGGGGTTTCTCCCTCTGCTCTGCCTCCTACCAGGGCTTGGTGTGTGCCCAAGCTCAGGTCTCTGCTCTCCCCGTGCCCACTGCAGCTCTGAGCTTTGGTGGGGAGGGGCGGCCTTGGAAGGAGACAGTCCCTGTGCCCCGTTCCTGATGGTACCACTGCCTTTTGCTGAGCTAACTGGGCACCAGCCTGGTGTGAATGTGCAGCGTGGCTGCCAGCGCCGTGGGCAGGAGCTGCTGATGCCATTCTCTGCCCATCCTACTCCCATCCCAGCTCTCCTCTGGCCCTGGGGCAACTGGGAGAGCAGGGGATGTCTGAGGGGACCAGGCTGTGTGATTTGAGGAGGAGGAGGAGGAGAAGCTGCTTCCCAGCCCTGCTCTGGTGCGTGGTGAGGATGGAGCTGCAGGGATGTGCAGGAGGGGCCGTGGGCCCTGGAAGCATCTGGCCATGGTGCAGGAGGAGGAGGAGGAGGAGGAGGAGAAGGAGGGCACACTGTGATCCCAGAGCTCCAGCAGCACTTGCAACCAGGCTCTCTTGAGCTGCTGATTGATGTTAATTGCTGGCTGTGTCTCTGCTGCTTAGCCCTGGTCAGGTGTCAGGGGCAGCTCTTGGCTGTGCCCGTCCCCTCGGGCAGGGTCTGGTCTGTCCGGAGGTGACCCCGTCCCTTGGGCAGGTCTGTCTGGAGGTGACCGTGTCCCTGTGGTGACAGAGACAGCTCTGAACTTCAGGAGGAGCTTGGGGTCATGTTGGTGCCCCTTGGAGCAGAACCTTGGTTGGAGCATCCTGGAGGTTGTGACCAACATCTTGAGAGACCTGGGATTTGGAGTGGGCTGTGATTGAGGAGCTGCATCCTCTTGTTGTGCCCATTGCCAGGAAATGCTCTGTGCCTGTCTGCTTTCAGAGAAATAATATGGGATTTGGTGTTTAGAACGGGAGGGGGGTTGTGTGGGAAGATCTGAAGCCCCTGGATGCACCTGACCACTCCCAAGGAGTGAGGTCCCATCCCACTGGGACCACTCCTCACCTCTGCATCTCCAACCCCATGTGGTACCCTCCAGAGCAGAGGGCTTGGCTGTGACAAGGTGACAAGTCCCAGTGTCCCTGTCCATGGGAGAGCTGGAGTTCAGAGCAGGCTCTGAGGACTGTTTTCCATGTCCAGGGAGTGTTTGTGTTCCTGTGCCAGTCCCTTGTCACCCTTTTGGGCAGAGGGATGGGCTGGAGGCACTGGAGGTGCAAGGGTGGGAGGTGGCAGAGGGGTGGAAGGACATTTTGCCGCTGGATGGGGTCACTGGATGGATTTATCTCCATGAGGAAAACCCAGGAACGACCCAAAGCTCCAGGAAGGCGTCACTGTGCCTGCCCGGCCCGAGTGGGGTCCCCCTGCTCTCCCAGGTGACACCACACAGGGATGTCCCCACATCCCCCTCTCCTGGGTCAGCCTGGCTTCCTGCATCCCTCCCAGCACTGCCTTTTGCTCCGAGCCTGCTTCGTCCTGGCCCTTCCATCTGCTCCCTGCGCTTCCTGCTGCCCGGATCTTCCTCTGCCTGGCTCTTGCCTGGCACAGAGCCGTGTCCTCTTGGTGACAGAGCCCTGCAGCCACCAGGGATGTCTGCAGTGGGGATGGAGCCGGCCCTGGAGGGCACCTGCTCCTGGGGATGTGTCCTGTCACTGTGTCAGCTCCGAGGAGGATGGAGCAGATGCTCTGAAGCAAGAGCAGCTTTCCCCCTCTAAGAAAATCTGGAGCAGCCCTGGAATTTGGGCTCTGGGTATCCCAGATTGTGGATTCACACACTGCTTAAATCAGCTTGGGAGGAACCTTTCACAGCAGATGTCTGAGCCCGCTCTGCCGCCTTCCCCATCCACAGAGCTCAAAATTCCCGCCCTGGCCGGGCTGCTCCGGCGTGGATTCACCCAGGAAGGCTGCCTGGGGCTGGGAATGGAGCTGAGCAGTTCATGGCTGTGGAGTGAATTACTGAACCACGGTCCTTGGAGAGGAGATAACATGCCTTGGAAAACGGCTGTGTCAACGGAGATAAATTGGATCTTTGGGATGATGAAACCAGGCTAAAGAGAAGAGAACGAGGGGAACGACAAGTGTTTTTGGGGAGTGGAGCTGTGGGTGGTTTTCCCTGGGGCTGCTTCTGCAACAGAGATGCTTTGGCAGCCTGGAGATGAGCTGGGAAGGGGTGGATATGCCCGGGAGAGGACCCTGCTGGCTCTGGCTCCACCACCACGGCTGCAGGGCTCTTCCCAGGCGTCGCTCCCGGCTTTCCTGAGGATGCTGCAGGTGAAAGAGCTCCTGGAAGGCGGATCTCACGCCGTGGCTGCGGTGCAGAATTCCCCTGGGATGCAGAGGATCTGTGTTTCCCCGTGGCAGCATCCTGGGGCTGGAGCTGCAGAGCTTTGGGGGTGCTCGGGGCTGGATGGGGACACACATTCCAGCAGGTCCTGTCTGGGGAGCGGGAGAGAGACGAGACGTCTCCGTCGTTCTTCTTCCCCTCATAAATATGAATGCAGCCCCTCTGCAAAAGTGCAGGGGTTTAATTAATGAACTATTGATTTTTCTGGAGCTTCTCCGGCTCTGCCGCACTGATGGGATCAGAAACAAACACAGACAGCAGTTCTGGGCCCAGAACAGGCGCCTGGCACAGTCTTTGGGGGATGTTTTTGGGGTGCCCATGGTTGTTCTGCCTGTCCCTGGGTCTGAGGCTGTGGCTGAGCCCTCGGTGTCCCTGCCTGGGGTGGGTCTGGCCCCTCCAGAGGGTCCAGGGGAGGGACAATTTTGTCCCCTCTCTGCGGGCTTGGCACCTGCCAAATAACCTCTCACCCTCCTGTGGGGTGGTGACAGGGCTCTCAGGAGGCCGGGTTGCCCCTGGGAGGGCACCCTGAGGGGTGTGTGCAGCCCCCAGCCCACCTTGGCTGTGGCACAGCATCACGGGGGGAGGCGAGGGGACAGTGCCAGCCCGGGCTGGCAGGAGGCAGCAGCTCTGTGCTGGCAGCACTCGCTGGCATGGGCACGGCGGATGCCACCTGAGTGTCCAGCACCTGTGCCGGGGCTCTTTGTGCCAGGACAACCTCAGAACTTGGCTGCAGCCACGTTTCCAGAGCATCCCTGCTCTGCTCCCACCCAGAGGGGGCCAGGACCTCCCGTGCCAGTCTGGGTTCTGGGCACACTGTGACTCTGCTGAGGACAGGGTGGGGAGGGCAAAGCTGCTCCTCATCTTCCTCGGGCACCCCCAGGCTCTGACTCGGGGGGATGTGCTGGGCTGGTGCCGCTGGATTAGATTTAAATGGGATTTTGGGGAGAAATCCTTCCCTGGGAGGGTGGGCAGGTCCTGGCAGAGGCTGCCCAGAGCAGCTGTGGATGCCCCATCCCTGGAAGTGTCCAAGGCCAGGTTGGACAGGGTTTGGAGTAACCCATGGCAGGGGGTGGAATGAGATGGACTTTAAGGTCCTTTCCAGCCATTTTGGGATTCTGTGGAATTGTGCAAAAACCATAAATCAGAACACAGCAAGGACCATAAATAAAAGCACAGCCCCAGCTCAGGCTGTAACAGAGGGTGTTGCTTTGCATTTTACTCCTTGTCAGGTCCCAGTGCTTGTTCCACCCAATGTGGTGGATGGTCCTGGCAGATCCCAGTGGATCCCAGTGGGACTGGGCAGATGGGGAAGGGGCTGTCCCCTCCCCTTGGCTTGGAGCAACCTGGTGAAAGGGCTTGGTCTTTAAGGTCCCTTCCAGCCCAAAAACCATTTTGGAATTCTGGAATTCTGTGACGGCAGAGGCACCTTCCTTTGTGTGCCACCATCCCCACCCTGGGGTGGCACCTCGTGCCCTCCCTGGCCCAGTGGATGCAGCTGCAAAGGGACCACCTGGGACAGGGTGAGGACCCCCAGGGTGGGTGCTGTGCCCCCTCCTCTCCCAGCCCTGCAGCTCAGCCCCTGTTCACTCAAGGCCAGCAGGTTCCAGCCTGTGGAGGCTCCTTCCAGGGGGGGTTTAATTAAACCCTGGTGCTGCCCTGGCAGTGCCCGTCTCTTCCCTGAGCTGGTGGGCATGGAACCCACCAGGGCTCTGGGTCGTGCCCCCCACCCAGCAGAGCTGGATGTGGCCCCACAGCCCTGGCACAGCGTGGGCTGAGGGGGGTGGTCCTGGTTGTACCCCCAGGGTGGGAGGAGAAGGTGGTCAGTGAGGTCCAACCTGTTGTCACCCAGCACGAGGGTGGCACTGCCCAGCCCCCACACTATGTCCTTAATGAGACCAGCGCTGGTAATTGTGTTAATTAAGAGGTCGGGTGTGCTCCTTGTGGGTTTCAGGCTCTGTCCTCGATTGCATCGAGCAAGAGAGGGTTGGGGTTTGGACAACAGTGGCTTGTGACAGCCTAATCCCCTAATTATGGTGGCAGCAGGACAAAGGATCGTTAACCAAATTAAAACGAGCCGGTGGATTCCCTGGGTGGGGGTTGAGCCGAGCTGTGGCCTCACAGTGTGACAGACATGTCCCCCCCTCACCCAGTGCCATCCCCAGCACTGGGGGTCCTGGTGGTCCCTGTGCTGTGCTGGGACCTGGAGAGGGCAGGAGAAGAGCAAAGGGGAGGAAAACTTCAACAGCAAGGATGGAACGTGGGGGTTCCTGGGACTGGGGAGTGTTTATGCTGGGAATGTTTGTGATCCCAGTTTGATGCGTCTCTGGGAGTGGGCAGGGGGGAACTCATGGAATCGTGGAATGGTTTGGGTGGGAAGGGACCTTAAAGCTCATCAGTGCCATGGGCAGGGACACCTCCCACCAGCCCAGGTTGCTCCAAGTCCCATCCAACCTTGGACACTCCCAGGGATGGGGCAGCCACAGCTTCTCTGCCCAACGTGTGCCAGGGCCTGCCCACCCTCCCAGGGGAGAGTTTCTTCCTAAAAATTTCTTCCTGGAGCCCTTCCAGCCCAGCCTTTCCTGGAGTTTAACACCAGCCAAGTGTGTCCTGGGAAGCCCAGAAGCTTCGTCCTCCTGCCCTCCTCCAAAACCTGCTCCTTGTGGCAGCTTTGGGGAGTTTTTGATGGGAGCAAAAGGATTTATTTCCCTTCACCTTCTGCACGGAAAATGAGGAAATTCAGATGTTTCCATCCCCTTTCCCTGTTCCTCCTTCTCCATTTGCTGGCCGAGGGGACTGTATAGTCCCTCTTCTCCCTCCCCAGCTCAGCTCCTTGGCACGGAGACTTCCCAAAATAGCTGTGGGTTATCTGATCCTGGTGCTGCTCTTCCCTGCCCTTGGAGGCTGAAGGAAGGGAAGGACAAGGAAGGGAAGGACGAGGAGGAGCTGAGGAAACCCAGCCTGGGGAGGGACGTTCACAGCCCAGGAGCAGGACAGTGACTGCACCCACAGGTGGCACTCCAGGGGCTTGGCATGCTTTTGCTGCGATGGAGGTGGCTGGCAGAGCATTCCAGGGCTTGCTGCTTCCCCAGGGGTGTCCAGACAGTGCCAGGCTCTCCTGTGGCATCCTGGCATCCCCCCTGCTCCCTGGGGCCTGGCGCTGGTGTCCCTGTGCAGGTTGGCACAGAGATGCCATGAGAACTGTGGTGTCCCTGTGCAGGATGGCACAGAGATGCCATGAGGACCATGAGATGACCCTGTGCAGGTTGGCACAGAGATGCCACGAGGACCATGGTGTCCCCTGATCCCACCCTGCACTGATCCCATCCTAATTCCCTTCTGGGGAATCACGGGGGAATAAACCTTGTCCCTGCAGAGGGGCAGGGGGACACAGAGGGTGCTCAGGAGGGTTTGGGGACACCGCTGGCCCTCCCTCCCTTCCTCCCCTTGGCCTCTCAGTGATGCCCTGGAACCACAAAATGCCCGAAGTCCCCCTAATTCCTCCTCTCTGTGCCCAGAGAGCCAGCCCACGACGTCGGACGAGACCGTGGTGGCTGGTGGGACGGTGGTGCTCAAGTGTCAGGTGGAGGACCCCGATGACTCCTCGCTGCAGTGGTCCAACCCTGCCCAGCAGACCCTCTACTTTGGGGAGAAACGAGGTACAGGCACCAGAGCTGGGGTGGGAGGGTGTGAGCTCCGGGACTGGAGCGATGTGGGTGCACAGGGGAGGTGGATCAGGGTGACATCCTCCCACGCCCCGCAGAGAGGGGTGGTGGCACTGAGCCTGTGGCTCACCCCGTTGTCCCTTTGTCCCCCCAGCTCTGCGGGATAACAGGATCCAGCTGGAGAGATCCACCCCCAACGAGCTGACCATCAGCATCAGCGACGTGGTGCTGGCAGACGAGGGGGAATACACCTGCTCCATCTTCACCATGCCCGTGAGGACTGCCAAGGCCCTGGTCACCGTGCTGGGTAGGACACCGGTGACATTCCATCCTTCTCTCCACCTCCTGCCATACCCCTCAACTCATCCTTGTGATACCCACTGCCTGTATGCCCATCTCTGGCTGGCAGCAGCTCACAGGCTCTTGTATTTCCATCCTCCTCCTCCTGCAGGGATCCCCCAGAAGCCCCAGATCTTCGGCCACGAGCAGCCCATCGATGAGGAGAAGATTGTCCGGCTCACGTGCCGCTCCTCCGGCAGCAAACCCGCGGCCGCGCTGCGGTGGAGGTTGGGCAACAGGGAGCTGAAGGGTGGGTGCCAACCCTGTGAGGGTCACCAAGGGCCAGTGGCACGTTCTACACCTTCTGGGGCGACCTGGATGTTTGGGCAGGCTGGGAATGGGATGCTGGAAAGCTGTGCTGGGAAAAGTCCTGGTTGGTGACCAGTTGGCCACGAGTCAGCAGTGCCCTGGAGCCAGGAGGGACATCCCTGTCCTGGGGGGCACCAGGCACAGAGAGGGGATTGTCCTGCACTGGGGTGGCCTCACCTGCAACATTGGGGCAGTCTGGGAGCACACAAGAGAAGGAAGATATTATGATCTTAGAGAGCATCCAAAGAAGGGCAGTGAAGATGGGGAAGGGCCTGGGGAGGGAAGTGTGTGAGGACACTGAGGGCACTTGGGGTGTTCAGATGGAGAAGAGGAGACTGAGGGGAGACCTCATTGCA
>JAWMRD010000066.1:2818875-2835846 GCA_035584875.1 Syndactyla subalaris
GGCTCCCCAGGGCAGTGGGCACAGCCCCAAGGCTGCCAGAGCTGCAGGAGTGTTTGGATGATGCTCTGGGGCACAGGTTGTGACTCTTTGGGATCATCCTGTGCAGGGCCAGGAGCTGGACTCGCTAATCCTTGTGGGTCCCTTCCCACTCAGGATATTCTGTGGTTCTGTGCCCAGGCCGTGGGGTTTTGGGGGTGGGAAACTGTGGGTTGCAGGTGTGCCCTGTGCTGGACCACACCAGCATCCTGTGCTGCTGCCACCAAAGGGGTGGGGACAATGTGACATCAGCCTCATGCCTGTGCTGGGGTCCCGTGTCCCTGAGCTCTGTCCTGTCCCCACAGACATGGATGTGGACGTGGTGGAGGACCCCAATGGCAAGACCTTCACCGTGACCAGCCGGGTGGAGTTCCGTGTCACCAAGGAGGAGAACGGGGCCGAGGTGACCTGCTCGGTGGACCACGAGTCGCTGCAGAACTCGGAGAGGTTGACCACGGTGAAGCTGCAGGTCCACTGTACGTGGCACGTGGGGGGTGACACGGGTGGGATGGAGGGGTAGAGGGATGGAGGGGGGCTCGGCATCACCACGGGACGGCAGACACCACGCACATGGCGTGGCATGATCATGGACACGCAGACACGTGTGCCAGCCCATCGACCTGCACACACAGACCTTGCCGCCCTGTGTCCTGCTCGTCCCCGTCTCCCTGCTCCATCTCCCACATCGCGTCCCCATCCCCTTGCCTTGCCTGTCCTCTGGGG
Organism: Syndactyla subalaris; assembly: GCA_035584875.1. Taxonomy (NCBI): domain Eukaryota; kingdom Metazoa; phylum Chordata; class Aves; order Passeriformes; family Furnariidae; genus Syndactyla; species Syndactyla subalaris. Next base: position 2,819,635 of record JAWMRD010000066.1, read on the forward strand.
TGGTGACAGGGTGGGAGCAGCGCCGTGCACCCCCAGGGTGGTGCTGCCCCCCACCCCTGGGTGCTCTCCCACCTCACCCCTGCCCACGCACAGCTGGGCAGGGGCAGCTTTTGAGGTGCCAGGCGCTCACCCTGCTCCTCCTTTTGCAGACAAGCCGACGGCGAGGATCGAGCCGCACCCGCAGTACCCGCGGGAAGGGGAGAAGCTCCAGCTCCAGTGCGATGGGCAGGGCAACCCCATGTAAGGCCCTTCCTCACCTTCCTCCTCCTCAGACCCTGGCTGAGCTGTCCTGGCACTGCCAGGCTCCCAAAGCCACCGGCTGGGCAGGGCTCTGGAGGTGCTGGGTAGGGCACCCCATGGAGAGCAGACAAAGCCCCTTGTCCTCTCCTGGAGCAGCAGATCCACCCCGGCTCATCCCTCCATGCAGTATTTCCCTCCTGATTTAACACCCCCCTGGCCCCTCGGGGTGCAGGGAGGGCAGTGGTGCCTCACCCCCCTCCCCTTCCACAGCCCCCAGGAATTCCTGTGGGAGAAGGAGGGCAGCGACGCGCCCCTGCAGCTGAGCTCCGACAGCGTCCTCATCTTCCCCTTCCTCAACAAGAGTGACAGTGGCACCTACGTCTGCACGGCCACCAGCTCCATGGGCAGCGTGGTGGCCAAGTACAACCTCGACGTCAGCGGTGAGTGGGGCTGGGGGGTCCGGACCCGCTGGCTCTGCCCCCCTGCCAAGGGGCACCATTGTGGAGCTGTGCAGGGGGGTCGCTGTGTCCTGTGTCCCCAGAGTGTGTCACCACCCGCCATCTGGCCTTGGGTGGGAAGGGGCAGCACCTGCCACACCGCCCTGCACGGCACTGTCCCCTCACTGCTGTCCCTGTGTCCCCGTGCTGCGTGTCACGCGTGTCCCAGTGCTGTGTGTCACACATGTTCCAGTTCCTTGTGTCACACGTGTCCCAGTGCTGTGTGTCACACATGTCCCAGTTCCTTGTGTCACACATGTCCCACTTCCGTGTGTCACACATGTCCCAGTTCCTTGTGTCACACGTGTCCCAGTGCTGTGTGTCACACATGTCCCAGTTCCTTGTGTCACACATGTCCCAGTGCTGTGTCCTGCTCTGTCCCTGTGTCTGTGTGTCACACGTGTCCCAGTGCCATGTGTCCTGCTCTGTCACTGTGTCTTTGTGTCACAGGTGTCCCAGTGGTGTGTTTCACACGTGTCCCACTTCCGTGTGTCACACATGTCCCAGTGCCGTGTGTCCTGCTCTGTCCCTGTGTCTTTGTGTCACACGTGGGGCAGGGCTGTGTGTGTCCCCATGTCCCTGTGTCACACGTGGGGCAGGGCTGTGTGTGTCCCCGTGTCCCTGTGTCACACATGGGGCAGGGCTGTGTGTGTCCCCATGTCCCCATGTCTCTGTCACACGTGGGGCAGGGCTCTGTGTGTTGTGTGGGGCTGTGTGTTCCCATCCCTGGCTGCTGTCCCAGCTCCCATTCCCGGCTCCCTTCCCAGCAGCTTTCCCATACTGGTGGGATCCTCTTTCCCTACAGTTTTGGCCTTGGATTTGGATTTTCCTCCTCTTCTGCCAAATCTCTTCATTTCTCTCTCTACCAGCCTCGGACTTCCCATCTTCCAGTGCTCCAACATGCTCCAGCTCTTCCCTTTCCCTCTCCTTTCCCTTCCCTCCTGAGCACTTGGCATCGTCCCCCTCCAGCATGGCACCAGTGGCACCTTGGGCACCCTGTCCCCTGTGTCCCTCCCCTTTGCCTGCCCCCAAATGCCCAACCCTGTGCAGTTACTCCTTGTGTGTCCCCCCTGAGTGTCCTGAGCCTTGTTGTGGGCACAGGGCAGCACCCTGAGCCCTCAGCACCCACCCACAGCATCCTAATGGGGTCCAGGGTGCTCAGCACTGTCCCTGAACGGGTGACACCACCTGCCTGGTGTCACAGCCCCTGGCACAGCAGAGAAGCTTCACAGCCAGGCTTGCTTCTCCTTGTCAAATTCCCCCTCATTTTCCCCCAGAACCACTTGAGACAAGCTCTTGAGCCTGCCCAGCTCGGTGCCATCCCTGCTCAGCACCAAGGGATGCCGTGGTATCCCAGGGCATGTGTGGGACAACATAGATGGCACCTGGTGGTGGGTGACACTTCCCAGCCACACCACAGCCCCATGGTCCCCACAAGAGGGTCCCTTGAGGGGTCTGACAGGGCAGGAGGTGGGAGAAGGTGGTCACAGCAGCACGTCCCAGAGGATGGTGGCAGGAGAAGAGCAGTGGGGCCACGGAAGGAGCTGCTGTTGAGCTCTGTCACTCCTCGGTGTCACCTCCCAGGGTTGACTGGTGTGCCTGTGTTTTTGTTGTCCTCCCCAGATCTTCCCCAGCTCCCCACCCCACACGTTCACTCCACTCCAGCCCCTCTGCCGGGCCCTTCCCAGCCCACCTCTCATGCTTCCATGGTCACCGCCTCATCCTTCACTCCAGCTCCCATCCAAGGTACCGTAAAAGCTCCTTTTCTCTCTCTTTACGGACCCGCTGCTCCCCAGCCCGGCCGGAGAAGCTCCACAGGAGGATGGTGGCCCAGCCCTGACCCAGGGGCACCTCCCAGGTGCCCAGCCAGGCTCCAGTCCCTTGTTGGTGTGTCTGGACCTCGGCGTTCTGGGGTGGTGGCACTGAGCGAGGAGCCCCCGGAGCCTGGGCTGTTCCCGGTGGGATGTGGCAGCAGCTGCCTGAGCTGCACCCTGTGCTGTGTGTCCGTGTCGTGTGTTGTCCCTCTGTCCTGCTGCCTCCCCTGTGTGTCCCTCGCCTTGTCCTGTCCAGATGTGGCTCTGTATCCCCCCAGCTGATGAGGCAGAGTGGGAGGATGGTTTGTCCCCGTGTCCCGGCACCACTCCTGTGACAGGATGTGGCTGTGACATGGGACCAGTCTTGGGGTGCCATCACCTCTTGAGGTGCAGCACGTGGCTGTGCCAGCCAGCAGGGGAAGAATGAGCCAAGCCTGGCTCCACCATGTGCTCAACCTCCCTTTCTGGGGCAAAAATCCCACTGTGGAGGATGGGATTTCCCTTCCTTGTCCCCACCGCTGCCTTCCCTGCTCACTCCCCTCTCAGCAGCTTCCACCTGCACCAGGATCGAGCTGATGGCACCGAGCGGAGCAGGATGAGGCCCTTGGAGCCCGTGGGGTGAGAGCAGCAGCCTCTACCCCACTGCAGGGTCTGAGCCTCCTTCTCTCTTTTCTCTCCCCCACCTGGGCAGACGCCAGCCCGGTGCCCTCGACCTCCAGCACCTACCACGCGATGATCGGCGGGGTGGTGGCTGTCATTGTCTTCCTGCTGCTCAGCCTCCTCATCGTGCTGGGACATTACCTGATCAGGCACAAAGGTACAGGGACGGGGGTGACAAGCCAGGACCCCCGTGCTGTGTCGGAGCAGGGCGTGCTCCCCTCGCTTGGGGGTCTCTGGGGGCAGGGATGGAGCCAGTGGGAAGTGTGGGGTGAAGGGAGGCAGCTCTTCCCGTGTCCAGAGACACCCAGAGACACCTTCCTGAGTTTGGGGGTCCTGCCATGGAAACATCCCACTGAGTTCTTGGAGCTGGGCAGCTCCCACCCCATTTCTCCATCTCTCCTCTATGGCTTGGTGCCCCCTGCCCCAGGACTGCCCCTGTACCCGTCTCCCACCCTCCCTCCTCCATCTTCTTCCTCCTTTCCCTCCCCACCTGGACTTTCCATCCCCCCTGGCAGGTGTGTGCTTAAGCCACGGGGAGAGCGACCCACCCAGACCCTGCGACCCACCCGCAGAGGTGTTGTGTGAGTAAGAGCCCCCCACCCTTGCTCTGGGGGTGCAGAGAAGACCCCCCCCAGTTTTCTGCATGGCACAGGGACAATGGGGTGGGAGAGCCTGGCAGTGCCAGGGTGGGCAGCTCCCATGACTAGAGACCACCCAGAGCAACCCCATTGATGCTCCATCGCTCCCAGTGGCTTTCCCATTTCGGTCCAAACCCAAAAGACCACCAGGACCCCTCTGGGGAGCCCAGCCCAGCCTTCCCCCGCCCAGTGGGTGCCCCCCGTGACCCCCCACCCCTCTGCCCACCCAGGTACGTACCTGACCCACGAGGCCAAGGGGTCTGACGACGCGCCGGACGCCGACACCGCCATCATCAACGCCGAGGGCGGCCAGGCCGGCGGCGACGACAAGAAGGAGTATTTCATCTAAGGGCGTCGGAGAGAGAGAGCGAAAATGGAGCCAAGAGAACCCCGATGGCAACGGAAACCAGACCACAAACCCCCACAAAACCCAACAGATTTTCTCTGGCGCCCGGCACGGGCGGACGGACGGACAGAGGGATGGCGGGACAGAGAGCAGAGAGAGCCAACGGCCTTGAGACGCGACGATGCTTCTTCTTGAACTTGTACAAAAATCGTTCCACCACGAACGGCGAGAGCCCCGGCCCCGTTTGCTTGCTTGCACCTCCATCCCCACGCCCAAAACAAAAAAAATCACAGACCAACCAGTGAGTGAGCGACTTTTCCTACTTCCTTTGGACCTTTGCTTTGGTTTTGTGGCTGCTCTTTGCTTCGGGCCCTTGGTTGGGATGTTGGGCTGGGGTCGATGTAGCTCTTCCCTTTGTTTCTCTCCATTTTGGTTTCTTTGACATCCAAGGATAAAATCAGCTCCAGGCTCTGGTGCAAGCTCGGGGCAGCTGGGTGGGCCCCCCCGGGAGATCCCCACCGTGTCCCAGTTGCTCCCCACCATTCCTGGGGTGGCGACTCCAGTTGGGACGGGGAGCGCGGCCGGTGGGACCGGGGCGAGGTGCCAGCGGACCCCGGGGCAGAGCAAGGAGGGGCACCCCGGGCCCCCGCCCCGATTTTATCCTTGGTGGTTCTTGTGGAACAGTGTCCATGCGGGAGGAGAGCTGTCCTCGTGCAGTCGGTGTGTGAAGGGGGGGATGAGCTTCCAGGGTGGGACCCACGAGGCCCCCGGAGACGCTGGGAGCTGCCGAGCTCCCCCAGGTCCCACCCCAGAGGGAGGGGGGAGGGCACAAGTTTGGGTTTTTTCTTTCGAGGGGGGCTAATCCAGAGAAAAAAACGGCCCCAATTTTATAAATTCTCCGATTGGAAACGTCAATTTAGACCATCTATTGAGATGTTCAGTGCAGGAGGCAGCCCCGTGGGCCTGGGGCTGATTCCCTCGGAGCTGGGCGTGGGGGTCTCTGTGTCCCCCTTCCCTCCCCAGCCCCTTCCCAGGGCAGGGCTGAGCTTGGAAAGGGCAGTTCCCAACAGTGGCTGAAACACCCACGTTTTGTGTCTGGGGAGTTCGAGGGTCCCTGTGAAGGCTCATCCTTCCTCCTTGCTCTTCCTTCTGCCTCTTCCACCATCACTTCCAAGACAGAACCGAGCACTTTTCCCAACCTCTCCATCACGTCCCCTTGGCCCACCCCAGCCACACACCCATGGGATGGGGCTGCTCCTCTGGCATTGTCAGGAAACCCTCCAACATCCCGTGTCCCTCACCCTTGGGATGAGCTTTCCCAGGATCCCACGTGCTGGGCTGGACACAAGGGGTTTGCAGGAGCTGCCCTTTGGATGGGCACCCCTTGGATTTAGGGTGATGGAGGAGGAGAGCCCTCAGAGGGGGTGAGGGACATCACCTGGGAGGTCACCCCTTGGATTTGGGGTTGTGTGGAGGAGGAGAGCCCTTAGTGAGGTTGGGAATGTCACCTGGGAGGTCACCCCATTGATTTGGGGCTGTCTGGAGGAAGAGAGCCCTTAGTGGGGTTGGTAACGTCATCTGGGAGGTCACCCCTTGGATTTGGGGCTGTCTGGAGGAGGAGGAGAGCCCTTAATGGGGTTGGGAATGTCACCTGAGAGGTCACCCCATGGTTTTGGGGCTGTCTGGAGGAGGGAGGAAGGAGTGAAAGCCCTTGGAGGGGTGGGAAGCCTCACCTGGGAGGTAGAGGAAGAGCTTCTGTCCTATGCCACAGGGTCCCAGGTGCCCACAGGGCAGGAAGTGTTGCTGCCATCCCGACCCTGCAGCCCCAGGTGCCCTGTGGGGCTGGAAGGGGGCTGAGGAAGAGGAGGCACAGGGTGTGAAGGAGCCATGTGACATTTGTGACACACATGTAGACGTGGTGAGGTTCACGTGGCTCAGCCGTGTGGGCACCAGGAGAGCCTTGGGGTTCCCTTCAGTGAGTGCAGCAGTTTTGGGGGCCTTGTTCCTCCCTTCCCACCCCTTGGTGGGGGGGCCGTGGGTCTGGACCCCCCAGAGCAGCTCTGAGCTCATTTTGGGGGATGGACCCGAGCCCATGTGGGCCCCACGCTTGGCTGAAGGTCTTTAGCACCCACCATTGAATGATTCTTCAAATAAAACCACACACAGATGTGTTTTCCAGTACAATTTAATCTCATTGAAGCCTGGGGTGGGGCTATAGGGATGCCAGAGAGAGCCCCAGCACTGGGGACTGGGAGGGAACTGGGTTAACTGGTCCCTGGGGAGGGGAGGTGGGAGCTGAGGTTGGACACTTTGCCCCTTGGGAGTTGGTTTTCTCCCCAGTTTTGCTGCTCCAGGGGCTGTTGTAGCCCAAGAGAAAAGCCCAGATTTGGCCTTTTTGAGGTGCCACGTGGGGTGGGACATGCAGGACACAGCCTGGGGTGGGTGTTGGCAAAGGACAGGCCAGGTGTCACCTGGGTGGACCTGTGGACCTGCTGAAGTCACAGTGAGAGACTGAGCCACCACCCTGAGTGTCACAGGGGCTGGGAGCAGTGGGAGCATCAATCCAAGAGCCGGAGGGTGTGGTGGATGTCAGAGGTGGCCGTGGTGGTGCTGGAGGTCTGATGGAGGTCTGTGTCACACAGGAGGGTGACAGGAACACCAGGTCACACGTGGGGAGAGGGAGAGGCTGCGGGGTGATGGGGACACTCGTGAGGTTGCCATGGGGCATGTCCTGACCTGGGGGGTGTGGTGGGACACACCATGTCATGGGAGTGATAGAGAAAGGTGTGATGGGACACACCATGTCATGGGTGTGATGAAGAAAGGTCTAGTGGGACACATCATGTCATGGGTGTGATGGTGGAAGGTCTGGTGGGACACATCATGTCATGGGTGTGATGGTGGAAGGTCTGGTGGGACACACCATGGCTTGAGCATGTGGAGAAACCACCCGGTGAGCATGAGGTCCTCGTGTGCCAGGGGTGAGGTGTGGTGGGAAAGGCCCTCTGGGGGGCTTGGGGGCACGGTGGGTTCACTGTGTGATTGTTGAGTCCTTGGGGTGATGGGCACACGGTGTGCCAGGTGGGCAGAGCAGCAGGTACGTGTTATTAGTGGGGCACCCAGGGTGCCCTGAGGGGGTGCAGGTGGTGGGGGGCACCCTGTGGTGGCTCTGGGGCCCGTCCTGGTCCATCAGGGGTTGATGTCACAAGAGGTGCCATGGGAGGTGTGACAGGTGGCACCTCAGTACCTGCCTGAGGGCGACAGGGACGAGTGGCACGTTGTGTCCCCACGTGTTTGGGACCAGACACCTCCCTCAGCGGCCCCTTTGGGACTGGGGGGGTCCTCGCTGGCCACACGAGGTGTCCCCACACCCCCCCTGTGCCACCGCTGGGCCGGGGGTCTCCAAAGCAGGACACGGCCGGGGCGGGGGGGCCAGGAGGATTTGGGACCCCAAGGTTTGCAGCCTGAACTCTCAATAGACACGAAAGCCATATTTTTTGGGAGCTCTGGAGACGCCGGGGGGCGCTGGTGGGGGCAGGGCAGAGGCTGGGCTGTGTGTTGTGCTGTGTTCTTGTCTGTACATAAAAGGGAGACAACGACCGTCGATGTGACTTTATAACCTTTCTAATATCCTGTGCTAATCTCGGAAAATAATCCTATAAATATATCTGGATTACACACGTTACTACCTGCCTGTGTCTGTGCTTGAGAGGGGCGAGGGGGAGCTGGGGAGGGTGATGTAGCTCGGGAGGGACGGAGCTCAGCCCCCCTCAGCCCCTCAAACCTCCCCCCTGGTCCCCCAGACCCACCCCAGTCACCCAACTCCTGACCCTCAGCTCCCCCCAAATCATCAGACCACCCCTAAGAGCAGTAGCCCCCAGTCCCAACCCCTGGAGACCCCCAAATCTGCCCCCCAGCCCCACCACACCCAGTCCCAGCCCCTCAGAACCTCCCAAATCACCAGCCCCCCTCCAACAGCAGCAACCCTATTTCCCAATCCCTGGAGACCCCCCCTCGCCCAGCCCTGCTGCTCTCCAGGGATGTTCCCTGAGTGCCACCAAGTGTCACCAAGTGCCACCAGCACCCTCCCTCTGCCTGCCCACGTTGCCCATGCCCCAGGGTGGCCCCCCAGGACCCTCTTCCCGAGGAAGAGCCGTGGAATTCCGTGCTTTGGGGGACCAGGAATGCCCCGTGGAGTCCCCTCCAACCCCACCAGCATCCCGGGATGCAGCTCCACGGGCTCCGGGAGCATCCACCCAGCCGGGACGCCTGCGAAGACAATTGCTAATTAATTTAAGGTGTTCTGCCAAGAACTGATTGTTTCCTGCTCGAGAAGTCGTGGCTGGCGCTGGTGGCTCTCCGGCTTTCCCGGCAGCCGCCCCCCCGATTTCCGTCGGGGGGTTTGTGCCAGGCCAGGAGGGCGGCTCTGGGGGCAGCTCTTATCTCCTGCCCGCAGTCCTTTGCCTCCTTCTGGAGTGGGAGGAGTGGAGCTGAGGGAGAGCGAGCAGAGCAGCCACCCCCGGGCACCCCCAGGCTCTGGTGCCCCTTCGGGTGGGCACCCCTGAGCCCCGAGTGCCACCCACGGGACACCCCAAACTCGGAGAAGCAAGTGCCATCCTGGGACACACGTCATGGGCAACTGTGTCCCCGTGGTGAGTGACCCCCCCAGCCCAGTCCTGGCCCTGTCACTGTGCCCTGGGGGTGTCACATCCCAGCGGAGGGGAGGGCTGGGGGCACGGAGGGTCGGTGCTCAGTGAGGTCAAGGGGGTCCTGGTGCTGAGTGGGGTCAAGAGGGTCCTCAGTGTTGAGTGGGGCCAAAGGGGAGCTGGTGCTGAGCAGGATCAAGGGGGTCCCCGGTGCTGAGTGGGGTCAAGGGGGACCCGGTGCTGAGCAGGATCAAGGGGGTTCCCGGTGCTGAGCGGGGTCAAGTGGGTCCCTGGTGCTGAGTGAGGTTATGGGGGTCCCCAGAGCTGAGCAGGACCACGGGGGTCCCTGGTCCTGAGTGAGATTAAGGGGGACCCCAGTACTGAGCAGGACCACGGGGGTCCCTGGTCCTGAGCGAGATTAAGGGGGTCCCCAGTGCTGAGCAGGACCACAGGGGTCCCCGGTGCTGAGCAGGACCACAGCTCAGCAGATGCTGCTGCCAAATTCTTACTCACAGAAGGCTCTGAGGGGTCTGCACCCACCCATTGGGGTATCTACCCACCCATTGGGGTCTCTACCCACCCACTGGGGTCTGCACGCACCACTAGGGGTTCTGCACCTACCCATTGGGCTCTGCACCCACCCACTGGGCTCTGTACCCACCCGTTGGGGTCTGTACCTACCCACCCACTGGGCTCTGCACCCACCCACTGGGGTCTGTACCCACCCCAGCTGATCTGTGACCCTCTTTTGGGGCAGGAAAAGAATGGGGCCAGCCGAGGCCCATGGTGCCCTCCCTGGCTATCAGCCTTGACATCTCCCCTCTGTGCCTGTTGCGTGTCCCTCCCTGATAACCCGCCCTGGCGCTGCCCGAGGATTCCCAGTCCCAGTGCCCGGGACTGGGGGCCCAGCCGTGGGATGTGGCACCGACTGGTCCCTCCCTGATGCCCACCCCCCTCACCCACAGAGCCCCAGTACCCCTGGGAACCAGAGTTTCCTGGACTTCGAGGAGATCATGGGCAACTTCTCCTATGGTGAAGACGATGACAGCTACGGTGCCTCCCTGGACTACGATGCCGCCCCCTGCCACAACCACTTCTGTCCCCTCTTCCAGCGAGTGGCACCCCCTTTCCTGGCCGTCACCTGTGCCGTGGCCACGCTGGGCACCGTGGCATTGCTGGTGGCCCTGGTCAAGCGCCCTCAAGCCTGGGAATGGCCACAGAGCCGGGCTCTGGTGGCCCAGCTGGCGCTGGCCATGGGGCTCTTCGCGGCGCTGCTGCCAGCGCTGGCCGCGGGCATCGCATGGGGCTGGCACCTGGGCACGGGGCTGTGCCGCCTCACCCACCTCCTGTGGCACTGGAGCCTCTTCGCCCAGGCGCTGCTGGTGGCCAGCGGGTCCTGGGGCAGCACCTGGGCACACTGGGACCCCCAGAGCCGGCGCCTGGCCGTGGCCCTTTGGGCTGGGGCGCTGCTCTTGGCCACGCCGGCGGCGCTGGCCAGTGGCACCGTGGAGGGCACGGGCTGCGTGCGGCGCAGCGTGGGCATCCTGAGCCCTGCCTATGTGCTGCACCTCGCCTTCTCCCTCGGGCTGCTGCTCCTGCTGCCCGCGGGGCTGCTGGTGGCCACGCTGCTGGCGCTGCGCCGGCGGGCGAGCTGGCGGGCGGCTGGTGGTGCCAGCTGGGTGTTCTTCGGGCTCTGGGCGCCCTACGGGGTGGCGCTGGCAGTGGAGTTCCTGCTGCAAGCCCGGCTCCTGGAGCCCACCTGTGGCACCTTCGAGAGCTTCGACCACGCTCTGGGGCTGAGCGAGGGGCTGGGGGTGCTGCACTGCGGGCTGGGGCCCCCCGTGCTGCTGCTCATCCGGCTGTGCCACTGTGGCGTGGGCGCTGCCACGGGGTGCTGAGCCCCTGGGGTGCAGCCCAGAGCCCTGGGCTCGACACTGGCACCCTGGTCCCCTGGCCCCTTGGCCCCAGGCTTGGACCCCTGGCACTGACCCTTGGCCTGGTGGTGTCAACCCCTGACACTATCAGTGCTGCCACCTGGCCCTGACCTCAGCCCCCAGATCTGGCCTTGGCACCCCAGCACTGACCCTTGGCTCCTTGACATCAGCCTTGGTCTGGTGGCATCAGCCCCTGACCCTCCCATCACCAGCCCTGGCCCCCTGGCACTGACCCTTGGCCTGGTGACACCAATCCCGGACCCTCCCATCACCAGCCCTGGCCCCCTGGCACTGGCCTTGGCCCCCTGGGACTGACCCTTGGCCTGGTGACACCAACCCCTGACCCCACCGCACCACCTCCTGGCACTGCCTTCTGGGCACCTCATACCAGCCCCTGATCCCTTGGCACCAGCCTTGACCCCCCAGCACCAGCCCCTTGCCCCCTGGCACTGATCCTTGGTCTGGTGGCACCAACCCCATATCCCATCACACTACCCCCTGGCACTGCACTCTGGCCCCTTGGCACCAACCCCTGACCCCCCCCAGCACCAGCCCCTTGCCCCCTGGCACTGGCCTTGGTCCCCCCAGCACCAACCCTTGTCCCCCCAGCACCATCCCCTCACCCCACAGTGCCCCACCAGCCCCACCAGTCCCATCTCTGCCCCCTGGACCCCCAGATCTGTGCCAGGCTCGGTGCCCCTCTGCCCTCCCTCCCCTCCCTTGGGGTTTCAGCCCCCCTTTGGGGTTTGGACACCTCCATTTCCCCCACAGAGAAAACCCGGGGGTGCCTCAAAGCCCTCCCCAGCCCACCCAAGGGTGTCAGCCCCACACTCCCGTGGGTTTCCCAAGGCTCAGCCCCAGCCCCTTCCCAGCTCTAGGGGGGGATTTTGGGATTCTCCAGAGGGATTTTTCCCTCTCTCCTGGCACGATGAGACGATCCCGTGGGAATTGCACACAATAAATTCCTCTGCCAGAGCCGCTGGCCCACGTCGGTTAATGGGGGGCACTGGGAGGTGGGAGGGACACGGGTGGGGTGGCTGGGGAATGGGAAGTGCCTCCAAACTGGCAGGAAAAGTTCCTAAGGAAATGGTCAGAGGGAACTGGGGGGATTTATACCCGGAGCCCACGAGGGACGGGCGCGTGCGGTCACACGGCACCCAGGATGGGACACGGGGCGTTGGGAGGGAGATGGAGCTGCCTCAATCCCTGCAGGATCCGGGGGGACTGGGGGTGATGGAGCTGCCCTAATCCCTGCAGGACCCGGGGGTGGTGGAACTGTCCCAATCCCTGCAGGACACGGGGGGATTGGGAGGGTGGTGGACCCGCCCCAATCCGTGCACGACCGGAGGGATTGGGAGGGTGATGGAGCTGCCCCAATCCCTGCAGGACCCGGGGGGATTGGGGGGATGGAGCCGCCCCAATCCCTGCAGGACCCGGGGGCTCATTCCTGCTAAACTGAAGGACTGATCGGTGGGGAACGAGCCCCAGATGTTGTCCCCAAATTGTGGGATCCCTCCCACTGCTGCCCTGCCCCCAGCATGGACCTTCCCCAGCCTGGTACCATCATTTGGGGCAGCCAAAATGTTCCCCTGTGCCCACCTGCCCGCGCCCAGGACACCCTGGGGACCCCCAGACCTTGGTCACCCCAGGAGGACACCAGACCCTCCATCTCCGTCCCCTCGGGCAGGAGGGGGCGAGCCGAGCGGGGAATGTGCCCCCGAGCTGTGGGGCAGGGCAGGGGCACGGGGGCACCTTCCCCTGCACCCCTTGGATGAGCCCTGATCAAACCAGGTCACTCCCACAGGGGTTTGCCCAGGGCAGGGAGAGGAGGGGACAGAGACAAAGCCACAGACTGGGTGGGCACGTGGCTGGAGTGTCCCTGTCACACGAGTGGGCTCGTGGAGGGGGTGTCTCCATCACCTGGGTGGGCACGTGGCTGCAGTGCCCCCACCCCATCACCCAGGTGGGCACACGGCTGGGGTGCCCCCATCAGATGGGTGGGCACATGTTTGGGGATGTCCCTATCACCTGGATGGGCACATGGCTGGGGTGCCCCTATTCAACTCCTGGTGGGCACATGGCTGGGGTGTCCCTGTCACCAGATGGGCACACGGCTGGGGTGTCCCTCTCACTTGGGTGGGCACATGGCTGGAATGCCCCTATTCAACTCCTGGTGGGCACATGGCTCGTGTGCCCCCACCCCATCACCCAGGTGGACATATGGCTGGGGTGTCCCTGTTGCCCAGAGGGGCACATGGCTGGGATGCCCCCACCACCTGGGTGGGCACACATCTGAGATGCTCCCACTGTCCATGTGAGCTCACAGCTGGGTTGCCCCCACTACCCGAGTGGGCACATGCCCAGGGCCCAGCTCCAAGGGGAGTCCCGTGCAGGTCTTGTGGCACAGCCGTGTGACAGCATGAAATTGTCCCTCCCGGGCATGGCACTGGGGGCACACCCCCTCCTCACCCTCCCCTGTCCCCTCCCACCCTCCAGCACATAAACCCCATGGCAGCAGCAACAGCAGTGCTGTGCCCACCCAGCTCCTCTCCTGGCACCAACCATGAGCCAACTGCAGCTCTGGCTGCCCATCCTGGCTGGGCTCATGGGGATCATGGCCCAGGAAGGTAGGGGTGACACCAGGGAGGGTGACACCGGGACAGGTGACACCGGGGGTGGGGGGACAGGGGCCAGCACGGGGCAGGGCAGGTCTGGGGGGAAGCTGCTGGAATAGGGGGGGTGGAATCACCCTGAGGGTCTGTCAGAGGGGGCTGCCAGTTCTCCAGGGGGTGGTACTGGGGACTTAGGGGTGCCAGGGAGGCTGGGCAGGGGGTCCTGGGAGTGCTCACCTGGGGGTTTGACCTGGGGATCTGAAATGGGGGTCCTGGGGGTCTGGTTGGGTTCTCCAGGGGGCTGGTTTTGGGGGCTTGGGGGTCCTGAGGGTCCTTACAGGGGGGGGATCTGAGTTGGGGGGTCTGGGGGTCTGACATGGGAGTCCTGGGAGCTTGGCTGGGTTCTCCCATAGGGTGGTTTCGGGGGCTTGGGGGTCCCAAGGTGCTGGCCATGGGGTTCTGGGGGGTCCTGATGTGGGGGTCTGAGCTGGGGAGTCTGAAATGGGGGTCCTGGGGCTCTGGTTGGTTGCTCCAAGGGGGTTGGTTTTAGGGAACCCCAAGGGGCCTGATAGGGGGTGTCTCACCTAGGGGTTCTGGAGGTCTGAAATGGGGGCCCTGGGGCCTGAGCAGGTTCTCCAGAGGGGTGGTTTTGGAGGCTTTGAGGTCTCAGGGGGCTGGCCAGGGGGTTCTGGAGGTCTGAAATGGGGGTCTTGGGGACCTGTCCAGGTTCTCCAGGGAGTTGGTTTTGGGGGTCTCAGGAGTCCTGCCATGGAGGGTCTGCCCTGGGGGTTCTGGGAGCCTGACAATGTTCCCCAGGGTGTTGGTGTTGGGGGGGTCTGGGGGCTTTGTTTGGGGGTCCCAGGGGTCCTGGTCAGGGAGTGCTGAGGGACCTGGAAGGTCCGACCTGGGGGTTCAGGGAGCCTGTCCATGTTCTCCAGAGGGTTGATTTTGGGGTCTTAGGGGTCCCAGGGTTCCTGCCATGCAGGGTTTGACCTGGGGGTGCTGCAGGACACCCCAAACATCCCACGGCATCCCCCGTGTCCCCCAGACTTGTACCGAAAGGTGTTCGTGTTCCGGAAGGATCCCAGCGACGCCTTCGTGGTGCTGAGGGCGAAGCTGGAGCAGCCTCTGCAGAACTTCACCGTGTGCCTGCGGGCTTACACCCACCTCACCCGGCCCTACAGCCTCTTCTCCTACGCCACCAAAACCCAGGACAACGAGATCTTGCTCTTCAAGCCCAGACCCGAGGAGTTCCGCTTCTACGTCGGGGGAAAGCACGTCACGTTCCGTGCCCCCGAGAGCCACTGGGACTGGCAGCATGTCTGTGCCAGCTGGGAATCCGCCACCGGCATCGCCGAGTTCTGGGTCAACGGGAAGCCCTGGCCGAGGAAGGGGCTGCAGAAGGGCTACACGGTGGGGGCCACGGCTGCCATCCTGCTGGGGCAGGAGCAGGACAGCTTCGGGGGTGGCTTTGACCTGTACAACTCCTTCTCGGGGGAGCTCACCGACGTCTACCTGTGGGACACGGCGCTGTCCCCCGACAAGATGAGAGCAGCCTACCTGTCCCTGCGCCTGCCGCCCGCGCTCCTGGCCTGGAAGAGCCTCAGCTACGAGGTGAAGGGTGATGTGGTGGTGAAGCCCCGGCTTCGGGAGGTGCTGGGGTCCTGAGGGCTGCGGGGCCTGGGGCGGGGGTGGCCTCGGTTCCCGCTCTCCCTTTGCCATCCCCGTCACCCATCACTCATGTCCTCAACACCCATCACAAAACACCCCATCAGCCATCACCAAAACCCCATCACCCACCACCCCACCACCTACCACCCCACCACCCACCTCCCCATCACCCATCTCCCTGTCTCCCCATCAGCCCCCACCCATCTTCCCATCACCTGTCTCCCCATCACCCACCACCCATCACCCCAAAACCCATCACCCACCATCCAATCACCCACGTCCCCATCACCCACCACCTCCAACCCCATCACCCACCTCCCCACCACCCACCAACCCATCACCCCTTCACCTCTACAACCCACCACGAGCAAACTCCCCTCTGCCCACCCCAGCTGGGGTCAGGGTCCCCTGGAGCACCAGCACCACGCACCCCCCATCACTGGGGTACCCATTCCCCTCCCCACACCCCTCGGGCTGCCCCTCTGTGGGTTCCTACCCGGGCAGGACATGGACTCACCACCTCCAGCGGTCCCACCCCACACACGGTTAGGGATGGGCAGGCAGGGGCTTGGCACAAGTCCTTGGGGACATGAAACCTGTCCCCAGAGCATGTCCCCAGTGCTCACCCATCGTCCCTGGGCTCACTCACCCTATTGCTCAAGAGCCCCGGGGTTGGGTCAGTGCACCTGGGGCTTGGGGACGAAGGTCACTGTCACCAGTGCGTGGCACAGCCCTGGAGCAGCCTCCAAGGTGTCCCCTGCCCACGGTGACTCCGAGGTGTCCCCTGCCCACGGTGGCTCCGAGGTGTCCTCTCCCCATGGTGGTGTCACTGGCCCGGCTTGGCTGTGCCATGGGGCAGTGGTGGCTCTGCCTCCTCATCCTCGCAGCTCTCCTCGGCCCCGTGGCCCCGACAGGTAAAGCTGGGGTGGGGTGGGGTGGCGTGGGCTCGGCTCCGGGACCACCCCCGGGGGCCACGGGGAGAGGGGAGTGCAGAGAGGGGCAGGGAGTGCAGGAGGACATGCAGTGGGGGGCAGTGGGGGCAGTGGGGGCAGTGGGTGCAGCAGCGGGGGCAGGGGGTGCAGTGATCAGAAAAAAAATTTGTTCAGATAAGATTACCTGAGGTCAGCCTGTTTTGTTTTTTTTTAGTATTGTCT
>JAWMRD010000066.1:2847175-2858532 GCA_035584875.1 Syndactyla subalaris
CTACATTTCCCATCAGCCCCCTCTCCCCGCCCCTCTCCCCCATTGGCCACCTCACCCCAGCGCCCTCCGGCGGCCCCTCATTGGCTGTTACCTCGGCAACGCGCGGCGGGGGGCGTGTCCGGGGGGGGTTTGTTTGCCGGCCGGAGCCGAGCGGCGCCCGAAGGGAGGCGGAAAGAGCCGAAAGCGGCCGGAAAGAGCCGAGCGGCGGGCGGGCCGGGCATGAGGAGCGGTGGGACTCGGAGCCCCCCGCGCCCCCCGCCCGGGGCCGGTGCCGGTGCCGGAGCCCCCCGGGCCGCCCGGCACAGCCCGCCGGGGCACGGGCCCCGCTGCTGAGGCCGCGGGAGCCGCCACAGGGCACGGCAGGGCACGGGGGGCTGGGCTATGCGGTGGTGGCTGCGCGCCGCCCTGCTCAGCCTGCTCGCCGGAGCCGGGGGTGAGTGAGGGCACCGGGGGCGGTGGGGCCGGGATGGGCCGGGGGAGGGTCGTGGTGGGGCCGGGATGGCCGGGGGGGGGTCCACGGTGGGGCTGGGATGGGCGGGGAAGGGTCCCGGTTCATCCCGGTGTGTCCCGATTTATCCCGGTGGTCCCTCCCGGTTCATCTCGGTCCCTCCCGGTGTATCCCGGTTCATCCCGGTCCCTCCCGGTTCATCCCGGTCCCTCCCGGTGTGTCCCGGTTCATCCCGATGTGTCCCGGTCCCTCCCAGTTCATCCCGGTGGTCCCTCCCGATGTGTCCCGGTCCCTCCCGATGTGTCCCAGTTCATCCCGGTGTGTCCCGGTTGTCCCTTCCCGGTTCATCCCTGTCCCTCCCAGTTCATCCCGGTCCGTCCCGGTGGGGCCGGTCTGGCCGGTGCCGGGGGCAGGGGAGGAGGGACCGGGGGCTCCGGGGGCCATGGAAGCGTCCCTCCCGCTTTATCCCGGTCCCTCCCTCTTTATCCCTGTTCATCCCGGTCCATCCCCGTGTGTCCCGGTCCCTCTCGGTGTGTTCCGGTCTGGCCGGTGCCGGTGCACGGGGAGGCGGGGGCGGTGGAAGGGTCCCGGTCCATCCCGGTGTGTCCCGGTGTGTTCCTATTTATCCCAGTATGTCCCGGTCCATCCTGATCCACCCCAATGTGTCCCGGTCCGTCCCGATCCATCCCAGTATGTTCCGATTCATCCTGGCGTGTCCCGGTCCCTCCCAGCGTGTCCCGGTTCATCCCGCTCCATCCCAGTGGGTCCTGGTCCGTCCCGGTCCATCCCGCTCCATCCCAGTGCGTCCTGGTCCGTCCCGGTCCATCCTGGCTTGTCCCAGCCCATCCCAGTCCATCCCAGTGTGTCCCAGTCCATCCCGGTCCCTCCCGGTGTGTCCCGGTCCATCCTGGCGTGTCCCGGTCCGTCCCGGTCCGTCCCAATCCATCCCAGTATGTCCCAGTCCATCCCGCTCCATCCCAGTACATCCCAGTCCCTCCCGGTCTGCCCGGCGCCCCGGCAATGCGGGAGAACACGTCGGGGCCCCGCGATCTCCCTTCCAGGAGCACGGGGAGGATTCCCCTCCATCCCGGCGCATCCCAGCCCGGTCTCACCCGTGCCCCCCGGTGCCGGTCCCGCAGGCAGCGGCCGGAGCGAGCCCCGGGCCGTGGTGGGGCGCGTCGGGGGCAGCGCCGTGCTGGGCTGCGGCTTGCTGGGAGCCCACGAGACTCGCCCGCCGCTCTACGTGATCGAGTGGGTCCGGTTCGGCTTCGTCCTGCCCATCTTCATCAAGTTCGGGCTCTACTCGCCGCGCGTGGACCCCGAGTACGCGGGTAAGGCGCGGTTTGGGGCGGCCCCGGGGTCCACCACGGGGGTGGGACCACCTTAATCGCGCTGCTGGGGGAGTGGGGGGCTCTGCCAAGGGGGCGAGAGGGGGCCAGGGAGGTCCCTGCGAGCAGGTGAGTCCAAACCCCCATTTCCATCCCCATCCACATTCCAGCAGCTCCAGGGATGGCAGGAGGGATGGGGGTCCCCCTGCCTGGGCAGCAGGAGGGATCCCCACGGGGCAAAACTGAGAGAAGCCCCCCCAGTGTGGCACACCCATCCCCGTGGGCTCTGGAGCATCTCCCCCAGGGCAGGACAGCTGAGTGCCCGGGGCTGGTGCCATCGGGGTACCCGGGGCAGGGGGCTGCGGGCGCTGCCACGACCCCTGCGATGGGTCGCCTGAAGGTTGAGGCTGGGGAGGGGATTTCGGGGGAGCTGCTAATTGGAGCAAAGCTGGGCCGGGGACGGGCTGGGCGTGGGAGGGGGATATTCGCCGCTTTACCGGGTATTTAAAGTGAGTGCTGGCAGAGCCGGAGGGATCCCTGCGAGAGGATCCCTTGGGGAAAGGAAGGGAAAGCCACAGGGGTGTCCCTCGGGGCTGGGGGGGGCTGGCAGCGGTGCCCTGTGCCAGCCATATGCCAAAATCCCCGCTCCGACCCTTCCTCGGGGGACCGGAGCGCCGGATCAGGATCCGGATCCACGCCTGAGTCCCTGCTGCCAAAACTGGTCCCTGCCTTAAAGTCACCTGGTTTGCGACAGCCCCTGCCCTGTCGCCCCTTCCCCGGGCTGCGTGGGAGGACGCAGATTTTGGGAGGCGCCTGGGGAGGTTTTCACCAGCTCCAAGCCGGCTCGGGGGTGACAACACGCCCCTCCCGGGCGCGACAAGGCACCTGCTTTCCCGGGAGGCTCCTGTTACCTGAGCGGGGCCCCGGGGCTGCCGGAGCTCGGGTTACCCACGGAGGGGGTGGCAGTGTCCTGTCTGCGCTGCCCGCAGCCCCGCCTTGTCCCCCACCCTGTCCCCACCGCCGCCAGCGTGGCCCCAGGAGCAGATTGGGATCAGGGCTGGGGGGAAGGGGCTGGTGGCTTGGAATGAGGGCGAGTGGGGTGGGCAGGGGGGCCGGGGGCCGTCACCATGGCAGCGGGACGGCTTGTTTTCCATCCGCTGGGAAGGGATGGAGGGAAGGGCAGCGGCGGTGGGCGCAGGGGAAGGGCGAGGGCAGCCCCCTCCTCCGGCCCTTCCCAGGTGCATCAGATCAGGTGTCACCCAGAGAGGGTCCCTTCTGTCACCACGGTGCCCTGTGGGGCGATTTGGGGCGTCCTGGGGACAGCGTGGGCTGCAGCTGCCTCTGTGGGAGCGCCTGGGGGGATGGGGTCGGCTCGCCCCTGGGTGCCACCACCTCCGTGATGTCATGGGCCACTGTCCCCTGCTCTGGAGCAGGGCTGGTGGTCCCTGGCCCGGCCCAGCCCCCCCCTCCTGGCTGTGGCCGCGTGGCGGGGGCTGCAGCCCCCTTTGTGTCGCCCCTTTGTGTCCCCCCCCCTTTGTGTCCCTCTGAATGTCGGTTGCCAAGGGCTGGGGGATGCTGGGCTGGAGGATTTTGTTTTTGCAGGGTGGTGGAGGAGGAGGAGGGGGCTGGGGCCGGCACAGGGGGATTAAGGGGGAGGCTGGGGGGCGTCCCCGGGCCACTCTGATCCCTTCCAAAGGGACCTTTGTTCGGGAGCCGGCTGCTCCCGCCACGCCTGGGGCTGGGGGCTGGCAGCTGCAGCCAGGCCTGGCCTTCCCAGAGCTTCCCAGAGCTTCCCAGAGCTGTCCTGCTTCCCAGGGCCCACCGTGGGAGCCGCCTCTGGCTTCAGGGCTGGAGAATCCCTTGTCCTACATCTTTTGGGGTGGGAGAGGTGGCTGGAAGGAGCTGCAGGAAGGGTTAGCACGTGTTTGTGTGCTGGGATCGCACGGCTCCATGTGGATCCTGTCCCTCAGCCTCGCTGCCCAAACCCGCCTGCCCGGGTCCTGCCGCTCCTCCTCCTCCTCTTCATCCTCCTTGCCAGGCTTGTCTGGCAGGACACAGAATCCCGGTGCCAGCGGTGCCCACACAGTGCCCGGCTGGGACTGTGGTGCCTCGGGCAGCATTTGGGGACCGTAGGTGACATGGGTAGAGCTAACAGTGGGATTCTCCCAAATTTCCTTTGCTGGGAACCCCTCAGGAAGCTGCTGGTCCCACGGGTGGTGGCCCTGGAGCACCTGGCAGTGGGCTGGGGATGCTGGGGCAGGGTTGGGGTGCTGGGGCAGGGGGTGCCCAGGGTGGGGAAGGGAGAACCCAGGGCAGGATTGTGGTGCTGGGCAGTAGGTGCCCAGGGCAGGGACTGCCAGGGTGGTGGATGCTGGGGCAGGGGATGCCCAGTGTGAGGCAGGGGGTTCGAAAGGAAGGTGGTGCTGAGGCAAGGGGTGCCCAGGATTAGGGTGCTGGGGCAGGGGGTGCCCAGGGCAGGGTTGGGGTGCCCCGGGCAGGGTCAGGGTGCCAGGGCAGGATCGGAGTGCTAGAGCAGGGGGTGTCTGTGGCAGGATTGTGGTGCTGGGCAGTAGGTGCCCAGGGCAGGGACTGCCAGGGTGATGGGTTCTGGGGCAGGGAGGGCTGGGGCAGAGGGTGCCCAGGGTGAGACAGAGGGTTCCAGGGTAGGTGATGTCAGGGCAGAGGGTACCCAGGGCAGGGTTGGGGTGGTGGGCGCCAGGGGCAGTGGGTGCCCAGAGTGAGGCAGGGGATTCCAGGGTAGGGTCAGGGTGCCAGGGCAGGGTTAGGGTGCCGGGGCAGGGTGTCCCCAGGGCAGGATTGCAGTGCTGGGGCAGGGGGTGCCCGGGGCAGGGGGTGCCGAGGTGGTGGGTTATGGGGCAGGGAGTGCTGGGGCAGAGGGTGCCCGGGGTGAGGCAGGGGGTTCCAGGGCAGGTGATGTCAGGGCAGAGGGTGTCCAGGGCAGGGGCAGGGTGCCATGGCAGGGTTGGGGTGGTGGGTGCCTGGGCAGGGAGTGCCAGGGGCAGTGGGTGCCCAGGGCAATGGGTGCCAGAGGTAGGGGCTGCCCAGGGCGGTGAGTACTGGGCACGGGGTGCCTGAGCGATGGGTGCCGGGGCAGGATTGGGGTGCCGAGGCAGTGGGTGCCGAGGTGGTG
This sequence comes from Syndactyla subalaris, assembly GCA_035584875.1. Lineage (NCBI taxonomy): Eukaryota > Metazoa > Chordata > Aves > Passeriformes > Furnariidae > Syndactyla > Syndactyla subalaris. Next base: position 2,852,103 of record JAWMRD010000066.1, read on the forward strand.
GGTGCCTGGGCAGGGGGTACCACGCGAAGGGGTGCTGGGGCGGTGGGTGCCGTGATGGTGGGTGCCTTTGGCCGCGCACCCCGGCCGGGGCTGAGCCAATTGCTCACTGCACCCTGAGCCGATTATGGCTCTGATAATAGCCCGGGGGATTAACGGGCTGCGCCCGCTCTCGCTTCGGCCCTTTATCCTCCTCCTCATCAAAGAGGCCGCGGGGCGCGGGGCTGGCGCGGGGCGAGGACCCCCACGGCCCTGGGGGAGCCCCCATTGCCGTGCCCACCCCGGGGGGCTGCCCCGCTCAGCCCTGCGAGGTGGGCGAGGGGCTCAGTCCGAGCTCCCCCCGTGCTGCGGGGAGCGGGGCTGGTGCGGGGGTGCCGGGGCTTAGCAGGGCTCCTAAGGGTGAGGATGCCGGGGGGGCTACCGGGGGGACGGGGCCCTGGGAGGGGGGAAATGGGGGCGTTGGGCGGGGTGGGGGGAGCGGCTGGTCCCAAAACCAGGTGTGCTGCGAGCGATGCTCGAGGCACTGACCCATCGTGCTTGGGTGGGGGGTCCCTGCCAAGGCCACCCTCCTCGGGGTGCAGGTGACAGAGCCACTGCCACCTCCTCTCCTATGTCACCGCCACCTCCTCTCCTATGTCACCAACGTGTTGTGGGGAATGTTGTGACCAACCTCTGGCTGGGCAGTTGCCAGGCCCCCGTGGTGCCAGCGTGGGTGGGCACCCCGGGGGAAGGGGTGGCCCCCGGAGGATGTGTCCCAGGGAGGATGTGACCCAGGGGGTGGGTGGCCCGGGGACACGGCTGTCCCTGAGCCACTCCCGGGTGTGCAGGTCGTGTGAGGCTGGAGGAAGGGGCCTCGCTGCGCCTGGACCTGCTGCGTGCCGAGGACCAGGGCTGGTACGAGTGCCGGGTGCTCTTCCTCGACCGGCACAGCACCGACGCCGACTTCCAGAACGGCACCTGGATCCACCTCACCGTCAACGGTACCGGCCCTGCCCGCCCCTGCCTGCTCAGCCCAGGGCCAGCCCGCATCTGCCAGGGCTGGGGCTGGATCTTCCCCAGGTTTGTGAGGGTCTGCACTTGCCTTGCAGCACCGCCCACCTTCCTGGAGACCCCCCCTGCGTTCGTGGAGGTGCGGGACAGGGCTGCTCTGAGCCTCACCTGCAGGGCTGTGGGCAACCCCCAGCCTGTTGTCACCTGGAAGAGGAGTGACCTGCCCGTCCAGAGCGGGGACACGGTGCAGGTGAGGATGGGGAACCGCTGGTGACCCCCTGTGGTGTGTCCCCCACCTTGGCTGGGGTCTGGTGGGACAGCTAGGTGTGCAGAAGAGCAGATGCCTGCCCCTGCTGTGGTGGCACCTGCCTCCTGCCACTGTCCTGCTCATGGCACCACGTTCCTGAGTGTCCTGTCCCTTGTGGCAGTGCCACACACCTGGTCATTGAATCATAGAATATGCTGAGTTGAAAGGGACCCATCAGGATCATCAAGTCCAGTGCCTGGTCTTGCCCAGGACACCCCAACAATCCCACCTGTGCTCAGCGTTGTTGTTCAAAAACTCCTTGACCTCAGACAGGTTTAGTGCTGTGACCACTTCCCTGGGGAACACTCAGTGCTCAACACTGGGTGAAAAACCTAAATCCTCCCTGACTCAGCTTTGAGTCCTGTCACTGGACATGAGAGTGAAGAGATGGGTCCCTGCCCCTCCACTGCCCCTTGGGAGGATGTTGAAGACCCCAGTGAGGTCTCCCCTGAGCCTCTTCTTCTCCAGCTGAGCTCAGTAAGTGCCCTCAGCTGCTCCTCACAGGCTTCTCCTCAAGGTTCTTCACCATCCTCGTGCCCTCCTTTGGATGCTCTTTAGTAGCTCAATATCTTTGTTATATTGTGGTGCCCCAAACTACCCCAAAATTACAGGTGAGGCTACCCCAGTGCAGAGCAGAGCAGGACAATCCCCTCTATCTGCCTGATGCCCCTCAGGACAGGGATGTTCCTCCTGGCTCCAGGGCACTGCTGACTTGCGGCCAACTGGTCACCAACCAGGATGCCCAGGGCCCTTTCCCATCACTGCTTTCCAGCATCTCATTCCCAGTCTGTCTGTATATCCAGGGTTGCCCCATCCCAGGGGCAGAATCTGGCACTTCCCTTTGTTGAACATCCTATGGTTGGTGATTCCCAGCCCTCTGATCTGTTGAGGTCTCTCTGCAAGGCCTCACCTTGAATATTGTGGCAGTTTTGGGGCACCACAATATAAGAAAGATATTATGGTCTTAGGGAGTATCCAAAGGAGGGCAATGAAGATGGGGAAGGGCCTGGGAGGCAAGTGTGTGAGGACACTTGAGGGCACTTGGTGTGTTCAGCTGGAGAAGAGGAGACTGAGGGGAGACCTCATTGCAGGTCCAACTCCCTGGGGAGGGGCAGAGGAGGGGCAGGCACTGATCTCTGCTCTGTGGGGACAGGGACAGCACCCAGGGAATGGCTGGAGTTATGTCAGGGCAGGGTTAGGGTGGATCTCAGGAAAAGGTTCTTCCCCCAGAGGGTGGTGGGCACAGCCCCAAGGCTCCCAGTGCTCCAGGAGTGTTTGGATGATGCTCAGGGGCACAGGATGTGACTCTTGGGCATGGTCTTGTGCAGGGTTGAGGGTTGGACTGGATGATCCTTTTGAGTCCCTTCCAGTTGGGCCCATTCTGTGGTCTTGTGGGTTTTGTGCCAGCTCCTCTCCTGCCAGCTTGGTGCCAGCACTGAGTGCTTGCTGCTGTTTCAGGTGAGGAACGGGACGCTGAGCATCGCAGCCGTGGAACGCGCCAGCGCGGGCACCTACACCTGCCACGCCTCCAGCAAGGAGGGCACTGTCACCCACACCACCCGCGTGCTCGTGCAGGGTAAGGCTGGGTGGGCCACCCCCCTGGGGACAAGGAGCCCTGGCACAGCTGGTTTTGGGGGGTAGGATGTGATGGGTGCCCTCTGCTGTGCGCCCCAGGGCCGCCTGTCATCGTGGTGCCACCCCAGAACGTCACCGTGAACGTCTCCCAAGATGCCTTTCTGGCGTGCCAGGCTGAGGCGTACCCGGGGAACCTCACCTACACCTGGTTCCAGGGCAGCAGCAATGTCTTCCACCTCAGGTACGGTGGGCACAGGGGTGGCACTGAGGTGGCAGGGCTGCTGTGACACCCAAATGTGACCCTGAGCACCAGGGGATGGTTGGGTGTGTGACAAAGGGATCTGGGGCCAGGTTGGGTGAGTGACAAAGGGGTCTGGGGGCAGGTTGGGTGTGTGACAGGGGGGTCTGGGGACAGGTTGGGTGTGTGACAGATGGTTTGGGGACAGGTTGGGTGAGTGACAGAGGGTCTGGGGACAGGTTGGGTGTGTGACAGGAGGGTCTGGGGAGAGGTTGGGTGTGTGACAGGGAGGTCTGGGGAGAGGTTGGGTATGTGACAGGGAGGTCTGGGGGCAGGTTAGGAGAGTAACAAGGTGTCTGGAGACAGGTTGGGTGTGTGACAGGGGATCTGGGGGCAGGTTGGGTGTGTGACAGAGGGTCTGGGGGCAGCTTGGGTGTGTGACGGGGTCTGGAGACAGGTTGGGTATGTGATGGGTCTAGGGGCAGCTTCGGTGTGTGACAGAGGGTCTGGGTACAGGTTGAGTGTATGACTGGGGGCTCTGGATGATGGTGGAGTGTGTAACGGGGTCCCTGGGGAATATTGGGATGTGTGACAGGGGATCTGGGGAATGGTGGAGTGCATGGCAGGGGATCCCCCAGCCCAGAGCTGCGGGGACAGTGCCAGCCATGCCACTGAGCACTGTCCCCACCCCGTCCCAGCCACCTCCAGGCTCGGGTCCGTGTCCTGGTGGACGGGAGCCTCCTGCTCCAGAGAACGACCCCAGACGACGCCGGGAAATACACCTGCACCCCCAGCAACGGGCTCTGGGAGCCGCCTTCTGCCTCGGCCTTCATCACAGTGCTCTGTAAGACCCCCCTGCCGGCCCTGGGGGTCCCTGCTGTGGTGGCAGTGGCAATGGGGACCTCCCTTCAGCTACCACAGGGACCCCAGCCCTGTTTGTGCCCACAGACCCGGCGCAGGTGACCACGATGCTCCCAGAGACCCACCTGCCCAAGGGGATGCGGGGGGTGATCCCCTGTCCCTCCCGAGCCAACCCCCCCCTGCTCTCCGTCACCTGGACACGGGATGGGCGCCCGCTGGAGCTGGACAAGGTACAGCCACTCCCACCCCCTCCATGCACCTTCCCAACGCCCCAAACCCCTCACCCTGACCCCACACCCCCCTCCCAGCTCCCTGGCTGGTCCGTGAGGTCCGACGGCTCCATCGTCATCGCCACGGGGAACGACGACGCGCTGGGGGTCTACAGGTGCACCCCCTACAACAGCTACGGCACCGCCGGCGAGTCCCGGCCCACCCGCGTCCTGCTCAAGGTGAGGCTGGCCAGGTGGGCTCTGAGACCCTCAGTGACCCCCCAGTCAGGGCTCTGTGCCCTGTCCCACCCCCTGCCCACGCTGCCCCTGTGCCTTCCAGGACCCCCCTGCCTTCACGGTGCGCCCCAAGGAGGAGTATTTCCAGGAGGTGGGCCGGGAGCTGGTGATCCCCTGTGCAGCTAATGGGGATCCCCCACCCACCATCACCTGGCTAAAGGTAGGACCTGCTGCTCTGGGGAGCCTCATGAGCCCCCTCAACCAGGGCTGGATGTTACTTTTGGCCTCTGGGGTGTCAGTCCTAGGGCAGTGTCCCTGTCCCCTCATCCCTCTTGGGGCAGTGTCCCTGTCCCCACATCCCTCTTGGGGCAGTGTCCCTGTCACTGCATCCCTCCTGGAGTAGTGCCTGTGTCCCCACCCATCCCTCCTGGGGCGCTGTCCCTGTCTCCACAGCCCTCCTGGGGCAGTGTCTTTGTCCCCATGTCCCTCCCGGGGTGCTGTCCCTGTCCCCAGATACTGTGGGTTCCTATCACCTGTTTTTTTGCAGCAAAAGGGCCTCAGGGCACTTTGCTTGGTTGCCTTCTGAAAAAACAGGGCAAAATCCTGTCCTTTGGTTTCTAAACCAACCCCAGGGTGGTGCTTCACATCAATTCCCTTTGTCCCTGTGTTGGGGGGTGCCATCCTAGCCCTGTGGTGGGGTGGGCTGGTGGTCACCCACCCTCAGCATGTCCATATGTCCATGCTGTGCAGGTGGGCAGTGTGGGGAAGAGCAGTGCCCAGGTGGATGGGAACAGCAGCCTTGTCCTCCACCCACTCATCAAGGAGCAGCACGGAGTCTGGGAGTGCACGGCCACCAACCGGGTGGCCAGTGTCACCACCGCCACCTCCGTCCACGTGCTGGGTGAGCCCCTGGTCACTGCTGGGCTGCGATCATCCCTGGGGGCTGGGCTGCCCCTACACCATGCTGGAAGGGGTTGTCTGAGCCCCCTAAAGTGCCACTGCCACCCGCCAGGTACCAGTCCCCACGCTGTCACCAACGTGTCCGTGCTCCCGCTGCTGCTGGCAGCCAACATCTCCTGGGAGCCGGGCTTTGACGGAGGGTACTTCCAGAGGTTCAGCGTCTGGTACACCCCACTGTGAGTGCCCACACCCCCCGTGCCCCACCCTGGAGCCCCCAGCTTGGGGCTCATGGGTCCCACCTGCCTGCAGGGTGAAGCACCCACCACGGGCCCACCACGACTGGGTGTCGCTGTCGGTGCCGGCGGGGGCTCAGCACCTGCTGGTGGAGAACCTGCAGCCAGACACCAGTTACCAGTTCAGCGTCCTGGCCCAGAACAAGCTGGGCAGTGGCCCCTTCAGCCAGATCGTCACCTCCGTGCCCAGGGGTAAGGGGGAGCTCCCCAAAACTTCCCCTCTGTTCCCAGAGCCCTCAAGCACCTGGGAGGTTCCCCAAAACCTCCCCTGTCTCCTCAGAGCCTTCAAGGATCCAGGAGGCTGCCCAAAACCTCCCCTGTGTCCCAAGAGCCCTCAAGCACCTGGGACACTCCTGTTTCTAGGGGCTCCCCAAAATCTCTCCTATTTCTAGAGGCTCCCCAAAACCTCTCCTGTTTCTAGGGGCCCTCCAAAACCTCCTCTGTTCCCCCAGAGCCCTTAAACACCTGAGAGGCTCCCTAAAACCTCCCCTGACCCCCAGAGCCCTCAAGGACCTGGGAGGCTCCCCAAAACCTCCCCTGACCTCCCAGAGCCCTCAAGCACCTGGGAGGCTTGTTTCAGGGGGCTCCCCAAAACCTCTCCTGTTTCTAAGGGCTCCCCAAAAACTCTCCTGTTTCTAAGGGTTCCCCAAAACCTCTCCTGTTTCTATAGGCTCCCCAAAACTTCCCCTGTCCCCCCAGAGCGCTCAAGGACCTGAGAGGCTTCCCAAAACCTCCCTGACCCCCCCGAGCCCTCAAGGACCTGGGGGGCTTGTTTCTGGGGGTTCCCCAAAACCTTTCCTGTCTCCCCAGAGCCCTCAAGATC
>JAWMRD010000066.1:3011056-3032888 GCA_035584875.1 Syndactyla subalaris
CCACCCCTCCCCGGGCATCCCACCCCTCCCCGGGTATCCCACCCCTCCCGGGCATCCCACCCCTCCCCGGGTATCCCACCCCTCCATCCCGACTCCTGGGGATCCCAGTGGGAGAGCCCGGCAATGGGAGCTCCGCAGGCGGATGGTGGGGGGGACACCGCGGGGACCCCGCCAGGGCCGGGCCGTCCTGGGGTCCCCCAAGCCCCCCATAAGCGCTGCCCGGGGCAGAGGGACCCCCAAATCCCGTCCCGTCCCCGCAGAGACCTGGAGGGGCCCCGGGCCCTCCCCCGGGGCGGGCGGGTCTCTCTCGGTGAGTCACGGCCGAGGCACGGAGCCTTCTCCTCCCGGGTGGAGCAGCCCAGCCCGGCCGGCCCCCGCCTCGCCGACCCCCGGGACCCCGACCCCGCAGCCGGCCGAGGGGTGGGGATGGCCCTGGGGACACCCGTGTCACCCCCACCCGGTGCCACCCGCGCCCCGAGGGAGCCGAGGCAGCAGCACCGGCACGGGGGGATTTAAATCCTCACACAAACCCTCCCGGAGCACGTTTGGAGCTCTGATTATTTTTTTGGCTGTGTTTCCCCCCTTTCCCCACCCCAGACTTTTGGGGCAGCCTCAGCTTGGGGGGCTGCGGGTCCCCAAATATTCCTCCCGCAGGAGAATTCACCTGGCGGAGGATCCGGGGGATGGGACGGGGTTTTGGCTCCGGTACCTGGCAGAGGAGAGGAATTTCCTGGAGGCTTTGAGCCCAAAGCGGGGTCAGCCCAGGCCGCTCCAGGAGAGAAAATCCTGGAGGAAAATGGTCCGGCACAGACGTGGCACTGGGGACAGCGAGAGGGAGGGAGGGAAAACACCAAAAACCGGGAGAGAAAATCCCAATGCACTGAAATCCCACGGGGTCCCACCTGAGGGACCCGTCTCCAACCACCCCAAATCCCGATTTCCTCTTTCTGAACCCATTTAAAGCTTCGCTATTTGGATGGGGTGTGTGGGATTTTATCCCTGGATTTTATCCCGGGGCACCTGAGGTACCAAATTGGGACATCCCTCAGGGTTGGCCTCGGGATGCAATTGGGGAAAAGGCTCCAAGGCCAGCGGGGATGGACAGAAATGGGAGGGAGGGGCCAGAAATGGAATCACAGATTAAATGGAATGGAAGGAAATAGAAGGGAAACCTCCCCACTCCCCAGGAGAGAGGACACTCGGTGGAGATAAAACCCCAAAATCCCAATAATTGGATGGAGAAGGGGATGAGGAGCAGGAGGGAATTGGGGACCCCGGGAGGGGAGAGAGGAGGAAAGAGCCTTGGCACTGCCTGGGGGCATCAGATGTTCTGGGGATGAGGAGAAGCCCCAGGAGGGAATTGGGGACCCCAGGAGGGAATTGGGGACCCTGGGAGGAAACTGGAGGCCCCAGGAGGGAATTGGGGACCTTGGGAGGGAACTGGGGGCCTCAAGAGGGAACTGGGGACCCCAACAGGGACTTGGGACCCCGGGAAGGGGAGAGGGGAGGAAGGAGCTCTGGCACTGCCCGGGTGCATCAGCGGAAGGTTTTTATTGTCAGTGAGTCTGTGGCAGCACAACGAGGCCGCGGGTACAGCCCGACCGCGCCGCTCCAGCCCTGCTCACCAGGAGGCCAAACACCACCAATTAATACGGAATTAATAATAATAAAAAACAGGTCGGGGTGTTTTCTCTCTTTGTGTGTGTGTGTGTGTGTGTGAATCAACCACTGCAGAATGAATTCAGGTCACTCGGCGCCACCTTAGAGAGACCCAAAGCTGCCCCGGCCCGGCCGGCCGAGGGGAATCTCCTTTAATGAAATCAAACCAAATCCCAGCCACAGGTTTCACACAGCCCGAAAGAACAAAGTGTTTCCTCCACCAGGATCCGAGGGCAGCGATTTGAATTCCAACCACACCAGTAAGTGCACTTAGTTCGACCCTGGGGTCACGTTGCAGCCTCCCCGTCCCCGTCCCAGGGGAAAGAAATCCCTCCCCGGGGCGGGTTTGGTGCTTTTCCCTCCGGGTTTTCTGCCTTTCCCCTCTCTCCTCCCAAACCCAACAAACCAGCGAGCGGGTCCGGGCGCTTCCCACCCCCCCGCATCCAAAACCAGCGTCCTTTGGGATGGATTTAACCAAACCTCAGGGAAATTCCCCCAAAACCCCCCTCCCGCCTTCCCTCCCCTGGAGCTGCTCCCGGAGCTCCCAGCGCAGCAGGAGGATAATCCCAACTCCAAAACAAAAGCTGCTGCTCTGATTCTGGGGAAAAAGAACATGGGAAACTGGAACTTAAACCGAGTGCTCACGAATAGTGAAGTTTGGGTCGGGTTTTAAAGCGTTTCAGCTTAAAATCCGGGGTGAAGTGGGGGCAGAGCCTGTGGCGCTCCAGCAGCACCAAGATCCCTGCTCCGGGGCAAAGTCCATCGGAATTCCTGCACTTGGAGGGGAAAACGAGCCCTCTGGTGTCTGTCCCGAGGGCAGAGGAGCCAGCAGGATTCTCTAAACCCAGGGAAAAGGACTTAAACCGGAGTCAAACCCATCCCTGGGGCGTCGGAAACTCGGGTTTGAAAATCTGTGAACGAGGAGCCATCGCTGGCCGGGCTTAGTTGGGATGCCACGAGGAAAGGCCTTAATTTGGGGGGGTTTAGGTGTAGGAAAGGCCTTAATTTGGGGGGTTTTAGGTCTAAGTCAAGATCTGTAGGGCCGAGCATAAGGCGTCGGGTGATCCCCCGAGCTCAGCACCCTTTCCAGCTCCTCCATCCCATCCCATCCCATCCCGACCCTCATCCCTCCTGCCCAGGAAGGGCCTCAAAGCAGGAGCAGCTCGGGAGGGGGTTGCATAGTTTGGTGCCTCCTGGAAAACAAACCCCAAAAGAAAAACGAGGGAATGTTGGCAAGCTCGGGCTGCTGGATGGAACTCCTGTTTTATTTCCAGGTGATGGGAAACGCTGCAGGGCCGGGCCCGGCTCGGGAGCTGCAGTGACCAAAAAAGAACCCCCGAGGAATTCTGTGCAAACATCGCAGTGCTAAAGTGAATCCCACCCTGGGAGCTGAGGAGAGAGGGGAGGGGGGGGTCAGGAATGCCGTGGGACATTAGTCACGGGAGGATTTTACCTTATTGTTCTGCTTTTTTTAGCCCTGTTATCAAAAATATGGATTAATTCCGCAGCCTAAAGGTCAGTCGGTGGCTCAGCACAAGGAGCCGAGTTAATCAGGATCAGAGGTAGTACGGAGTAGCTGTGCTCAAGTACGGAGTTAGGAGACCCCCCTGGAGCTGGGGGGGCTCTGTGTCCCCTCTCCTGTCCCCAGAGGGGGGTTCTGGAGGGGGGGATTTGCCCCACGCCCCGTGGGAATGCCTGGCAGGAGATGCTGCCCCGGGGTCTTGGCTGGGGGTTCCACGCAGGGAAGCGAAAGCTCCAAACCCCCCGAGCCCCCCCCAAGAAAAAGAGTTTAAAAAGAGCATTTTAAAACCAGAGGGGAGCCTGGCAGGGGCGGGGGCAGAGCCCAAGGGGGAGGGCAGAGCCCGTGCCCACCCTCCCAGCCCTGGGGCCATCCCGGGGCCGGGCAGGGGGGTGTCCAACCCGAGCCCCCCCTCCCCATCCAACTCCTCCCGTCGCTCAGTACCAGCAAGAAGAAATACAGAATAAAACCAGTGTTAAAAAACTCCATTAAAAGGTTTGCGACGCTCCGAGTGGGGCGTTCCCGCTCCGTGCCGGGAAGGGCCCGGCGGGGGCTGCTCCCCCACCCCGCTCCCAAAGCTTTGGTGTGGTTTATTGAGTTTTTGAGGAATTCTGCCCCCCCCTTCAACCCTGTGCTCCGACCCGAGCAGCCCCCGCTGGCCCAGCCACCCCTGGGAACCCTCCTCCTCCTCCTCCTCCTCCTCCTCCTCCTCCTCCTCCCGCACAGGGGGCTCCAGGAAAGCGGGGGCTGCTTTTCCCCCCCTTCCCCTCCATCCCAATCCCATTCGCAGCCTGCCCGGCTCCCTCACCCCGCAGGGCAGGAGAGGGGGCACCGAACCACCCCGGAGCTCTGGTTATTGCACCCCCCGTGTGGCAGGGGGGGCCCCGGGGTGGGGAGGGGGCGTCAGAACCTGTGCACCAGCGCCTCCCGCTCCCGGCGCCGCAGCTCCTCCTTGTAGCAGCAGGAGCAGAAATTCCCAGTCTCCGGGTGCCCGTAGAAGCTGCAGTTGGGCTGTTTGCACTTGGGCTGCTGGACGCTGTAAAGGGCTCCCCCTCGGCCTCTCGCTTTATCCGCGGCTCCCGCCTTGTCCTGCTCCGGCAATTCCCGGCTCCCGTTGCTGTGCGGGCCGGGGCAGCCGGAGGAGCCCTCGCCCTCGGCGGGGAAAGGGGGCTGCACGTCCATGTCCGTGGGGGAGAACCTGCCCGGGTGGGCAGCGCCAGGGCCGGGCCGCGCCTGGTGGTGCCGGGGCAGGGTGGCATAAGGAGGGAGGGTCCCGCAGGGTCCCCCCGCCAGCTGCCGCCGGCCCTCGGGGCAGCCGGGCGGGCAGCTCGGGGGGTGCAGCCCCTCGGCGCTGCCCACCGAGGGCCGGGGGAAGGTGAAGACGCCGGAATAGCCCGTGGGGAAAGCGGCTATTTTAGCCGCCAGCGCCGGCTCCGGGGGCTGCGCGGGGTAGGCGGGGGGCGGCTGCGGGAACGGGGGGCCCGGCGCCGCCTCCTCGCCCTCCGGCCGCTTGGGCGGCACGGCGCTGCCCAGCGCCTTCTTCTCCGCCTCCTTCTGCCTCTGCTCGGCCAGGAAGCGCTCCTCGGCGTCCAGGAGGTACCGCTGGATCATCTCCTCCTGGAACTGGTGCCGGGTGCTGGTCTTGAGGAGGCCGGCGAAGATGAACTTGCGCTCGCCCTGCATGGCGGCGCGCAGGATGCTCAGGCTGAGCCGCACGTCGCTGCTGTACTTGGAGGGGTCGGGCGGCTTCTCCGGGGCTGCCTTCCCCGGGCAGGGCTTCTCGGCAGGAGCCAGCTCTCCCGGGGAACACTCCTCCTTGCTGCCTTTCCGTGCCTTCAGGGACCCTTTCTTCTTCTTCTCCAGGGTGTCCCCCTGCCCGTTGCTCACGCCGCCCTTCACGCCCTTGCTGTGCATCAAGCCCCCCATGTTCTTTTTTAGCTTGCTGCCCAGAGTCTTCCCGAAGCTGCCCAGCTTGTTGGCCACCGAGTCGGCCCGTTTCTTCTCCTTCTCCTTGTCCTTGTCCCGCTCCTTCTTTGGTTTCTCCCTGTCCTTGCCCGCCCTGGTGCCCCCGTTGCTGGCAGAGCTGCTGCAAACAGACTCCTTGTCCGACTCGCCCGACTCGGCCGCGGAACGGGCGTCGTCGCCCGCAGAGGCCGTGGGGGATTCTGGCTGGGCCAGGGGCGCCTGGGGAGGAGGGAAAGGCACATGTCAAAGCCTGGGAATTGCTCAGGGAAAGGGGGTTTTGGGGCAGAAGGTGAAGGAAAGGAGGTGGGGGTGGTCGGGTGATGTGTGGGTAACACTTGGAGTGACCCTGGGATATCCAAGCTGGGATATTCCAGGATTTTAAGGCTCTGTGAGTCTATTCTGTAACACCTCCACTGGCTCGAGTCCCCCCTTGTGACACAGAGCCCCCCAGGTGACAGACAGAGCCCCCCCAGGTGACACAGAGCCCCCCAGGTGAGACACAGAGCCCCCCCAGGTGACACACAGAGCCCCCCCAGGTGACACACAGAGCCGCCCAGGTGAGGCCCCACACCTGCTGGCCTGCAGGGAGGAGGGTTAAATAATTCACAGGTAAGGAAGATGCCCCTGGTGCCTTTACCTGAGTGTCACAAGGCAATGTGATCCACCTCACAGTCATGTAGCTGTGCAGCAGGTGCAGCTTGGCCTCCAGCGACAGCGTCACGCTGGTGGCACAACAGGGGGGGAACACAAGTCAGAGCCCACTTTCCACCCCCAAAATTTAGGTTATTCCTTCTGCTCTCACAGCTTTCCAAACTGCCCAGTGAAAACCGGATTTCAGAGTGTTGGAATTGAGTTGTTTCTGCCTTGGAAACTGCTGGGGCCAAACCAGGAGACCTGAGCAAAGTCCGACCCAAGCCAGGCAGGGTCTGGTGGCCACAACCCCTCCAGGGGCACAGGGAATGGAAAAATACACCTTTTTTGTGGAAATATGATGGCAGAGCCTCCACTGCTGCTGTGTCTGAGCTACACCCAGCCTGCAGCTCCAGGATCTGGAGCACCATCTCTTTGCTGAGTGGGAATGAAGCTCAGGGGATGTCACAGCCCCACCCAAAACACGCCAAAGTGAAGGAGAACGAAGGAAAAGCTGCTCCATCCCCCAGCACAAGAAATGCCAGCTGGGGGCAGGACTGAGCTCAGCCCTGACCTCTCTGCTCTGCAGATCCCTGTGGATCCCCACCCTGGATCCCTCTGTGGATCCCCACTCTAGATTCCCACCCTGGATCCCCCTGTGGAACCCCCTGTGGATCCCTACCCTGGATGCCCTGAGGATCACCAATCTGGATCCCCATGTGGATTCCCACCCTGGATCCCCACACTGGATCCCCCTGTGGATCCTCACTCTGGATCCCTCTGTGGATCCTCACCCTGGATCCCCCTGTGGATCCTCACCCTGGATCCCCCTGTGGATGCCCACCCTGGATCCCCCTGTGGGCCCCACCCTGGATCCCCCTGTGCATTCCCACCCTGGATCCCCCCTCTGGATGCCCACCCTGGATCACCAACCTGGCCAGCTTGACGTTGTCACTGTCATCCTTGCCCCACTGCCACTCCTTCCCGGGATCCACAGCGAAGTGCACGGGGAGCAGCTTGTGCTCCGAGTCCGTCAGGGGGATCACGGCTGTCCCACCATGGAAACACCACGTTTACAGCCCACCAGGACAAACATTCCAACCCTGAGGGCCCCCCCAGGGGGTGGGAACAGCAAATCCCAGGGCCTGGGGTCATGGAATAGTCAGAGCACCGTGGAATGGTTTGGGTGGGAAGGGACTTTAAAGCCCATCCAGTGCCACCCCTGCCATGGACAGGGACACCTCCCACGATCCCAGGTTGCTCCAACCTGGCCTTGCACACTTCCAGGGATGGGGCAGCCTCTGCCCAACCTGTGCCAGGGCCTTCCCACCCCCCAGCCAAGAATTCCTTCCCAATATCCCATCTAACCCTGTGTCCTGTCCCTCCAGGCCCTTGTCCCAAGTCCCCCTCCAGCTCTTGGAGCCCCTTTAGGCACTGGAAGGGATCCAAGATCAGGACACTGTTCACATTGTTGGTTCCTTCCCAGCTTTTCCCCCTCCAAAATCCTCCTCCACAGGGCTCCTTTTTTCCACCTGGATCTCATCCCTTACCTTGATCCTTTGTGTTCTCCTTCTGCTCCATGGAGACCAGGGCAGAGAAATGGGCTTGGTCGTAAGCCAGAACCAAGGGGGACCGGTGGCATTTGTTGGCTGGCACTTCCAGGGGCAGGTAAATCCCCCCAAAGGGAATTGGGGCAAATGCTGGGAAGAAAGCAGGGCAGTTAGTTGTGGCCAAGAGGTTCAAGAGTTCAGAGCTGTTTGTGCTGCAGCTGCTCAGTCAAGGGCTCACCTGCAATTATCCACCCTCTCAAGGGACATTAAACAAAACCACAGCCCAAAATAGACATTTCTTTTACATCAGGAGGGTGGAAAGAGCAGAAAGGACCGGTATTTTCTATAAAAACCCCTCCTCTTCACTCCCCCACAAGACAAACTCTGCCCACAAAAGGATGGAAATTGATTGACCTTCTCTTGACAGGAAATTGAGGCCGATGGTGGAAAATCCACCACGCAGGGAATGGAATCTCCCACCTCTACATGAGTGTGTGTGTGGGGAAAAAGGGGTAGAAAAGAGGGAAAAAACTTCCTGGAGATGCTCTTAAAAGCAGCAGAAATGGGGCTGGGAGCTGAGCTGGGCCCTGCTCGGGTGAACACGCCCCTTGAGCTGCTCCTGACTCCAACCCCAGCCCCTGGGGGCAAAAAATCCCAGTGAAAACAGGGGGAAGGTGGAGCCTGAGCAGGGGCAGGGCCAGGGAGGCTCCAGGAGGAGAGGGCAGGGCTCACCTTCGCCCCCCGAGTCCCGCAGCATCGTGTCTGCCACCACCACGATGGGTCTCTTGAGCACGTGGGCCAGGACGAAGACGTGGAACTCCTCCAGGCTCTCATAGACTGGCTCCTCTGAGCTCTCCACCCTTGGGGCAAGGAGAGGCTGAGTGTCACCCTGGGGGTGCTCAGCCTCTGCTCTGGGGCACCTGCAGAGGTCCCAGAGGCAGCCACGCAGAGGGGAGATCACTGACAGGGCTGAAGGGTCGATCTCTGGGGGTTTGAAGATGGGGTGCCCAAAATGTCCTGCTCCAAGGCAAGGGGTGGTGCCCAGGGAATGCCCAGGCACTGCCTGGCACTGCTGGGAGTCTCTTATCTAAGGAGCCTCCCAAGTGGGGGCTGCCAGGCTGGCTGTGGGGAAGAAATGCCCTTGAGAGAGAGCTGAGTGGCAAAACTCCCTCATTCCAGAGCCACGGGTTAAAAACCCACCCCCTGCTCAATCCATGGGCTACCCCATGGAATCCCTCCCTGTTCCCACACAACCCTTCTGTTTCCTGTGAGACCCCAAGGAGCCAGCCCGAGGTGGACCCCCAGCCCTGCCCCTGAGGGAGAATATTCCCTGTTTTCCCCTGGATGTGCCCCCCACCCCTGGCCCTCCCTCACCCTCCGCAGCCACCGCCGTTGGTGCCGTAGTGCACGCGGGGCTCGCTGGACGCCAACTTGATCAGCTCATTCCACTCCTTCTGCCACTCCTCCTCCGTGTACACCAGCCCAGACTGAAAGAGGGCAAAGAGAACCCAAAATCCTCCAGGGGAGTCTTTTCCAGCTGCTCCAGCACGGGTTTATACCCCCAACACAACTTCTCCCCGTGGATTTATGCCGAAATTATCGCCGTGTCCCTGAAAAGTGGGGGGCACCTGCAGGGCATGGCTTTGGCTCATGGAGCTCCAGAGGCACCTCCATCCCACCAGGGTTTAGCTGCAGGATACACTGGCTTGACCCAAGGATGGGATTCAGGAAATCCACCTTTCCTCAAGGCAGCAGCTTGGGGTGGAAGGGACCTTAAACCCACCCAGTGCCACGGGCAGGGACCCCTTCCACTGTCCCAGGCTGCTCCAACCTGTCCTTGGACACTTCCAGGGATCCAGGGGCAGCCACAGCTTCTCTGCCCAACCCATACCAGGGCCTGCCCACCCTCCCAATCAGGAATTCCTTCCCAACATTAACCCAAACTTCCCCTCTTTTAATTTAAACCCGTCCCCCTGTCCTGCCACTCCTCCCACGCCCCTCTCCCTTTGCTGCACTTCTGCAGCACAAACCTGCCCAAGAGACCTCCCAAACCCAGGGAATGTTTCCCCAGGACTTCCCCCCGGGCAGAGAGGAGCCAACCCTGCCCACCTCCTTGTTCTGCTGGGTCTGCTGCCAGCGCCACCTCCTCCTCAGCGCCTCCCTCTCCGCGCCCTTGTCCATCAGGGTGTACAGGGATTTCCGCAGCATCAGATCCCGGTCGTGGAAGCCCCACATTCCTGCGGGAGGGAAGGATGGAGCAGAGGGTTGGGAAGGGTTGGGAAGGGCTGGTGTCACTCCCTGACCCACCAAGGTCCTGCAGACAGAGGGGGCACACCAGAGGAGGGAAAGGGCGGCTCCGTTATCCCCCTTTTCCTTCAGGATTCTGGGGAAACTTGCCAGGTGGATGGGGAGAGGGATTTGAGGAGCAGCCTTCAGCCCATCCCAGCTTCCCAGGGGAATGGGTGGGTGCTGCTCCCACCTGGGATCTCCCCCTGGGACCTGCTGGTTGTTTCCCCACGGATTAAGCCAAGCCTTACCCAGGGAGGCAGCGTGGAGAAGGCAGTTCCCGTCGCCCGTGGTGGCCAAGGGCAGCAGGCGCTGGCAACTGGGATCCACTGTCACCCACCAGTTCAGGCGCCCTGGGGACATGGGAGAGGGTGAAACCAGGGCACAGCACGGCTCTGGGGGGTATTGAGGGGCTCAACCCCTCCAAAACCAACAGTGGGGACCAAAATCAAGCAGGGGAGGACCTGGATAGGGGAAGAGAAACAGACCCATCCCAGGGAAGGGGAGCAGGGACAGACCCATCTCAGGGTTGGGGAGCAGGGACAGACCCATCCCAGGGTTGGGAACAAGGACAGACCCATCCCAGGGAAGGGAGGAAGAGTCAGGACATGGATAAAGCACCAAAAAGGGGAAACTGGAGCTGTAAAACTCCCCAGGGGCACCAGGAAAGGGCTGGGCTGAACAGGGTCACCCAAATCAGAATCAAACAAGAACAGGAGCCAGGACTTTCCTCCAGACCAGTTCTCCCCTATCCATTTCTCCCCCATTCCCATCATTTCCCTCCCCAAAGCCCATGAGGCTGAAAATGCCTCCTGGAGCACCCGGCACAAACAGCTTCCCCAGGGGAAAAACCAGCTTTTTGCTGCCTCTTGGAGCCCAAATCCCTCCCGTTTCAACCCTCTCCTGGCCTGCTTTTATCTGCCCACTGGGTTTTCAGACACAACACTCTGGGATTTCTGCTGATCCCAGCAGCTTTCCTGCTACAAACACAAACTGACGGGCGCAAAACCGGGAATTTCGGGTCATTGTGGTGATTCCAGTGGAGAGCAGCTAAAAATAGAAGGCAGGAAAGAATGCCCAGTGAGCCCAGCAAGGCTGGAGGCTCGGCCTGGAGGCTCAGCCCTTCCCAAGGGGCTGGATCATGACCCTGAACCCTCCCCGGGCTGTGTCTTGCCCTGCCCTGCCCTCAACCCCCCACCCTTGGCTGCCACGTTCTCCAGTAGTTTTTGGATCCTGTGCAACAGGCAGGTTTTTGGCTGCAGGAGCCCATCCAGGCTTCCAGCAAAGCTGTATTTAAACTGCTCCTGCAGGAAACCAGCCCTTTCCCAGCGTTTCCAAGGAGCCTCTCCCTCCTCCTGAGCCCCAGGCCCTGCCAGGGATCCCGGAGTGCACACGCTGGGATGGCTGGGAATGGTTTGCAGAGCCCCAGGGAGGAGCTGAACGCCAAAAACCGGGGTCTCAACACCCCCAGACCCAGGAAAACACAACCCCGGCGAGCTCAGCGTGACGTGGGCGGGTCGGGGAAGGGACCTGCCCGAGCTGGGAGTGTTCCAGAGCCAGCCTGGGGACAATGGCTCTGCAAGGCAAAGCCGGCTGCTCCCTCCACACAGCTCCTGGCACGGCCCCGGCGGGAGCCTGGCCAAGTGGCCCGGGGCCAGGGGAGCCTCCCAGGAGCTGCCCCCCCACCACAGAACGCTGCCCTGGGGCCCTCTGCATCCATTTCCCCCGGTCCCTGCAGGATTTGAGGCTGTTTCCGAGGGAAATTCGTGTGTCCGGCCGGCCGTTTGGAGGTTGTGCAAGCCCTGGGTGGGTGTGACCCGAGGGGACACACCTCGGGGAGGTATTTCTGTGCCCCACTGTGTTTGTACCCGCTCGGGTTACGCAAGAGAAGTGTCTGCAGAGGAACCACAGCCCAGCCCAGCCCTGCTCCAGTGTTTGGAGAGGCCGAGAGGCCGCCCAGGAGCACTGAAAACAACACATTTCCCTGCCCTGGGAGCTCTGCAGGGAAGGCAGCTGGGTCTGGGAGCACCAGGGACCTTCCCGGAGCTGGGAAAATCCAGCAGCATCCAGAGGGTCCCTGTGCAGGCAGTGCCACCCCACAGGACAACCTGCTGGTCCCTGCAGGCAGCAGGACCTGCAGCCAAAGGTGTGTTTGGGGAAATCCCACCCTTTGTTCCAAGAGGAGCCACCTGAGCAGGTCCTGCCCAGCCCGAAATGAGAACTGCCCCTTCCAAACCCCAAATGGCTCCCCTAAGGGTACAGGAACCCACTCTCAGGGACCCCTGTGTGATGGAGGGAGATGAGCAAACCCACCCTGCAGCTTCCCAGCACAGGGCAAGGCCTGCCCTACGATCCAGGAGGGTTTGTGCCAAAGGATGCCACGGCTGTGGCTCCACCAAGACCTTCCCAGCCCACTCCGAGCACGTTCGAGGCATTCCCAGAGGATCCCATTGCAGTTCAGAGCCACCCTGAAGGCACTTCCTCTGCCCCAGGGGTGTAACGGGATCTCTGGGTACACAGGGAGAGGATCTCAAGCTTTACTGGGCTATAAAATATTCCCTTAATCCCTTAAGGACAGCCCGTGCTCCATTAATAACAGGAGTCTCCCTCAATCCCAGCACCACGCTCGAAACCCTACTTGGAATCCAGACTGGAATATTTCATGGCTGCCTCACAGCCCTTTGTTACAGACAAACACTCCTTTATGACAAACCCACAGAGGCTCCAGGAGGCATTTTCTACAAACCCTTGAATTCCTTCCTGTTAATGGTGTCTCCTGGAAGTGCCCCCAGCCCGGGGAAGGAGCAATCCCCTCATCCCACCCGTGCTGGGCCACAGGAGCCCAACCCCCCGAGCCTGCTGGGCTGGGATCCAGGCTTTATCTGCCCCAGACCCGGTGGCTCCGTGTAACAGGATCCCTGGGATCAGGTGCTCATTGCCAAAACATGAGAGGATTGGTTACAGCAGCACCTGAGTGGCACAGGGGCAGGGTGGGCACTCCAGGTGGCTGTTGTCCCCGAGGAGAACACATTTTCCAGCCACAGGAACAACAGGGGGTGTAAACCCTCCTCAAGCCTCCTCCTGTGTCCTGCCCCTGCCCCATCCCCGTGCCAGGGCTGGGGATTTTCCCATTCCCTGCCTCTCAGACCCCCTAATGGAGCCATTCAGGAGGCTGAGGGGAGGCAAATCCTCCCCAGGCACACGGTGAAGCAGCTGGTGCTGGAGCAGCAGCCCCGACCTCGTGCCCAAAATCAGCCCAGGATTTGGGAGCAGGATGAGCTGCTGCCTCTGTGACACAGGAACTCCCTTTCCTCTGTGTCCCTGTGGGGCTGGCAGGGCACTGGGATGCTCCAGGGCTGAGGCAATGCCAGTTTTTGGGTGTTCCCACTCAGCTGCACGTGGTGACAACAGCCCTGGGCTATTCACACTCAGAAAGAGCCAGCCCTCACCAGCCTGCTCCAGTGCCACCAGAAAGAGCCAGCCCTCACCAGCCTGCTCCAGTGGCACCAGTCTGTTCCAATGCCACCAAAATGAGCCAGCCCTCACTATCCTGCTCCAGTGCCACCAGCTGCTCCAGTGCCACCAGCCTGTTCCAGTGCCACCAGCACAGAGCCAGCCCTCACCAGTTTGCTCCAGTGCCACCAGCCTGCTCCAGTGCCACCAGCCTGCCCCAGTGGCACCAGCACTCACCAGCCTTTTCCAGTGCCACCAAAATGAGCCAGCCCCCACTATTCTGCTCCAGTGGCACCAGCACTCACCAGTCTGCTCCAGTGCCACCAGCCTGCTCCAGTGCCACCAGCACTCACTATCCTGCTCCAGTGCCACCAGCCTGCTCCAGTGCCACCAGTCTGCTCCAGTGCCACCAAAATGAGCCAGCACTCACTATCCTGCTCCAGTGCCACCAGTACAGAGCCAGTCTTCTCCAGTGCCACTAGCCCTCACCAGCCTGCTCCAGTGGCACCAGTCTGCTCCAGTGGCACCAGCACTCACCAGCCTGCTCCAGTGCCACCAGAACTCACCAGCCTGCTCCAGTGCCACCAGCCTGCTCCAGTGGCACCAGAAAGAGTCAGCACTCACCAGCCTGCTCCAGTGCCACGAGCATGGACTGCTCGATGAGGTCCCTCTCGATGAAGCTGCGGAACTCGTCGGAGTAGACGGTGAGGTCTGGCAGCTGGAAGGTGCACACGGGCATCTCCAGCAGGTGCTCGCTGCCACCGCCGCCATTGCTGGACACGTGGGAGCGCGCCAGGGACACGATGGTGGAGCTGGCGTGGGAGATCCCCCGCGAGAGGCGCTTCTCTGGGGGGAGAGAGCAGGGAACACACCGAGCGTGGCGGGACAGATCCCACAGAGCCCCACGGGACACCCTGAGGGGAGCCCCTTTGCTTTGGGACCCCCTGGGACCCCCACCCACCTTGCACCACGTCGTCCTGGCGCTGCAGGGGGGGCCGGGCCGGGCCCCTCTCGCCGAAGGAGCGCGGCAGGTTCCCGGCGTGCACCTGCCGGAGCTGCTCGAAGTCACTCAGCGCGGCACTCACATCCCAGTTCTTCCCTGCGTGGGGAGGGGGTTGGAGGGGCACCCTCAGCACAGCCAGGTGGGTCCCCAAATGGCTGGGGGCCGGGGATGGGCATGGGTGGGGTTTGGGGGAAATGGGAGGTGTCCTTGGCATGGGGTTTGAGGTGCCCCCCAACCCAACCCGCTCCCGGATTCAGAGACAGAAAAACACAGATGAAACCACTCAGCTCGCCCTCAAACTTCACTTCCTGCAGCTGTTTAGCCCCCTGCTTCCCTAAAACCCCCCTAAAATCCTCGTGTTTCCCCTCATTCCCACCCCTGCAGCTCTCAGAGAAGCTGGAAAGGAGCTGGAAGTGCCGCTGTCCAAATAAATCACCTCCCACAGCAAGAGGGGGGAATGTGGGATGGGAAACCCACTCAGGCTCTCCCAGCACAACCCAAAATGCCAGATCTGCAGTCCTGGGGTGAGGCCAAGAGACCCAAACCCAGGAACTGGAACACCCAAACCCACTGGGGCTCCCGAAATCCCAGGGTGAAGCCCCAAAACCTGGGAGTGTGAAGAGGAAAAACAAAAAGCTACGGATTGATGCCAATGGGGAGAAAATTGCCTGAAGACCTGGATTCTGGCACCAATTTCAGGGCTTTGGATTAATTCCTGCCAGGAAGGGCAGCTGGGAGATGCTTCGTCCTGCAGCATTCCCATCTCAGGGAGAAAGGGATCACCCACTGAACACGATGACATCGATCCCTCTAAAATCCTGAAACTAAAATCCTAAACTTTTTGAAGGCATTGCTGCTAAAAAGATAAAAAAAAACCCTCCATTTTTTTTAAGGTATCCTTCTAAATGGGAAAATCCTTGATTTTCTCAAGGCACTGCTGATATAAAGAACAAAACCCCTTCAGTCCTGCCAATGGAAAGGATGGAGGGAGGGAATTTGCCCTCCTGGATGCTGCCCATTCCTTCCCAATCCCTCAGGACAAACGCAGTGTCCCCAGGGCAGGATTTTCCCACCCCTTTTCCCAACCCTGTTATTCCCAGTGTTCCTTACCTTCCAGGAGGTCTCTGGCCAGGCCTGGCTCTGCCCCCGTTGAGCGGACAAAATCGGACAGGACGATGTCCATAGCCGAGGCCGAGGCTCATGGAGCCACCCAGGGATGGGATCAGCATCAATCTGGGAATGACACCAACACTGCTCATGGATTCCAGGCTGGAGGGGCAAACAATGCCACCAGGATGAGCCCAGGGTGGAAGGAACCTCCCACCTCCAGTGAACTGGGGTGGTTCGCTGGGAATCAGGAGAACAGGAGGTGTTTCCTTGGGAAATTTGGGAATTTAGCCCAGTTCTCACCTCTGAGGGGGTGGGGGGGCTTTTCTTTGTGGATTAGGGATAAGGAGCTGGGAATAAATGATGTGAGAGAGGAATATTTGGGATGGGAAGTTTCTCTTGGGCATTTACAGGGAGCAAATTCCTGCCCCATCCCGCTCTGAGTGTGCCAGGGAAAGGGAAATGAGGCCAAAAACGCTGGAATGAGGAGATGTGCCCTAAGGAAAATAACATTTTAAAAAGCCCCTTTCAGGTAAAAGGAAAAAAACAAAACACAGGACAAAAAATCCCCACAAATGAGCAAAAAGAAAAAGTGCAGATGGAATTCCTTCCCAATCCAGAGCTCCTTCCCAATCCAGAGCCACTTCCCAGGCTCCTCTGACTCCAGAGCCCCTTCCCATTCCAGAGCCACTTCCCAGGCTCCTCTGCCTCCAGAGCCCCTTCCCAGAAGGAAGCAAACCCAGGATGTAATCCCTGAGCCTGGATTTTGGCAGATCCCAGGGAAGGGAAGGCGTGTGCCCCTGCCCTGCCTCCCAATCCTGATTTTCCGCATTCCTGGGGCAGAGAGGGAAAGCGAAAGGGAGCTCTGGGGCTCTCCGGGGCAAGGCTGGGACAACAGCTCTGCCATCAAGGAACAGAGGGCTGGGAAAGGAGTTCCTGCCAAGGTGGAAGTTTGGGAGGGGAAAACAAATGGGAGGGTTGGGAGAGGGAGGAGCCGGTGGGAATAAAAGAGGAAATTTCAGGATTACGTGGGATAAAAACAAACTCGGTTGTTTTCCTGCTCTCTGGGAAGAAAAACAGCTCTTTTACAGGATTAGTCCTAAAGACGGAAAAATTCCCTGAAGCCTCAAAAATGTCTCTTTTCAGGATTATCCCTAAAGATGGACAAAATTCCCTGGAGCTTCAAAAACATCCCATTCCAAGATTATCCCTAAAAATTGCTGAAATTCCCTCACAGTGCCCAGTTCCCCAGGCCCAGCTGTTCAACATCCAGGCTTTCCCCAGGAATTTCCTGGCTTTGCTGGCAAATCCCATTCCTGCTCCCACAAACATCATCACTCATTCCTGCTCCCAGGAAAACTCCTCCATATCCCTTGGGAGCCGGAGCAATCCCGTGGGAAGGAGCCATGCCAAGGCCCAGCAGGTTCCAGGAGCAGGATTTGGCAGCAATCCCTGCTCCTGTCCCACCAAATTTCGGGAATATCCTCAATTAGGAGCCCGTAATCCCCGTCAGGAGCCGCGGGAAGAGCTCCAGGATGGAATTGCTGTGGGAAGAGACTCCCCCAGGTGGGTTTGGAATGCCAAGGGATGTGGATTTGGGGAGGGAATGAGCAGCAACCCCCTCAGCCCTTGGCATTCCAAACTCCCACGGGCTCAGAAATGCCGGGGAAAACACAGATGGAAAACTCCAGGTCCGGAGAGGCAGCGACAGGGATTTGTTGGGAATGGGGAGGAGAAACGTCCTCTCCTCTTCCCTCCATCCTCTCCTCTTCCCTCCTGCTGGAACAGGAGCCCAGGAGGGAAATCCAAGCCCCAGGAGATCCACAACTTCCAATCCATCCCCCAGCAAACAGCCTGAATTCCCCGGGATGGGTCACAGAGCGAGCATTCCTGGGACATTCCACCCAGGAAAACGGGGAAAACACGTATTTAGGAGCAAGCTCCATCATTCCAGGACATCCCAGCAGGAATTTTAGCCAATGTTTGAACAAATATCCCCTCTGACTTCCCAGGGATGTTCCCGATGGATCAGCAGCCCTGGAGTCGCTCCTTGCTTGGACCAGAAGGAGCTGGAGCCTCACCCAAACTGTTCCACACCACAATCCCATGGGAACAGGGGAGGAAAGCCTCATCCCAACATTCCAGAGGATCCACCTGGCACTGGGAATCTGCCCAGTTCCACCCCTGGGAATGGGAAAAGCCGGGTTTGGCCAATCCCTGCAGCCTGGTGGGAATTCAGAGCTGAACACCCACCGAAAACAAGGGGAAAGTCACAAAAGCCCCTCCCGGAGCTGCCTCTTCCAGGGCAACTCCAGCAGGAGCATCAGGACCCTGCCTTCCCAGATTCCCTGGGGGACCTGCAGTGGGGCAGGAGGAGCCCAAATCCATGGGAGTTTAATCCTGCCAGGCCCCATCCCGATGGTTTTGCTCCCCTCGCTGGGAAGCAGCAGGAGCAGAGCGGAGAGTGGACACACAGGGAACCCCCAAACCCAAATCCCCCCCAATCCCTGGAATTTGGCAGCACTCAGGGCCAAGGAGGGGCATCCTGGGGGCACCTCCAGCATTCCTGGCTCCTGGGAAAGACCCACAGAGGGACAGAGGAGCAGCCCAACCTGAGGGATGAGGAAAACGAGCTTCTCCCACTGCTCAGCTCCGAGGGAGCAGATCCTGGAGGACATTCCTGCCTTCCTCCTGTTCCCCAGCACGGTGGGAGCCCATCCCAGTCCATCCTAGTCCATCCCATCCCATCCCATCCCATCCCATCCCTGCCTTCCTCCTGCTCCCCAGCATGGTGGGAGCTGCCTCCATCCCATCCCTGGAGGACATTCCTGCCTTCCTCCTGCTCCCCAGCAGAGTGGGAGCCCATCCCAGTCCATCCCAGCCCATCCCTGCCTTCCTCCTGCTCCCCAGCACGGTGGGAGCCCATCCCAGTCCATCCCAGTTACCTAACGGTGCCGGCACAGCCGCACCAGGATTAGCAGCACCGCTCTGACCCCGCCCTGACCTGGCACCTGTGCTGGGCTCACTAAGCCCCCTCCAGGGGCTGCTGGACATGCTGGACACGGACCACGCCATTCCCAACCCATTCCCAACCCATCCAGGCCTGGAATACACCCGGCTCCAATGCTATCATCCCAAAAATTCCACCAGCAAAGCCCAAACTCCAGTTATTCCCAGTAAAACCGGCAGTGCAGGACGCTCTGTGAGCTCAGCATGAAGGAAGGGCACAGTGGGAGCAGAGGGAAGGCATTCCAAGGAGGAAAACCAGGGATATTTGGGAGCAGAGGGAAAACCAGGGATATTTGGGAGCAGAGGGAAGGCATTCCAAGAGGGAAAACCAGGGATATATGGGAGCAGAGGGAAAACCAGGGATGTTTGGGAGCAGAAGGAAAAGCAGGGATATTTGGGAGCAGATGGGACAGGCAGTCCAAGAGGAAAAACCAGGGATATTTGGGAGCAGAGGGAAAAGCAGGGATATTTGGGAGCAGAGGGAAAACCAGGGATGTTTGGGAGCAGAGGGAAGGCATTCCAAGAGGGAAAACCAGGGATACTTGGAAGCAGAGGGAAAACCAGGGATATTTGGGAGCAGATGGGACAGGCATTCCAAGAGGGAAAACCAAGGATATTTGGGAGCAGAGGGAAAACCAGGGATATTTGGGAGCAGATGGGACAGGCAGCTGAGGTCACACCTCATGCTTGGGACGAGCAGCTCTCCAGGGAAATCCACCATCCCAGGAATTGCAGGCTGAGGAGCCTCTGGCACAATCCAAAAGGAGCTTTTCCAGCAGGGAAAAGGGGCTTTTCCTAAAACCCCACTGGTGCTCAGGGGTCATGGCAGGCCCCGTGGCTGAGGAGCCACAGTGAGAGGATGGGAATCATCCCATTCCTACAAACCCTCAGTGCCTCCAACAACAGCTTTATCCCATTTTCCAGAGCTCCAGACACAGACAGGCTCTTCCCAGCACCTGGATTATCCTGAATTTTGGGCTGAGGAACCCACTGGAGCGGCCCCTCCCAGGTGGATAAGAGCTGAAAAAGCCCCCAGCACAAAAGCAGCAGTGAAATCCAGGCCCTGCCCCACCTTCCTCCTCCTCCTCCTCATCTTCCCTCCTGGATCCCAATCCCTCTGCTCCCAGGAATTACAGGGATTGCTCCGAGGTGCCCACAATAAACCCATTTCCCTCTGAGCCAAATTCTCCTTCAACCAGGCCAAGACTATTCCCAGCCCCATCCTGGATCTCCAGGCCTGGCACAGTCTGTCCTTCCCGGTGTCCCAAGGGATGCTCCAAGCAATGAGGCCACGTTTTATCCCTCATTCCAGGTGTGCTCCCCGGAGCCTTCTGAGCCAGAGCTCTTCCCACCGGGAAAATCCACTTGTGGGTCCTTTCCAGGGCTGGGGTTGGGGTGTAACGAAGGGCTGGGGGGGCTGAGGCACCTCTGGAGGGAGGGAGCATCTCCCAGGGCTGCATCCCATTCCAGAGCTGCATCCCATTCCAGTTCCACATCCTGGAGCTGCATCCCACTCCAGAGCTGTATCTCATTCCGGAGAGCTGCATCCCATTCCAGAGCTGCATCCCACTCCAGAGCTGTATCCCATCCCGGAGAGCTGCATCCCATTCCACAGCTGCATCCCATTCCAGAGCTGCATTCCCATTCCAGAGCTGCATTCCCATTCCAGAGCTGCATCCCGGAGCTGCATTCCCATTCCAGTTCCACATCCCGGAGCTGCATTCCCATTCCAGAGCTGCATCCCATTCCAGAGCTGTATCCCATTCCAGAGCTGCATCCTGGAGCTGCATCCCATTCCAGAGCTGCACCTCAGTCCAGAGCTGCATTCCCAGAGCTCCATTCCCATTCCAGTTCCACATCCCAGAGCTGCATCCCAGCTCCACATCCTGGAGCCACATTCTGGAGCCGCATCCCAGCTCCACATCCTGGAGCCACATCCCAAAGCCAAACCCAGCTCCACATCCCACAGTTGCATTCCAGAACCACATCCTGGAGCCGATCGATCCCAGCTCCACATCCTGGAGCCACATTCTGGAGCCACATCCCAGTTCCACATCCTGGAGCTGCATCCCAGCTCCACATCCCAGAGCTGCATCCCCATCCCAGCCCCACATCCTGGAGCCACATCCCAGTTCCACATCCCAGAGCCAATCCCAGCTCCACATCCCAGTTCTACATCCTGGAGCTGCATCCCAGCTCCACATCCCAGAGTCCTATCCCAGAGCTGCATCCCGGCTCCATATCCCGGAGCCACATCCCAGAGCTGCATCCCAGAGCTCCACTCCCATACCAGCTCCACATCCTGGAGCTGCATCCTGGCTCCATATCCCAGCCCCACATCCCAGAGCCCCATAGCCCATCCCACAAAACGGCCCCACATCCCAGAGCCCCATCCCATCCCACATCCCGGAGCCCCATATCCCATCCCACATCCCGGCACAGATTTACCCCAAACGCCGGGAACTCCAGCACAAAACGGCCCAAAACGCCGTGCCCGGGGCCGGCAGAGCCCCCGGATCCCCCTCCCGTGCCCCTCCACCCTCCATCCCGCCGGGATTCGGGCAATTCCAAGGCTCTCACGCCTCGGGAGCTCAAGCCCCTTCCCGGGAGCAAAGTTTCCCTGGGAGCCGGGGAAGGAGCAGGGAGGAGCCGCTTTTCCTCCGGGATTGGGACCGGCAATCCCCGGGCTCATCCCCGGGAAGGGACCTTGGGAAGAGACCCCTGGGAAGGGACCCCCGGGAAGGAATCCACAGGAAAGGATTCCCGGATAGGGACCCCCGGGAAGGGACCTTGGGAAGAGACCTTCGGGAAGGGACCTCTGGAAAGGGACCCTCGGGAAAGGATCTCGGGAATGGACCTTGGGAAAGGGACCCCGGGAAGGAATTCACAGGAAAGGGATCCAGGGAAAGAATCCACAGGAAAGGGATCCAGGGAAGGGACCTTGGGAAGGGACCCCTGGAAAGGGATCCCTGAGAAAGGACCCCCGGGAAGGAATCCACGGGAAAGGGACTCTCGGGAAAGGGACCCTCGGGAAAGGATCCTGGAAAAGGGACCTTGGGAAAGGGACCCCGGGAAGGGACTCCGGGAAGGGGTCCCGGGAAAGGGATCCCTGAGAAAGGACCCCCGGGAAGGGATCCACAGGAAGGATTCCCGGACAGGGACCTTGGGAAGAGACCCCCGGGAAGGGACCCTCGGGAAAGAATCCCGGGAAAGGGACCTTGGGAAAGGGATCCCGGGAAAGGGTTCCAGGGAAAAGGACCCCGGGAAAGGGTTCCAGGGAAAAGGACCCCGGGAAAGGGACCCTCGGGAAAAGGATCCCGGGAAAGGGACCTTGGGAAAGGGACCCTCGGGAAGGGATTCCGGGAAAGGGATCCCGGTTGAACCGGCAGTCCCGGGGTCAGAAAGGAGCGCTGGGAGGGCAATTCTTTGGTCACAAATCCCCGGGGCTGGGGGAAAGTCACGGGAACTGCCCCGGGACAGCCCCAGACCTCCTCACTGACCCCAAATCCCCTCACACACCCCTCACAGACCCCCATGCCCCCTCATCGACCCCCAGATCCCCTCACAGACCCCTCACAACCCCCCAGACCCCCTCACAGACCCCCACGCCTCCTCACCGACCCCAGATCCCCTCACCGACCCCTCACACCC
>JAWMRD010000066.1:3075330-3085925 GCA_035584875.1 Syndactyla subalaris
TGGCACTAGGAGGAAAGGCAGACATTTGGGGGGGGGGGGGAAGGGGCTCTTTGGAGGGGGATAAGAGGGCGTTTTGGGGCAGAGAAGGGGCACTCTGTAGGGGGACAGAGGGTGTTTTGGGGCAGAAAAGGGGCACTTTGGAGGGGGACAGAGGGCGATTTGGGGTGGAAATGGGACACTGAAGGGGAAAAATGGGTGTTTTGGGGTGGGAAAGGGGCACTTTGTAGGGGGACAGAGGGCGTTTTGGGGTAGAAAAGGGGCACTCTGGAGGGGGCTAGAAGGTGTTTTGGGGCAGAAAACGGGCACTTTGTAGGGGGACAGAGGATGTTTTGGGGCAGAAAAGGGGCACTCTGGAGGGGGATAGAGGGTATTTTGGGGCAGAAAAGGGGCACTCTGGAGGGGAGCAGAGGGCATTTCGGGGTATAAAAGGGACACCGGGGGTCACCTCCTCCCTCACCGCCGCCATGAGGGCCCGCTGTGTGTGTGGGGGGGAAGTGGGCGGGGCTTGTCGCGCGCCGTTGGCGGGAAGGCGGAGGGGGCGGAACTGCGGCAAATCGCAGCCAATCAGCGGGCGCGGCGCGGCCCCTGCGGGCGGCGGGCGGGGAGCCCCGTTGCGCGGCGGGTTTTCCCGCGCGCCCCCCGAGGCGGGAAACGCCGTGAGGGGACGGGGAGGGGGGGGGTGAGGAAGGAGCCCCTTCATCCTCCTCATCCTCCTCATGAGGCATCCAGACCCCCCTCCTTGAGGGAGGAAGGGGAGGGGAAGCAGCACCCGCTGGGAGAGGCAGCACAAAAGCCCCGGGAGAAGGAGGAGGAGGAGGAGGAAGAGGAAGCTGCCAGGCCCCCCCCTCCCCATCACGGCTTTCCCCTCACTGCGACAAAATGGAGGGCGGCCGAACCCCCCCTCAGTGCGGGGCCCAGAGAGCCGGTCCCCCTGAAGGGTGTGAGCCGTGCAAAGCCCCCAGGCCGGGGCAGGAGGAGCTGGTCGTGCCACCCGTCAGGACAAGCCCATCGGCAGGTTCTTCCTGGTGCTGAGGATGTGCCCACAGAGCGTCCCCAAACACAGCCCTTCGCCATGAAAAGAGTGGCTTTGCCTCACCCACCGGTGCTGCCAAAAGGTGGGTTTAACCTCTGTTTAACCCAGGGTCCCTTTCTGGTCACAAATGGTAAGGGTAGAGCAGCCAGAGCTGGGTCTTCAGCTGGAACAGCAATTCCTCCCCACCCTTTTAAACTTTAAAAAGCAAATAAATAAAATATCCCAGAAAGACACCACCCATTTCTTGCCTAATTGCTCATCCAGCAGCAGAAAAGCCTGTTTGCTAGTGGCTTTCTCAAGTGCATCCAGGGGATTTTTGCCAGGAATGCTGGACTAATCCCAAGATAAAACAATGCTCTGTCTGGCTCGGGAGGAGCTGCAGGTTTATTTTAAACATTGTGAGGAACAATTGAGCACCAGGCTCGAGCTGGGGTTGCTGGGCACAGTCAGGATCTGGTGGAAAGCAGAACAGAAACAGGCTCTTGATTTTAATTCTTGTTTCTTAAGACTCAGATGTCTATGTTAAACCCACCTAAACACACTCAGGTTTTCCAGAATGTCCTCCTTTCACTGTTTAAAGTGCCACAAGTCCAAGTTCCATCCCTAGAAAGGCACATCCCCACATTCCACCCCATGTAAAAGATAAAAGGAAACAATTCCCTCTTACCCTGTTCCTTCAGAAACATCCCATTCTCCACAGCTGGACACACCCCAAGAAGTAATCCAATACAATAGCCTCAATTTATTTGAAATAATTCGGTTTGAAAACTTTTTAATTTAAAATTTACAGCACACGTGGGGAGGAGACATGTTTTGTTACAACTAAAAGTTATCAGAAGAGTGCTGCAGGGCTGTCATCTTTAATTTAACACTGTCATGGCTTTATTCAAAACACAGTTGCACAAAATCAGTTACTCCAAAGTTTCAGGAAAGAGTCGGAGAAGGAACCGAACCACACTATATACAGACTGCCATACAAAGAGCATTAAAATAGGACAAAACCTCTACAAAATATAAAACCCACCCTGACGTATTTGCATGAAAAGACCACCCACCAAGCAAAAAAGTTTCAAAAGTTATCTGGAGGCTCTGAATTCCTCGTTAAAAAACGCTGTTTGCTGCATGCCGAGCAGAGGGCACAGGATGGGGACACTGGGACCAACAGATTAGCAGGACTTGGGACTGGGAGGGCTCGGGTTCCACGTGGTGGCTGCTTGGGAAGTGAAGTGTGGCCAAGGGAAGGGCTGTGACCCCTCGGAGCTCAGTCTGCCTGCTCTTGGGAGCAAACCCACTACCCACATCGCTTTAATCCATCAAAATAGACTTCTTTTTTTTCCATTTAAAACTAATTTCATCTGCGTCAGTAACAGACAGTTACAGAAAACCCTGACACGGAGGTGCTGCAATGGACACACTTATAAATAACAGGTTTCAATCTAAAAACAAGAGGCAAAAGGATGGGAAAACACCTTTTCTCTCAAAGCTGAGCACGGAGCCCCCAGGACACGACAGATATGCACTGACCCACCCAGGACTCATCACACAGGACTCACTTGTGGCTGCAAAGGAGGTTTTACCACGACTTTTCTAGTGCATTTAGATATTCCTAAAAAAAAAAACCCCACAAAGCCCAAGGAGTCAGCAGGTCCCGAGTGTGCCACCACCCGCCTGACCCCACTCCGAGGCCACAGCTAGAGGAGAAACCTGGAGTTAAGGCTCTAGTTGGGGGGAAAAACCCACACACACAGGGAATGGGGCTTTGCAGAACTTCAACCCTGCACCATCCACACTCCCCTGAAGAGCTGGGGGTCACATTGAACTACTGCGTGCAATTCCTACAGAACATCCACAAGGAACCGGCCCAGGGGGCTGACTCAGGCCCAGGGATCTCCCTCTTCCCACCCAAGGGGGCTCTCCCCAGTTTCAGGCAGCCAGGACAGGTACAAAAATAAGTCTCTGGAATAAAGCTGTGTGTGATATTTGGTGCAGGACCTACGGGAGACATCAGTCAGTGTGAGACTTTGCTGTGTGGAACCCAGATTGTGACTGAAGGGGGAATGCTGGGAGTCAGAACTCGTTTCCAGCAGGGAGGATGACACATCGGGGCAGAATTATTAGGAATTGCTGAAGGCTGCTAGAAAAAGCTTCTCTGCACATCCCCTGCTCCTGATGCATCTCTGTGGCCACTCAATTCAAACCCCCAAATATCCCCGACTGTTCCACATGAACTGAGCGTTCTGCCTTCAGCCAGATTGACACAGTTTGAGGTGAGGGGTGGAGAAGGATCCCCACGGGGTCATCCTTCCCTTCAATGGTTCTAGAAAAGCTGGGGGAGGCTGGAAAACAACGCGCTTGGAGGAGTTACCCGTTCACTTCTGCATCAGAAATGCACATTTCATCTATTTTACACGTTTTATAGCCATGGTTGGTGCAGAATTCCCAGAGTGACAATGTGAGCGCAAAGTGAGTGAAGGTTTAACACAGATTTCTAGTGAAATGGTTTGAAACTACACATTAATTGCTTTGTTAATACTTGCAGTGACAATGGATTTGGGACAAAAAGGTATGGATTGCAACCCTTTATAGAACACAACTCTTTCGGTTTGCCAAAATACACCCTTGAAGTGAATACTCCAAACAATGAGCAGGAAAATAAAAATAATTTTCTGAAACCCACTGAGGCTTCACCCTGGAACACCCAAACTGGAGAGAAGCCTTAAAAAATACCACAGGAGTCACTTTTTAAAAAACAAACACGGGTGTCATCTAGTTGGAGGTTTCCAATGGAATCCCTAGAAAACTCAGCACAAGAGTCAACTGATTTGAGAGAGCGTGGAATTTGCCACAGAGCATTTTTGAATGAATCTTTTGAAGCATAAAAACTTTAAAATCCTGAAGGAAGCTCCCAATATTTAAACCCATGGGACAGGGGGTTGGACTCGGGGCTAACGATGACCAACACAGCAAGTTTGTACGAAATGAAAGAGCTCCAAAGAAAAGTCTGGTGGGGGGGGGAACTTGCCAATGGCTTCAGTGATTATAGGGCTGAAAATTGTTCTCTACAGAAGGTTCCTACGGGCTATCAGAGCTTATCTGGAATGATAAAAGGGGCAGGAATAGTAAAACCACACTTCTGCTATAAAAAGTTAACATAGGATTTCTGTCGGGACATCTATGGTACATGGACATACAGAGCTGCATAATCACTATTGCGTCTTCCATAACTGGAGAGTCTGGTCCTGCAAGTTAATCCTCCTCTTCCTCGCCTTCGTCCTCGGGCTCTCGTTTCCTCTTCTCCCCTCGGACGCCCTCTGCTAAGGGAAGAGGGAGGCACACAGCCTGTTAGCTCTGCTCCCCCAGCACTCACACACAGGGGAGGGGACCATTCCCAGAGGAACATCCCACAAAACCAGCTGTGTGCTGACCCACAGGCTGCAGCAAACCGGGGTCAAACGAAGCACGTGACACTCCACATGGGAAGTGGTGATATCCAGATTGATTAAAAAACCACCTTGGAGAACTAAAATGAAAATGACCTTTTCCTACCCCCTGAGCTCCCTCTTTAGAGCTGCCAAACAGCCTGCCCAGCCCAGTGATCCCTGCGGGGACCAGGTGGGATGTGCTCCCTCCTCTCCCCCAGGGGCAGACGGGCACCAGGATCCCGCAGAGCATCCCAAAACTCCTCCAGAGGTTCGGGCGGCGCGCTGTGCGCTCTGCTGGTGGGAGCCCGCAGTGCAATGCTGCCCCTTCCAACCCGGGGATTCCCCAGGAGTCATTCCCTGGCCGATGGCCCAGCCCAGCCCCGGGGCTGCCTTGGTACAAAGGGAAGAATTGGCGTTGCTCCTTCAAAATTCCCGTTTTTTTAAAGCAAGTGGAAGATCCAGCTCCCAAAGCCACCCCACTGAGCCCGGCACACAGGGCTCAGCTAGGAAAAAATTCTGGGACTTGTCTTTACACAAACGGGGAAGTTTTTATGAAAAGTAAGTTTAAAAACCCCCACTCCAGTAACCTACTTGTTGCAAACAGAACTCTGTGCTCTGGAAAATGCCCTGGAGCAGCACCAGCCTGCACAGACACCGTGTTTTCCACACAGGATCACACACTGCACCTCAGAGCAGCACCCTGCCCTGTCTGCTTCAGCAGTTTGGCCATTATGCCCGTGGCTACCAGCAAAATGATGGGATTAAGGAGTCACAGCCAGTGAGAACAAGATTGGATAGAAAAAACATCATTATGGTCCCTGGACAAGCTCCTGGGCTCAGTTTGACTCCCAGGAGCTGCCCTGAAGTGGAATTGCTTATGGAGAAGCCACTTGGAGCTGGATAAAGGGAAAGCTCCAGCTGCTCCTGGGCTGCCAGGGCTTTGCCAGCAGAGCCTCTGGTGCACTTGGGGGATATTTTCAATTTATTTAAATAACAAGGTCCAGTCCTTCTCCTCTCTGCATCAGAAACCACAATTCCCAGCTGTGCAGGAGATGCAGTGTCTTTCCTTTTGGAAAACTGATGTTTCTTCCTCACTTTTATTTTTGCATTAATGTGCATGTCCCAAGCCCACAAAGGTATAGAATTAGAGAGAATGGATTGTTTCATGCACAGCTTGAGCACTTACCTTCTTCCTCCTCATCCCCTCCTTCAACGTAGTCGTCGTCGTCCTCTTCATCCTGTGCAAAGGTTGGGAAACATTTTTACAATTGCTGTTTATTGAAGTCTTGCTTCCAACACTGATCCCAAGCAGAAATCCTGCTGGGGCAGCAGCTGGCCCCAGAGTCCCATTTTTTTTTGGCTATTCCCCACTTCTCACTACCTTGTGCCATCTCAGAGTAAGTTCTTGACAAATTAACTGGGAGAGAGAGATGCCAACAGCTTTAGATTTCCCTTGAACCTGTGGTCAGTAAGAGCCAAGGACAAGGACAGAGCACAACAGTATCTTCCCAAGTTATTGTGAAAATAGTAAGTTTTGTTGGAGTTTTTTGTTTTGGTTTGAGCTGAGAAATGTAAACAAATTAACAATCAGCTTTGGAGAATTCAACAAACTCGGGTCTTGTTTTCACATCCCTCTGCTGGAGGAACTTTACAAACAGGGGAGTGTCACAAGTCAGAAAGGGGAAACAGCCCATCTGACATCTGCCCTGGGAACATGGGAATTAAACCCACTCCCTGAGAGGAAGCAAACTCTCAAGGAATTTTGGCAGGACCAGTTTACAGCTACAAGACTCTGCCCACCACCTTGTAAAAGGTGGCTGTTTTCCATACCCTGGAACTGTACTGGGATTGTTTTCCCCACCCACAGAACCCTGCAGGGGCTTCACCTCCTGCATTTGGCAGAATTTACCAACTTTACCTGAATCTCTTCTTTCATCAGGTAAGAAAGACCAACTTCCTCCTCCTCTTCACCTTCCCCCAAATCTGAGGCTCCATCATCTTCGTCATCTTCCTCTTCATATTCTCCGGGAGGCCCAGCTTCGTTCTCATCATCATCATCATCCTCATCCCCTTCTGCAGTGAAGGACACACATATTTGAAGGTAAATCCATCTTAACATCTGTTACCTGATCACACTGAGTGGGAAATGCAACACCTCCAGCTCCAAAGGGATGGTCCCTCACTTCCTCCCTGTGCCTGGAGCACTAATCCTTGTCACAGGCCAGGTCAGCAAGTGACAACACATAAACCAGGTGATTTAACACTTAAATTAATTTTCAACTTCAGCTATTAATCTATTTTCAAACAGTGGGTTTATTTTCACATTCCAAGTGTCAATTGCTCGGCTTCCATTGAGTTCTGTTAATCCCAGGATTTGCTGACAGCAAGAACAGCCTCTCCTTAAGGACTGCAACTGAGGTGGGACCAAAAGGAACTTCTCTGGTGTGCTTTTGGAACCCAAAATCATATTACACTGAAGCACGAGGCTGAAGCCATTACAAAACCCTATAGAAGTGTAATTTTTTAGTCAAAATAGTGTGCATGTCCCCTCGCTGTGTATCACTCAGCAGCACAAAGGGCTTTACTGCTGGCACCAACTTACTTAGAGAACATTTGTGTCTTTGTAGAAGTGTCTTTAGGCCAATTCCCTTAATCCCAGGCAGCTCCTGCAGGACTCAAACCCTCTGAGAGAGGCTCAGTGTGTGAACACACTCTGGACTCTGCTTCAGGAGCACGGGCAGAATCACACTCGTGTGCTCAGGATGTCCCTGCCCCACCCTGAGACCTTCATTCCAGCAGCCCCTTCCTCCCTCCCAGTTTGTTTCAGGAAGTTACCATCATCATCATCCTCTGAGTCTGGTGCCTCGTTGTCCTCCTGATCAAACCCATCCAGGTATGTGATCTGCTGGAGCAGCTCGAAGATGCTGTCCCTGTAGTCCTCGAGGTTCGTAATCTCACAGTTGAACAGGTCAAGGCTCTTCAAGTTCTTCAGATTTTGCTGGGAATTAAAAAAAAAGGGTTTTTTTCCCATCTTGACACACCCACGTGGTGCTCCCAGGTACAGTGTGGTCATAGCCTGACTAGAACGTGCTGGCTACAGGATTTACTTTGTTCCCATCCCTTGTTTCTCCCCAGAAGATGCTGGCAGTGGCTGAACCCCCAAGAGATGCCTGTGCAGATCAACACCCCACAGCTCCCCACAGCTCCCAGACCCCCTCACACCCTGGGGGGAGTTGGGTTGTGTGTGCAGAGCCCAGTTTTGGACAGAAACCCCCCTCACCCCAAAAAACAGGTGAACAGGTCCCCACCAGCAGCTCCCTCCTCTGCTTCACCACCCCACGACTGCTGCTCTCCAGGTTTGCTCCTGGTTGGATCCCACACGTGACTGAGTCACTTGGCATGTTAATGAAAGCTCAGCAGACAAACCTACCCCAATGAACCAGCACAGGGGGGTCAGAATGACACACCTTGGCCATTTTTCCTCCAAACACAAGGCAAGCCCAAGAATCCCTCATTCAGGACATCCCAAACCCAACATGGAAGCATTTTCCAGCAGTGGGGTTACACTTGCTGTCCTATAACCACAGCACCGAGTCCATCAAACCAGGACTGACCACGAGACTGACAAAGGTTTGCACTGATCCATCCCAAAAACATCAATGGATTCTTGATGAAAACCAGCATTTATTAAATCTAATACTCTGATACTCACAAGAGCTTCCACAGTGCCGAGATCTTTGATTTTGTTGCCACTTAGATTGAGATATGTGAGATTTGGACATCGCTCTGCCAGGACCTCCAGGCCTCCAGAAATGACGTTGTCACTCAATTCCAGCTATTGCACAGTGAGAAAAGGAATTAAATAGTTGCAATCTCACCCTTGGATTCAGCTGTATCATTTGTACTCCTTCTCCCTTTAAGTGTTTCATCACTTTTGAAGAGCCACCCAACTTCACAAGCTTTGGGCTGTCAGAAAGTCCCTTTAAGATGAGAACTGTAAAACACTCTCAAGTCTCAATT
Source organism: Syndactyla subalaris (assembly GCA_035584875.1). Lineage (NCBI taxonomy): Eukaryota > Metazoa > Chordata > Aves > Passeriformes > Furnariidae > Syndactyla > Syndactyla subalaris. The sequence continues at coordinate 3,083,806 of JAWMRD010000066.1, forward strand.
TGAAGTTATTTAGGACTGGATTCCACTGCCAGCAAACTGGGCAACCCAAGGGCCTCTTACCAAGGCCAACCTTCCCAACATCCACAGCCACCCTGAGACTCAGTGACCAAGCCCAACTTGCCATAATTACCTGGAGACAACCAAAACAACTTCAGATCTTAAAAAAAACACATCACAGACCCACAAAGCACCATTAGCACCCCACGAGAGCCAAAAGTTGTGCCACCCGTGCCTTTCCCTCCCCAAAGCCCCATCGGGCAGGAGACACTCACCTTCCTGAGCTTACTCAACGTGGGCAGCTTGGCCAGCGACGTCAGCTCGACGTTGGCCATGCTGAGAAACTGGAGTTCCTTGAAGGAGTCATTGAGCCCTTCGATCTCCCCGTTGCTGGACCGGCAATTATCGAGCACCAACTCTGTCACCTGCGGGCAGGACACACACGTGGCATTGGGGGGGTGTCACAGCACCAAACCCCAGCCCCAAAAGCATCGACAGCTCCACACACACACCCCAAACTCTGCAAAAACAGCCACCTGCCCCCAAAATCCAGCCGACAGCCCCTGGTACAGCTCCCTGCTGTGCAAAGAGAACTCCAGACCGATGCTCAAGGCTCGTCACTTCACTGTGCGTATCCAAACCCATAAAACCAGTTTCCCTCCGAACCCAAACCCTCCCGACTCCACGTGATCTTCCCGGAGAGTTCCGCGGGTTAATTAAGCCCAATTAAATGACTTCCCCATGCCAAAGACGCTCGATAATCAATACAGGTCGCGGACACCGAGAAGCGGCGACGAGGAGCGACCAATTAATCTCAAATTATTTTATCTCGAGTGGAGCATCCACTCATTAAAGGACACGCACAAGGTGACTCTTCCAAACAACATTTTGGGGAGTTCTGCAGACCCCGAGCAGCACCGGGACAGCTTTTCCCATAAAAACACCGACTTTTAAGGGGGGGCTTTCCCAGCTTCGCCCCCAGGCAGCGAGTGGAGGCCCTTCCTGCCACCCCCAAAACTCACGGCAGCACCACCGGGGTGAGTTAAATCAAGTTTTGGACCTTTTTTTCCCCTTCCCCACCTCCCTAAAAACCCACGTGGGCCGGTGCTGGATTTCCCTGGGTGGGAAACAAGAGGGGGCAGCGCCACGTGCACCCGGGCTTTTATTTCCCATTTATTCGCCTCCTTCCGAAGAAACGGGAAGTTGGAAGCGCTTCGGGGGAAGGAGAGGGGGGCGAAGGGTGCGTGGGAACCCCACGGGGCGGCGGGAAAGAAGCGCTGTAATTACCGCTAATTAAAAGCGCCGGGCCGCGGCCGGGGGCGCCGCCGCCGTGACCTGTTTAGGGCGGGGGAGCGGCGGATTACCGGGGCTGTGGGGTGGGTTGTGGGGGTAAACCCGAGCCTGGCCGGCCGGCCGGGAGCTCGGGGCGGCCCCGGGGGAGGAGGCGGAGGGCGGGCCGGGTCGGGGAGGCCGCGGGGCCGGGGAAGCGCCGCCCGCGCCCCGCCGGGCCCTGCGCCACGGCTGACCCAGATTATCCGCCAGGCCCGGGGAGGGGGGAGCGCGCCCCGCCGCCCCTCACCTTCTCGGGGGCCCGGTTCCGCAACTCCAGGTTGATGCGCGTCTTCATCTCCATCGCCCCCCCCCTCCTCCTCCTCCTCCTCCTCCTCCTCCTCTCCTCGTCCTCCTCCTCCTCCTCCCGCGGGTCCGCGCTGGCGAGGGAGGCCGGCCGGGAGCGGCCGCGGGGGGTCGCTGCGGCTGCTGCGGCTGCCTCCGGTGGTGCGGCGGCCGCGGGGAGACGGTCGGGGGTCGCCGGGGCCGGCCCGGCCGCGCCGCTCCGCCGCAGCTCCGGCGCCGTCAATGGCCGCCCGCACACTGCGCCTCCATGACACGGCGCATGGCGCCCCCCCCGCCACGCCACGCCCCTGGGGCGGGGCTTCCCCCCCCGCGCCGCGCCGCGATTGGCGGGGCCGCGCTGAGGGGGGAGCAGCGCTATTGGGCGGGGGAGCTGCCAGTCACGGGCGAAGAGGGGGCGGGGCGTGCGTTGGCGCGCGGGGGCCGGCGGGAGCGGCGCGCGCGCCGTGGGCACGTGGGGCGGAGAGGGGCGGGGCCTGGGCGGTGACGTC
>JAWMRD010000066.1:3106206-3118052 GCA_035584875.1 Syndactyla subalaris
GGGGCCGGGGTGGGGCGGGGGTTGGGCAGGGATTGGGCATGGAATGGGCAGGGGATGAGCAAGGAATGGGCAGGTGATGGGCATGGAATGGGAAGGGGATGGGCAGGGAATGGGAAGGGGAATGAGCAGGGAATGGGAAGGGGTTGGGCATGGGATGGGAGGGGGATGTGCAAGAGGAGCAGGAGCCGCTCCCATCGCCCATCCGGGCGCTCCCGCTCCCACCTCCGTTATTCCCAGCTTTAACCCCCGGGGCTGGCGGAGATTCCTCCCCTTTCTCCCCCTTCCTCCTCCTCCTCCTCTTCCTCCTCGCACATCCCACGGCTCCCACGGGGTGCCGCCACCCCTGACGCGTGCCCCGCGTGTGCCCCCCGCAGGATCCTGGCTCAGGACGGCGTGGCCGATGCCGTGCGGCGCTCCCGCTACTACGAGAAGCCGAGCCAGCAGCGGCGGCGCCGGGCGTACGAGGCGTGCCGCAGGGTGTACTGCGCCGAGATGGCGCGCAAGATCGCCTTCCTGGCGAGGACCAACCGCCAGGACCCGTGGCTGGGCTGCTGAGCCCGAGAAACCCCCAAAACCTCAATAAAAACCCCAATAAAACCCCAATGATTGACTTGGGGTCAATGACCATGCGGGGAGGGGGCGTGGCCAGGCCAGATGGGCGTGGCCGCTGCGAATGGGGCGTGGCATCATAGAGGAGGCGTGGCTTTTTGAGTGGGCGTGGGCTCGTGGAGGAGGCGTGGCTTTTATGTATGGGCGTGGCCATGATATGGGCGTGGCCTCCCAGTCAAAGCCGCGCCCATATTGGGTGTGTCCTCACCGATCACGTGACCCATGACCACGCCCACCCCGCCTTCCCGGTCCTCCTCCTTCCCGGCGTGCCCCGCGCGCCCGCCCCGCCGCTGTCCGCGCATGCGCCGCCCGCCCCGCGCCGTTTCCGCTTCCGCCCCGAGGCGCCGTCACCGTGAGGGCCGGGCCGGGCCCGGGGCCGGGTGAGGGGGCGGCGGGGCCCGGGGGGGGGTCCGAGGGGGTCTGAGGGGCACGGGGGTCGCGGCCGGGGCAGGGAGGGTAACGTGGGCAGCGTGGGCAGCGGGCGGGGGCCGGCGGGGAGCGCGGCGGGGAGGCCCGGCCCGCGCGGAGCTGCTGAGGGCTCGGCCCCGGGCCCGGGGAGGGTGTCCCGGCGCTAATTGGCTCCTTAGGCTCTGGCTGTGGTTAATGAGCGGGGCTGTTTGTCCCCCGCCCGGCTGTGTGGGAGCGTTCGGTGTGGGAAGGTGAGGCCGAGGGAAAGGCAGAGCCCGCGCAGGGCCCCGGCGGGGCTGGACGGGCTGGACTCACCGCCCGGAGCCGCTCCCGGCTGGGGGAGGCCGGGGCAGCCTCCTTAGCACCGAGCCCCGGCTCCCCGTTCCCGGCTCCGGGGGTGCAACCCGCCCCTGAGCTTCCCATTCCCAGGGAAAATAACTGATCCCTTGGGCTCCCCATTCCCAGGAGGAATAACTGACCCCCTGGGCTCCCCATTCCCAGTTCCAGGGATACAACTGACCCCCTGGGCTCCCTATTCCCATTCCCAGGAAGAATAACTGGCTCCTGGGGCTTCCCATTCCCAGGGAAAATAACTGATCCCTTGGGCTACCCATTCCCAGGAGGAATAACTGACCCCCTGGGCTCTCGTTCCCATTCCCAGGAGGAATAACTGATCCCTTGGGCTTCCCATTCCCAAGAGGAATATCTCACCCTCTGGTCTCTCATTCCCAGGAGGAATAACTGACCCTCTGGTCCCCATTCCCAGGAGGAATAACTGACCCTTTGGGCTCTCATTCCCAGGAAGAATAACTGACCCTCTGGGCTCTCATTCCCAGGGAAAATAACTGACTCTCTGGGCTTTCCATTCCCAGGAAGAATAACTGACCCCCTGGTCCCCATTCCTGGTTCCAGGAGGGACAACTGACAAATTTGGGTGCTCCATTCTCATTCCCAGGAAGAATAAATGACCTCCTGGGCTCCCCATTCCCAGTTCCAGGGGTACAACTGACCCTCTGGGCTCTCATTCCCAGTTCCAGGGGTACAACTGACCCTCTGGGCTCCCCATTCCCAGTCCCACTCGAGGTGTTGCTCCCACAGCCCTGCTGGGGCTCCCGTGGGGAGGGAACTCCAGGCTCAGGCTCATCCCTAAGGAGATTTTCCCTGCTGTTCCCAGATCCGATTAAGGCCTGGAGCCACAGGGATGAGGCTGCTGGGAAACATCCCGGGTTTGGGGCTGGGCAGGGAATGTTGGGGGGAAAAGGGCTTGTGCCCCTCATGGGAAGGGGCTGGCAGGAGCTGTTCTGGGGTCAGGGAGCAGGGATTTGGGGGAGGAGCTGGGGTGGGAAGGGACATCCCAAGAGGAAACATTCCCATCCCGTTTGTGGAAGGGAATTTGTGGAAAAAAGGACCTTGGGCTTTCCCAGGAGGGAATGGGGGTGGGATGCAGGAGCTCCAGGGTCGGATTGCTCCGCTCCTTTCATCCCAAGGGTTAAAACCAAAGCAGCAGAAGCTTCTCCATGAGCTTTTCCATGGCCCAACCCCAGAGGAGACACCTCAGGGCTGTGTGTGACCCCTCCCTGTCTCTCCACAGGTGGGAGCCGGGCACTTCCCAGCACTCCTGGCAGGGATGTCTCTGTCCAAGCGGGAGCTGGACGAGCTCAAGCCATGGATCGAGAAGACAGTGAAGAGGGTGCTGGGCTTCTCCGAGCCCACCGTGGTCACAGCCGCCCTCAACTGCGTGGGCAAAGGCATGGACAAGAAGAAGGCAGCCGGTATGTCCCCCCTGGGGGGCTGTGGTGACACAGCCCAGCCCTCCCCGGGGTGAGCAGGGGGGTTTGGTGGCACCGAGGGAAGGCTGGGGATGGGTTAGGGAAATCTGGGGGAGTGGGAATTCATCCCTTGTTCGAGGAGCTGGAAGTGGTGATTTAACCTGTGTGCTTTTTTAGCCCCAAGTTTGTTCCTGCTTGAGGCCTGGACTTCCCTAATCCTTCAGTTTGAGGCTCCTGACAACAGGAGTCACCTCCTGGAACTGCTCAAAGACACAAAATCCAGGGGATCTACATTACAATTGACCCCCTGGTCCCCTTTCCCAGTTCCAGGAAGGACACCTGACCCCATTCCCAGTTCCAGGAAGGACAACTGATCCCATTCCCAGTTCCAGGAAGGTCACCTGACCCGCTGGTCACCATTCCCAGTCCCGGGAAGGACAACTGACCCCATTCCCAGTTCCAGGCAGCACAACTGACCCCCTGGTCCCCATTCCCATTCCCAGGAAGGACAACTGACCCCTGGGCTCCCCATTCCCAGGAAGGACAACTGACCCCATTCCCATTCCCAGGAAGCACAACTGACCCCATTCCCAGGAAGCACAACTGACCCTGTGGACTCCCCACTTGACCCCGAATTCCCAGAAGTTTCTGGAGTGCCACAGACCCCGCTGTGTTTGTAGGAATGACCCAAACCACGCTCCCAGCCCCCAAAAACCTCTGGATTCTCCATCCTCCTGCTGGGAACTCGTCACTGATGGGGTTTCCCTCTTTCCCAGACCACCTCAAGCCCTTCCTGGACGATTCCACACTACGGTTTGTGGACAAGCTCTTCGAGGCAGTGGAGGAGGGACGGAGCTCCCGGCACTCCAAATCCAACAGCGACCGGACCCGCAAGCGGGAGCTGAAGGTGATTATCGATTATTGCCTATTGCTTATTGATTGTGGCTCGGTTTTTGCTGAGGTTGGGTGGCCTGGAGGCAGCACAGGTGCTCTGGCACACTCTCCTCTTCCAGAGAGGTACAGCTCGGAACGTTCAAGAGAAACGACTCCTCTCCATGTTGAAGTGTGTGAGCCTTTACCTTGTGGTTCTCTTCCTCCCCCAGAGCCGAGGTGCAAGCCTGGCTTTGGCTTTCTTGGAGGGTCTCTGTTAGGCTGGTGCAGTGGGGTGAGCCCACAGGGATCCATCTCCCTTTTCCTCCGTGCTCCTTACGGCTGTGTTTCCATTGGGAGCCTTGGAGAGCTGCTCCCAGTGACTCCTGTCGCTCTGCCACGCCTGGATGTGCCATGTGGGGCTCTGTGACAGATGATCTGGTGGGGTCTCATTCCCTTTTTCCACCCAGAATCAACAGTAGGTGGGTTTTGACAACCCTTGTCCGAGCACAGGGTTAATTCCAGCTGGGATTCCATAGCTCTGGTGGCTCTCCCTGGTCTGGGATCATGGAAGGCTCGTGCATCCAAACCTGTTTTCACTTCCTTTCTTCTCTTGAGGACTTTCTGGAACTGCAGTTCCCATCACTCTGCCCAGTCTGGCATTCCCTCTCTGTGCTGCTCCCACTCCAAAGTGAATTTCCTTCCACTCTTCCTGAGGCCCCTGTTTTATGGCAGTCTGTGTTTCCCTGACTCTTTCAGTCAGTACTGAACCTTGGTGAGCCAGAACGATCCCACTTGGGATCTGGATCTCTTTGGGAGCGTCAGGACAAGCTGCCTCCACTCCCTGTTCTCTGTCAGGAGCTCTCTTTTCTTCCCCCTGCCATGGCAGTGGGTGCTGGGCTGGTCCCAGGGCCGTGGGAATGCGAGGGCTGAGCAGGGATGGGGGTCCAGGGGCTGCCCCCGACCCTCCTGGGGACATGGGAGAGACAGGGATGTTGGCAGGGCCATCACCTGGAGGTGGCAGGAGAGCAGATGCTGGCAGAGGGATCTGGTGCTGGCAGAGGGGTTTGATGCTAACAGAGAGATCTGGCATTGGCAGAGGGATCTGGTGCTGGCAGAGGGATCTGGCAGTGGCAGCAGGAGCAGGGCTGGGCTGGGGTGCAGCCAGGGACCCTTCCCCAGTGAAGCTGTGGGGATGTGTGGCCTGAGCCCTGTGGGTGTTCCTGGCTCCCAGCTGAGCTAAAAGCCAGGCTGGGCAGCGACAGCACAGGCTGATCCTTCTTCTCTTGGTTCCTGGCACGGGGATGGGCATCCCTCCTGCCAAATCCTCTCTGGAACCACATTCCTTGGAGCTCCTCTGTCACACCCTGGGTCTGCCCTGACCCTGTGGGAGCAGAACTGGTCCCTGAGGTGGTCACATCACGGTGGCACTCCCAGACTGACCCCCTCTGCCCTGGCAGAGGCTGTGGAGAGGGATTTGTCCTGGCACACGTAGATCCTGTGGCGTGGGGCAGTGGATTCCTTCCCAATGCCACCCTGGTGCCACTGGCTGCCTTCGGCCCCTCTGGGGTAGGTCATTGCTTGGGAAGGTCAGGAACTGAACGTAATGGTTTCCACACTTTATACTATGGGCAAGTCCTTTCTCTTGAACTTGTAGGTTTTCCAAGAAGTACCTGTGTGGCTGAGGAAGTGTCCTTGTAGGATACGAACCGTTGTAGTGAAGAAGGGATTGCAACTAACGCTTACAACCGGTGTGTATATTTTCTTTTCCAATAACACCTTGACACACACACGACAGTAGCCCAGGGCACGGAGAGATCCAGGTTTTCCTCACACAAACCAAGCACTCATGATGGAATCCGTGCCTGCAGCCTCGGCAGCTGGGCTGGGCCTGGCCAGAGCTCCGTGTGGAAAACGTGCTGTGCCTTTTGTTTTGGGAGCTCCCACTGCTGGGGGAGCCCCTCAGTGGGGTCCCTGCTCCTCGTGCTCTCCGAGCTGGGCTTTCCTGGAGCGGCTCTGGCCTTGGATCCGAGCTGGAGTCGCCTGGCTCGGGGCCTGAGGGGGTGCTGCAGGTGTCCTGACCCTCCCTGGGCCCAGGGCTGCATCCTCCTCTTGGGGAGGACATGGTAGGAGAGTGCAGTTTCCTCCACCAAACCCTCTCAAGTTGGTGGAAGATGTGGAAATGTTTTTATCCCAGTCGGCTCAGCTCGGGGCAGGCTTTTCCTGATCTTTGCTGTGTCGCTGAGACCTTAAATCTCCTCAGTGCCCAAAAGCCACCTCTGAGCACCTGAGGGAAGGTGGTGGCTGTCACACAGGGGGCTCCCTGTGCTGTCTCCTGTCCTTCCCGCTCTTGCATGGACGTCATTGGTGTTTCTCTGCTGGGGGAGCAGGGCAGGGGCTCAGCCTGCAGTGCCACCCTGGAATTCTGCCCCACGGAGCCGGAGCTGAGCCACGTGCTGGTTTCTCACCTCAAATCCTGGCCCCTGAGGAGAACACTCTGTTCTGACCACGCTTTTCTCCTCTCTCTTTGCTGCAGGATGTGTTTGGTGATGACTCTGAGGTGTCCAAGGAATCCTCTGGCGTCAAGAAGCGGCGGATACCACGGTTTGAGGAGGTTGAGGACGAGCCTGAGGTCATTCCAGGCCCACCATCGGAGAGCCCAGGAATGCTGACCAAGCTCCAGGTCAGTCCAGCTGGGCCATGGCACCTTCCCTCTGGCTGTGCTGGAGATCCTGAATCCCAGCGTGGTTTAGTGGTTATCCCGCCTCACATCCCTGTGCCAGCAGCAAAGAAAGACTCCCTGTCTGTGTTTCCCCCCAGATCAAGCAGATGATGGAGGCAGCCACCCGGCAGATCGAGGAGAGGAAGAAGCAGCTGAGTTTCATCAGTCCTCCAGCACCACAGGTACCTTTGGGGAGCCACAGCCAAACCACCCATCCCACGGTCCCTGTTTCAGCTGTGCCGTGCTGGAGCAGGCTCACAACCAAACTCCCTTCTCTGCCAACAGCCCAAAATCTCCTCCTCGTCCCAGTCGGAGCGTCTGCCCATCGGCAACACCATCCAGCCCTCGCAGGCCGCCACCTTCATGAACGACGCCATCGAGAAGGCCCGCAAGGCTGCGGAGCTGCAGGCCCGGATCCAGGCCCAGCTGGCCCTCAAGCCAGGCCTCATTGGCAACGCCAACATGGTGGGCTTGGCCAACCTGCATGCCATGGGCATCGCGCCGCCGTGAGTACCCCGGGGGGCTTGGCTGAGTCTTCCCCAGGGCTGTTGGTTCCCCAGCAATGGCCTGAAGGGATGCTAAAGGGATGAGTTTTGTGTTAAAGAGGTGAAATGGAGGTGCCTCCTCCTTGGGTGAGGCTCTCCCAATGTGCACACGCAATGTCGGAGTCGCTTCTGGCGGCACAGATGAGCTGTAAAAATACAGAAACCACAGGAACGAGCTCAGATTTGCTTTGATTTAGTGCTGTAGTCACGTTTTGACCCCACAAACCCCGTCCTGCCCTCAGGAAGGTGGAGCTGAAGGACCAGACGAAGCCGACACCGCTGATCCTGGACGAGCAGGGCCGGACGGTGGACGCCACCGGGAAGGAGATCGAGCTGACCCACCGCATGCCCACCCTCAAAGCCAACATCCGTGCCGTGAAGAGGGAGCAGTTCAAGCAGCAGCTCAAGGAAAAGCCCTCGGAGGACATGGAGTCCAACACGTACTTTGACCCCCGGGTCTCCATCACCCCGGCCCAGCGGCAGAAACGCACCTTCAAGTTCCACGAAAAGGGCAAATTCGAGAAGATCGCCCAGAGGTTGCGGACGAAGGTATGGGAGGAAGGGGGTTTCCTCTCCTGGGGTGGCTCTGGCTTAGAAGTTTTCCAGTACAGTCATCTGAAACTGTCCCTTGTTCATGTTGGAATGGTGGGTGCCCAGCTGAGCACGGGTGTGTGCAAAGGGTTTTCTCACCTGGGGAAGGACAAAAATCTCTGTTTTTAACAGAAGAGTGGAAGTTCCTGAGAAAACAGATCCCTCTCTGTCCCTGAGATCAACCCAGAGGTGGAGATTTCAAGGGGTTTTGGTAAAATACCCGAGTTCTTGGGGAGAAGGGGAGGGAAGAGGTTCATTAGAAAAGTCCTTATAGGGAGACATTGGTTTAGGATTGTTCCATGCTCCTGAAAGGCTCAGGAATAGGGCCAGAGTTTTGGCAGGTTTGGGAGCTTCCCTTCCCATCAGGTGCCATGTGCTTTCTCTTGCAATCTGTGTCAGATTATTCAAAAACCTAAATAAATCAGTACATGATCCATGTTGAGCTGTTCCTGAAGGTTCCATTGCTTTGGAATGACCTTTTTGTACCTCTTTTTTTCCTCCTTCATCTCAGGCTCAGCTAGAAAAGCTGCAGGCAGAGATTTCCCAGGCTGCCAGGAAAACTGGGATTCACACCTCCACCAAGCTGGCACTGATCACCCCTAAGAAGGAGCTGAAAGAGGGAGAGATCCCAGAGATTGAGTGGTGGGACTCCTACATCATCCCCAACGGGCTGGATTTGTGAGTATTCCCAAGTGTTGGTGGTTCTGCCATGGGAGGAACTCAGGGGTAACACAAGGGGTCTGAGAGGCATGTGGGAAACTGGGCCAGACACTCCTGCTGGAGCACTGAATTCCACCTCTCATCTCCAAGATGCAGAGTTTGCTCCCAGAGTCTCTCTGGGGGCTCTCATGGGGTTGGAGGGATTTTGTGGCCCAAAGCTGAGGTTTGGTTTTGTTTCACAACCATTCCATATGAGCCGTGTCTGTGGTAGGTGAGAGGACCTGCCTCCAGATCCCAAAATGGGGGTGGGATGTTCCATGGGGAGACACCTGCACATTAACAGGTCTCCTTCAGCCCATCGAGCTCTGGGGTGAGGATTTGTACAGGAATTCAGGCTGGGAATTCTGCCTTGACACCCAACTCTCTCCTCTCTAGAAAAGGTGGGACGTCCTCAAAGAGAGATGAATACTTTGGGATCACAAACCTGGTGGAGCACCCGGCCCAGCTCAACCCCCCTGGTACGGCCTTGGCTTGGGGGAGGTGTGGTTGTCCACCCAGAACCACCCTCCCCACGTGGGGCTGGGCAGAGGGAATCCACTGCTGGTGCCCCCTTGGCTCCTCCAGAGCACATTCCTGATGATCCCATTTCCATGCAGTGGACAGTGACACACCAGTGACCCTGGGTGTGTATTTAACAAAGAAGGAGCAGAAGAAACTACGGCGCCAGACACGGCGAGAGGCCCAGAAGGAGCTGCAGGAGAAGGTCAGGCTGGGCCTGATGCCACCACCAGAGCCCAAAGGTGAGTGGCAGCCACGGGCTGTGGGTGGGCATGGATGTGCTGGGAATGCTGCAGGTGGGATCTGGGTGCTGGAGGGATCAGAGACCCACCCAGGCAGTGGGTTTGTGAGCAAAATGGTGTCCTGGTTCCTCTCCCATTCCTGTGTCTGGAACTTCTCCTGGTTCCTGTCACATTCCCGTGTCTAGTGGGAGCTCCCCTAGCCTCTCTCCCAATCCCATGTCCCATGGGAGCTCCCCCAGCCCCTCTCCCAATCCCATGTCCCGTGGGAGCTCCCCCAGCCCCTCTCCCATTCCTGTGTCCCGTGGGAGCTCCCCCAGCCCCTCTCCCATTCCTGTGTCCAGTGGGAGCTCTCCCAGCTCCTCTCCCATTCCCATGTCCCATGGGAGCTCTCCCAGCCCCTCTCCCATTCCCTTGCAGTGAGGATTTCCAACCTGATGCGGGTGCTGGGCACGGAAGCCGTCCAGGACCCAACAAAGGTGGAAGCTCATGTCCGAGCACAGATGGCCAAGAGACAGAAGTAGGTGGCACCTTGGGCTGGGTTTTGGGATGTTTTGGGATGGATTTGGTGCTGGTGGTGTATTTAGGATACCCCAGGCCCAGGGGGAGCTGGATCTCAAGGGTCAGCCCTTCCAGGGAAACACCATCCTGGGCCCTGAAATCAATGGCTTTCTTCCCACAATGATGATCCCCACTGCAGTTGTTCGTAAGGAATGCTTTCAGGGAAGAGCCCAAGGATGGCTTGGACTTGTGTCTGGATTAAAAAAGCCTTTAATTCAGGCAGAAGTACGGAGTTGGAGCTGCTTTGGGACCTGTGGGTTTTTGGATCTGTGGATCATGGAATGGCTGGGTTGGAAATGACCTTAAAGCTCACCCCATTCCACTCCTTCCTGCTTAATGGAAGGGCAGGGCCACCTTCCACTATCCCAGATCCCACCAAGCCCAGTCCAACCTGGCCTTGGACACCTGCAGGGGTGGGGCATCCACATCTTCTCTGGCATTCTGTGCCTGGGAAGAGAAGGGTCCATGCCAGGCCCACCCTCAGCTCTCCCTTTGCCTGCAGAGCCCACGAGGAGGCGAACGCGGCGAGGAAACTCACGGCGGAGCAGCGGAAAGCCAAGAAGGTGAAAAAGCTCAAGGAGGACGTTTCCCAGGGAGTTCACATAGCTGTGTACAGGTGAGTGAGCCCAGGGACCTGGCAACTCCCAGCTCTGTTCAGCTGAGCTCTGCCTCTCTGCCCAAACGAGCCACAGAAGGAGCTCTTGGGACTGGGGTAATAATTTGTCTACAAATCTTTGATTGATCTTTTTTTTTTTATCTTACTCTCAGGGTCCGAAACTTGAGCAACCCAGCAAAGAAATTCAAAATCGAGGCGAATGCAGGGCAGCTTTACCTCACGGGCGTGGTGGTCCTGCACAAAGATGTCAATGTGGTGGTGGTAGAAGGAGGTGAGGCCTTGCAGACAGCTTGGTCATTCCAGGGCTTGCCTCCAGCTGGAATTACTATGGAAATTGGTGGTTTAGGGAAGGACAAGGAAATGAGGAGGTGTTAGAAACTCCCTTAATTGAGGTGCTAAGCTGGCTGCAGGGCACAGTAATCCAGTGAGAACACATGGAGTGCTCCATGTGGAAGGGAACTGCTGGAGAGCTGCGGGTTGAGGGTTTGGGGGTGTTTTTTTGGGAATGCTGAGTCTTGATTGTCCCCCAGGCCCTAAAGCACAGAAGAAATTCAAACGTCTTATGCTTCACCGAATAAAGTGGGACGAGCAGACGTCGAACACAAAGGGAGAGGGTGAGTGACACTGCTGGGGGTGTGGGGGGTCCCACTCTTCCTCCTCCTCCTCCTCCTCCTCCTTCTCCTTCTTCTTCTCCTCCTGTGGCTAAATGAGCTTTATTGGTGTGTTTTCCCAGATGATGACGAGTCTGACGAGGAGTCTGTTAAGAAAACAAACAAATGCTCTCTGGTTTGGGAGGTGAGTCCCTGGGGTGCTTCCCCAGCTGTTCCTTGAGCCCCAGCCTGACAAAAGGTGTGGGGACTGCGGGTGGGATGTCACCCCTCGTGTCCCTGCAGGGCACGGCAAAGGAGCGCAGCTTCGGCGAGATGAAGTTCAAGCAGTGCCCCACGGAGAACATGGCGCGGGAGCACTTCAAGAAGCACAGCACTGAGCACTACTGGGACCTGGCGCTCAGCGAGTCCGTGCTCGAGTCCACAGACTGAGCCTGGCCTGGGCTGAGCCTGGATTGGGCTGAATCCAGCCATGGACTGAGCCTGGATTGGGCTGAGTCCAGCCCTGGACTGAGCCCGGCCTGGGCTGAGCCTGGATTGGGCTGAATCCAGCCCTGGATTGAGCCTGGCCCTGGGCTGAGCCTGGATTGGGCTGAATCCAGTCATGGATTCAGCCTGGTCCTGGGCTGAGTCCAGCCCTGGACTGAGCCTGGTTCTGGGTTGAGCCCGGCCCCGGGCTGAGCCTGGATTGGGCTGAGCCTGGCCTGGGCTGAGTCGAGCCCTGTGCTGAGCCTGGATTGGGCTGAGCCTGGTCCTGGACTGAGCCCAGCCACGGATTGAGTCTGGTCCTGGACTGAGCCCAGCCACGGATTGAGCCCAAAGTGAGCCCAGCCCGGCCTTGGACTGAGCTTGGCCCTGGACAGAGCCAGCCACAGACTGAGCCCAGCCCTGGACTGACCCAGCCCTGGACTTAGTCTGGCCCTAAACTAAGCCAGGCATGGATTGAGCCTGGTCCTGGACCGAGCCCAGCCCTGGCCCCTCCACCCCACAGCCCCCCCAGCCGAGCCGGACAGGCCCCCCCGCCCCACTCTCCTCAGCACACCCATTAAAGACGTATTTTTTAAAACAAATGGCCGTGGTGGTGTTTGCA
>JAWMRD010000066.1:3122994-3133570 GCA_035584875.1 Syndactyla subalaris
CTTTGGGGAGGCTGGTGTTTGGGGAAGGCTGGCTCCTCACTCTTTGGGGAGGCTGGTGTTTGGGGAAGGCTGGCTCCTCACTCTTTGGGGAGGCTGGTGTTTGGGGAAGGCTGGCTCCACACTCTTTGGGGAAGCCAGGTGAGCTCAGCCCTGCTCCGGTTGGATTCCCAGCCCTCGGGGCAGAGCGGAGCATTCCTCGCTCCAGCAAACCCACCTCGACCTGCTGTGTCAGCACGTTCAGGGCACAGGTTGGGAGGAACTCTCTGGTGAAGAGTCCTTGGGCTGTTTTGTTTGTGCTGGAAAAGCTCCTTCTGGGATGTGGGAGTTGGGACTCTGTGAGGCAGCAGCCAGAGGAGCTGGGATAGGGATAAAAGCTCCTTCTGGGATGTGGGAGCTGGGGCTCTGTGAGGTGGCAGCCAGAGGAGCTGGGATAGGGATAAAAGCTCCTTCTGGGATGTGGGAGCTGGGGCTCTGTGAGGCAGCAGCAGCCAGACGAGCTGGGATAGGGATAAAAAGCTCCTGGGATGAGGGAGTCAGGGCTCCGGGAGGGGCTGGGAGTGAGCAGTCAGTGGGACAGTGGCCAGTGACTTCTGACTTGGCTCTCATACCCTTCCTGTGTGTCCCGGGGGCACCACGGGCAGGGACAGGGATGTGGGAGCAGAGACTTCCCAAGGGGTGCCTGTCCCTGTGTCCTGCCCCAGGTTTAGGGCTGGATGGTGTTCCCTCCTCCCCCTGGGTCTGTGGTGACACTGGGAGCACTGGTGGCACTGGCAGGAGCTTGGGGAGGCTTAAGGACATCGACCTGTGGGGATTTGAGGCTCCACCCGAGCTAACCCTTTGCCACATCCTCAGCTCTGCCTCCCTGCAGAGGAGGATCTTCTTTTGGGATCTTTGTTTTTAACAGACCACGTGTGAATTGTCCCTGGTGTCAGGAGGGCAGGGCAGAGCCCGTGGGGTTGGAATGTTCCTGGTGGGAGCCCTGCTTGGATGGGCTTGGGGAGCCACAATCCTGCTTGGATGGGCTTGGAGGGGCCACAGTCCTTCTTGGATGGGCTTGGGGAGCCACAATCCTGCTTGGATGGGCTTGGGGGGGCCACAATCCTGCTTGGATGGGCTTGGAGGGGCCACAATCCTTCTTGGATGGGCTTGGGGAGCCACAATCCTTCTTGGATGGGCTTGGAGGGGCCACAATCCTGCTTGGAGGGGCCACAATCCTGCTTGGATGGGCTTGGAGGGGCCACGATCCTGCTTGGATGGGCTTGGAGGGCACTGACACCTTCCTGCAGCAGAAGGCACAGTGATATTGAACTGTCAGTGTTCAGCCAAAGTCCACAAGCTGACTGTGGGCTGGGAAATCCTTGTGGACTGGCTTTTCCTAAGGCAAGACTGGGATTTGTGGGAATCCTGGGTTCCTTCCTGGCTCCGGATGCCGGAGGCCAAGTTGCTGCCATGGCTCCTTTGGAGTTTTGCAGGTTCTGAGTGAGGGCTCTGGACCAGGGAGGTTGCTGACCTTCCTGACAAGAATCCTGGCAACCAAGAGAGCCATGAGGTTTTGGGGAGGATCTGGAAATTATTAGTAAATTGAAGATTTCCTCTCTAGCCCCCGGTTTTGCCCGTCGGGCCTTGGGAACGCTGAAACCCTCCCAAAAGCAGCGCTGAAATGTTGGGTTCAAAGCGGGGCTGGTGCTGAATCTGAATTTCTTTTTGCCCTCAGCTGCCTTTCCCCATCGGCTGAACCTTTTTTACTTGGCCAATGATGTCATACAGAACTGCAAGAGGAAAAATGCCATTGTCTTCCGGGACACCTTCGCGGAGGTGCTTCCCGAGGCCGCTTCGTTAGTGAAGTGAGTAACGAGCCCCGGGGCGTGGGAAGGCTGAGGGGCTCAGAAAGTGGGAATTTTCCTTCTGCCGTCTCCATCTCTCTGGGAACATCAGCAGAACAGCTCCCAGGGTTTTGTTTGAACAGCTCTGTGTTTGTGTTTCTCTGCCAGAGTGGGCTGGGAGGGAGCTGGGCTTTGGTTTGCACAGGGGGGCTGGTTTGGGTCCAATTGTCACGTGAAGGGGTGTGGGGGAAGCCTTGCACCAATGGCCACATGCAGAGAGAGCCCACTGTGCTCTTCTCTTCCAGAGATCCATCTGTTTCCAAATCCATTGAAAGAATCTTCAAAATCTGGGAGGACAGAAACGTGTACCCCGAGGAGACCATTCTGGCCCTGAAAGAAGCTCTGAGTAAGTTCCTCTCCCTTTGTGTTTCTCGCCTTCCAAACTGCCACGTGAGCTCGGGTGAGGTTGTGCAAACAGTCTGGGGTCACTGAGGGGAATGAGGGGCATTTGCACCTGGCCCAGGCTGGGACAGAGCCAGGTGTGGTACGTGAGCAGATTCTCCTGCTTCAGCCCTTCTGTACCTGTCCAAAGGCAGCTGGGAACCCTTTCACTTGAGCTGGAACTGCTCCAGCTGGGAGCAAACAGAGCGTGAGGCTGAAGTGCTCCTACACGTCCAGACCAGGCTGCCCTGGCTCTACCTCCAGTCCCATTCAGCAATAGGTTGTTTTAACTTAAATATTTGTGGGGTAGGAGGAGGCAGAAGCAAAGCTGGAGGGTGAAGAGCCCTCGAGCCCTTAGGAGTCGGTTCAGACCAGGAATTGGCCAATACTCAGGTACTTGAAGGAGGTTAGTCCAGGTTTTGGCTTTGCTCACATCACTGAGAGCTAAAGGTGCTCAGGAAACCCTCAGGTGAGGTCTGAGGTCGTCGGCACAGCAGGAGGAAGGTGAGGTCTCTGGTCAGGCTTGGCACAAGGAGAGGCTCCAGCTGGGTGTTGCATGCTGAGAAGGGAACTTTGTGCATTATGGTCTGAAATCCCCAATTTCTGTAACTTGAAAACAAAGGTGTTTGAGGTTCCAGGTAAATCAGGTACTGTGGCTGCTCTCCTGGCGTGCCCCCCTTGCCTGTTGAATGCTGATTCCATTACAGCCTCCCTGAAGAGTTTGATTTTTAGATTGCTTGTGTTTTTCCTTTTTACTGTGATTTTTGAACTGTCTTTAGCGTAAGGGCAAACAGAAACTTGATTTAAAAATGGCAGACCACCTGCAGCTTGCTGCATTCCTGAGTAAACTGAGGTTCTCTTGGGCATCCAGCAGCTCCTCTAAGGAAGTTGGTCGAGGTGTTTTAAAACAAATTTCTGTTCACTCTTCCACTGTGCAGCCATATGGCACCAAAACCCAGATTCTGACAGGGATCCCATAATGCCAGACTGCCAAAAATGAAATGTTTTTCCAGGTACCACTTTCAAAACTCAGAAGCAGCTGAAAGAGTCTCTGAACAAACCGAATAAGCCGTGGAAGAAATCACAAAGTAAGGAACCACTGTGAACTCTGTGCACTAATACAGAAATTGGCTGCTTGAGGAGCAGAAAGGCTGAGCCCAGCACGGGCTTGGGAAGGCCCCTAGATGTGCACACCAAGGAGGTCTCGCTGGAAAACCCACTTTATAAAGGAAAGAAGTGAGGCAAAAATAAGATAGGAGAGCAGAGGAAGCAGACAGGAGAGGAAAGAGCTGGTGGAACCTCTTGGAAAGTGGAGTTAGAGTGGCCAGAGCTGGAGAGAAGGCAGAGAGAAGCAGGAGGTGGATGTTCCCTCGGTGCTCAGGGACACACCTGTCCCAGCAGGCTGAGCTGGGAGCCAGGAACACCGAGCTGGGAGTGCAGGGACAGGAGACAATCCATAACTGACTGACCTCACTGTGCACCAGAGCCCCGAGTGGTCCCCACAGTGAGGTGGTGGGACAGCAGGTCTGCCAGGTGGGACACCAGGAAGGTTCACAGAGCTTGGAAGTCTTCCTGACTGAACCCCACAAGCTGCTTTCCCAGACAGAACTGGGCTGTGTCCAGCATGGATATGGAGGTTTAGCACTTTGCTTTTCATCAGCTGTTTCTCCTGTTTTGCCCAGACTCCGATGGATTTGGTATCTCTTGCCAGCAGGACTCGTCCCCCCTGCTCTGTAACGGGTGTCAGCACAGAGGGGTGACAGTTGTTGAGGCTCTGAGCATGGTCACACCTGGGAAGTGCCCAAGGGAGACCCTGCCCACAGGAAACCTGGGCTCTGTGTCAGCTCCAGGTCTGGCACTTGGGGAATAACATTCCCTTCCTTGTAGAGAGCTGTAACTCTTCGGATAAGGCCGTTAGGTCGACCCTTGTGTTCCCATTGTGCCCAGGAAGTGTCTGAGAGCATGTTAAAAACCCAAACTAAAGAGCAGCAGTGTCACTTGCTGCCCTCAATCCCAACTGTGCCCGTGTCCCCACGAGCTGCCTGGAGTGTGGAGGGACCCCTGCATGGAGGGGAGGATGTGATGGGTGACAGCCACTGCACGTCTGTCCTGAGTTACCCCAAAATACCTCTTGCTAGACTGCTTTTTGTGACTGACTTTCCCGTGGGGAGGTGGCTCCTCCATTTCTTCATGCTTTTCCTTTTCCCCACAGCATCCACCAACCCGAAAGCTGCCCTGAAGTCCAAGATTGTCGCCGAATTCCGAGTAAGTCTGCCAGTGGAAGTGAGCTGGGGAGTTAACCCCCACCCTGGGGCTTGGCAGGGTGACCCCAGGGCCCAGAGTGGCACCCACAGGGAGGGCTGGTGATGGTGAATGGGAGTTTGAGGTGGCTGAGGAATCGGTGGCAAGGAATTTATCCAAATTTGACCCCCTGTTGATGAAATGCACAGACCCCTGTGGAGTGAAAAAGGGAAACAAATATAAAAGGCTGCTCTTAACCATGACAGCCAGGAGATTTGTGAAACTGCAGCCCCTGCCTGACCCCAGGTTTGCTGATCTCTGAGATTTGAGGTTAAAAAACTCCAGATCCACGTGGTTCCACGTTAGCTGTGGCTGGGAAGCGGTCTGGAGCCAGAGCTGAGGCAGGGCTGTGCTGCTCAGGGCTTCTCTTGCTCTGGAATGTGATGAGGATGCTTTTCCTGTTGGATTTTTTCCCAGCCCCAGTCCCTCATCGATGAGCTGCTGCTGTACAAGCGCTCAGAAGACCAGATAGAGCTGAAGGAGAAGCAGCTCTCCACGATGAGGGTGGATGTGTGCAGCACCGAGACCCTCAAGTGCTTGAAAGGTAAAGCCTAAACCCGTGGCTGCTCCTCAGTTCTGTTGAGCCTTAGGCCAGAAATCACAGCCAGGATTTGGGAGTGGGGTTAAGAACCACCACAAATCTTGGTTGGTTGGAAGTTTTGTGGGGAAACCTGCAGATCCTGAGCATAAACAGAGCTAATGACTAGCTGAAAACCAACATACAGTGCTAGACAAGGCGTCCTCCTTGAGGAGACCCAGGGGATGTGGGATGTGTATGGATCTGGTGTCTGACCATCCTGGGTGCTGCATTGAGGCTCTGGCAGCTCATTCCCATGGTGCCCATCTCCCTGCAGATAAAACAGGAGGGAAGAAGTTCTCCAAGGAGTTTGAAGAAGCAAGTTCAAAGCTGGAGGAGTTTGTGAATGGCTTGGACAAGCAGGTGAAGAACGGCCCCTCGCTCACCGAGGCGCTGGAGAACGCCGGGATATTCTACGAGGCACAGTACAAGGAAGTCAAGGTGGTGGCAAACGTAAGTGAGCCTTTCCTTGATCCTCCACAGGGGGAACAGCATCTTCCTGTGTTCCCTGAGCGCCTCAGAGGCTGGAAAATGTCTCAGCTCCCTGTTCCCAAGCTAAAAAGTCAGTGGGATTGTGGTTTCCAAAGAGAGCGGGGTCGGGCAAGGCGAGGAGGTGCTCCAGAAATCCAGTGGTTGGATGCTTGGTTTGTGTGTGTTGCTGGAATTTTGGAGCCCCTCTGGATTCTTTAGCAGGGCAGAGTTGCAGTTAGTGTGACAAATCCTGTATTCTGGAAACTTGTGATCCATATGGGGACTAGATGAGCAAAGAAAGGATTCAGTGGAGAGTTGGAAAAACAACCAGCACTCCCCAGACCCTCCTGAAACCCCCCAAACAGGCAGAGAGTGTTAGAAAACTGTGTGTGTGCATGTGTGTGTGTGAAAATTGCTTTAAGTCACTGGAAAAAGGTTTTATCTTCCCTTTTTTTGTGGATGTTGCTCTGTCACACAGACAAGCTGAGTTCTCACCACTGCAGGGTCCAGGGAATGGGATGTGGTGCTCTCAGGCTGTGTGCTGCTTCCTCAGGGAAGTGTCTGAGGTGTGAAAGATCCCCAGTCCAATGTCCTTCCCTCCTTCCCTAGGCCTATAAAACATTTGCTAATCGAGTGAGCAACCTGAAGAAAAAGCTGGACCAGCTGAAAGCAACACTTCCTGACCCCGAGGAGTCTCCTGTCCCTTCTCCCAGCATGGATGCCCCGTCTCCAACGGGCTCCGAGTCCCCTTTCCAGGGCATGGGGGAGGAGAACAGCACCCGGTCCCCGGCAGCCGGAGCCCGCAAGATGGTCACGCCGGAGCCTGCGACGGATAATCGGGATGTGGAGGACATGGAGCTCTCTGACGTGGAGGATGATACATCCAAAATCATTGGTGAGTTCTGTGGGAGCAGCAGAGGTTGTTCTGGGGGAATTTTGGGACAACCCAGCCCTTCCCAAGCCTCATATGGCATGTGGAGGAGGCACAACCCCATATTGGGCTGTGGGCTGGGGCTGTTGGGTTTGACACCAGCAGGGAGGTCCCAATCCCACCGTGATCCAAACCACCCACCCGAGGTGTTCTGACATCCGTGGGAATCGCAGCTGATGTGCCCTAAGTCATTCCAGGGGGGACAGAGTGACAACTCTGCTCTTGTTCCCCCCTCTTTGTGCAGTGGAGGAGCGGAAGGACAAACAGGCTGCTCCAGCCCTGGCCCCTGCCAAGACCGAGAGCGTCCCCAAAGCGGTGCCGGTGGCCCCTGCAGCCGCCTCGGCCTCGGGGACGGTGCCCACGCCAGCCCCGACCCCGCCAGCTCCAAAGGCAGCGAGCACAGTGCCCGTCCCACCCTCACCAGCACTGGCCTTGCCCAACCTGGCCAACGTGGACCTGGCCAAGATCAGCTCCATCCTCAGCAGTCTGACCTCGGTGATGAAGAGCACAGGTGAGTCCTGAGCCAGGCCTGGGGCGCCGGCGCTGACAGAGTGGGGTGTGAGCATTTAGAGCTCTGATTGTCTCGAAATAAATATGATTGAGTTACTGCAATGAAAGGTCTGGCTCGGTCTCTGGCACACGCTGTTGGCTTCCTGAGCTCGGTGGTGTCTGTTAAAAACCTGAGCCAAAAGCGCTTTGGTCACCAGAGCAGCACAGGTGAGTGGTGTGTGCTCCTGTCCCAGGTGTGAGTCCTGCCTCGAGACCCTCGCCGGGGACCCCCACCAGCCCCACAGCTCTCACTAGTGGCCTGAAGACTCCTGTGCTGGGCACCCCGTCTGCTCCTTCGAATCCGTTAGCAAACATTCTCTCCAAAGTGGAGATAACTCCGGAAAGCATTTTGTCTGCTCTCTCCAAAACCCAGACCCAGACGGCGCCAGCCCTGCAAGGTACCGGGGTGGGTCTTGGGCAAGGGCTTGGTGGGTTCAAGGGCAAGTGGCTGGGCTGGAACGTGCTGCTCTGCCTGTCCTGAAGTGAAAACAGAGGGAGGAGAACTTCCTTGGAGTGTTACACATCTCTGGCACATGCAAATGGTCCTTCTCAGGTAGCACACGTGTCATGGACCAGTGAGTTCTGTCACTTCCCTGTGCTTCTTCCCACTTGTACCGTGAAGAGCACGTACCCAGAACACTCTGTGTGAGGTCCCTGAATGCAACAGGAGACCGAGAGGTCTCTGTGTTTTCCCTGTGCAGAAAGCTCCCAGAGGTTCTGCTCCTGCTCTGGCACCTTGCACGGGTCACCTGGCCAGCAGGGCAGGGTTTCTTCCCCACACCTGGCTGCAGACCAGGAGGAGTTCTTACCCAACTGAGCCGATGGAGCAATTTGTGTGTGTAGGTCAATCTGAGCCTCTGGCAGGAGGTTGAACCTTGCTGGGTGCTAATGTCAATGCAGCAAAATCCAGCCCTTTCCCTGGCTGGAGCATGGAGGGTGTTAGGGAACACTATCCAGAATGCAAACACTGGAGCCTTTCCCTTGGCAGCCCCTCAGGGTGGTTTGCCTCTCCCGAATTCCTGATGCAGATCTGTCTTCCAGGTTTGTCATCCCTGCTGCAGAGCGTGGCTGGAAACACCGTCCAGTCTGGTGAACCTGCCTCCCAGAGCACTTCAGCATCACCAGCCAACACGACTGTGCCGTGCATGAAGGGGAGGAGTGTTCCTTCCAATCCACAGCCCTTCGTGTCCAAAAGTTTTGGATACTCTCCAAACTCCTCCACCGCCGAGGTTTCCTCCACTTCGGTCAACAAGGCTCCTGTCGGACACACCCCAGCGCTGTCAAGCTCCAGTTTTAAGCCACCAACAAATTCCCTGGGATTTTCCAGTTCCCAGCCTCCCAGTCCTTCTTCCCTTTTGCCAACAGAAACCTCACTGGGCCAGTCCTCTGAAATTTCAAAAGCCAAGCTGGAATCGGAACCCCCTTCTCCCAGCCTGGAGATGAAGATCCACAATTTCCTGAAGGGGAATCCCGGCTTCAGTGGCCTGAACTTGAATATTCCCATCCTCAGCAGCTTGGGATCCAGCATGGCAACGGAGAGCCACACCTCTGACTTCCAGCGTGGTCCCACCAGCACTTCCATGGACAACGTGGACGGGACGCCGGTGCGGGACGAGCGGAGCGGGACGCCCACCCAGGACGAGATGATGGACAAACCGACATCGAGCAACGTCGACACCATCTCCCTGCTGTCCAAAATCATGAGCCCCGGCTCTTCTACCCCCAGCAGCACGAGGTCACCTCTGCAGAGCCGAGATGATGGATATTCCCAAGAACTCCCCAGTTCCGTGCACGGCTACCGGCCCTTTGGCCTGGGCAGAGAGTCTCCAGCCGGCCTGTACAAGCCGCCCGCGGACAGCAGGGAGATTCCCTCCTCTCTGATGGACTCTTCCCAGGAGAAGTTTTACCCAGACACGTCTTTCCAAGAAGACGAGGATTACCGTGACTTCGACTACTCCGGCCCGCCGCCCTCGGCCATGCTGAACCTGGAGAAGAAGCCTGTCAAGTCTATCCTGAAATCGAGTAAACTCCCGGAGTCCGCCGAGTACCAGCCCGTCCTGCCCAGCTACGCTCAGAGGTCGCAGGAGTTCGGCGTGAAGCCGTCCTTCCCGCCCTCCATGAGGTCCATCCTGGACCAGAGCGAGGGCTGCGACCCGCTGGCCTCGTCCCCGGGGATGTTCGGGAGCTACGGCCGCAGGGGGAAGGACTCTGCCTCGGAGGGGTCCCCGTCGCCCAGCAAGAACGACGTGTTCTTCACGCCCGACTCCAACCACACGGCGCTGCCCAAGCCGGGGCTGCCGCAGAAGCAATACCCGGACTCGCCCCACGCCCTTCCCCATCGCTCGCTCTTCTCCTCCCAGAACACCCTCCCCAGCCCCGCCGGCCGCGCGCCCGCCGCGCCCGCCGACAAACCCATGGGCTCCTCCATCTCTGCCACCTCCACCATCGAGTTCAAGAACATGCTCAAAAACGCCTCCAGGAAGCCCTCCGAGGAGAAGCATTTTGGGCAGATTCCCAAAAGCGGCTCCGGCGAGGGCGGGAGCTTGTCCGGGGCGGCCAAGGACCCGCCGCCCGCCGAGGAGCACTATCGCATCGAGACCCGCGTGTCCTCCTCCTGCCTGGACCTCCCCGACAGCACCGAGGAGAAAGGGGCCCCCATCGAGACGCTGGGCTACCACAACGCCTCCAGCAGGGGCATGTCCGGGGAGCCCATCCAGACCGTGGAGTCCATCCGGGTGCTGGGCAAGGGCAGCCGGGGCCACGGGCGCGAGGGGAGCCGGGCGGGCTGGTTCGAGCTGAGCAGCGGAGGCGGCGCCTTCGACAACGGCCCCTCGGGCTCCTCGGAGCTGCCCGGCATGGGCGGCTTCGCGGCGCCCTACAAGGAGCACGTGCCGCCCTTCCCGGAGAGCGTCAACAACTTCCGAACGAACAACTTCAGCCCCGCCTTCGAGCACCACCTGCCGCCGCCCCCGCCGCTGGCGCCGCCGCCCCTGGAGCACGGGAACCCCTTCCCGCGGGACCCGGTGGGGCCGCCCGCCGTGCCCCCGCCCGCGCCCCCCAAGGACCACGGCGGCCTCTTCCCGAGGGATCACTCGGTGCCGCCGCGCCTGCCGGCGGTGGATCACGCCAACCCCTTCTCGAAGGAGACCCCCGCCCCGCTGCCGCTGCCCCACGGCGTGCCCCCGCCGCCCTCGGTGGAGCACACGGGGGTCCCGTTCCCCACGCCCCCGCCGCCCCCGGCTGAGGGCAGACAAAGAAAGGCCTTGTGGTTCCAGCCCCTTCCTCAACTGTTGCGCTTCAAGGGAAAAAACAACCGAAAAAACAAAGCGCACGAAGCTTTACGGAGCGGATGTGCAGCGTGCTCGGAGTGAACGCCGAGCTCTATGTGCCGTGCTGCCCACGTGCTGCCCGCCGGCCACGCGGTGCTCCCAGCACAGCAGCCCCGGTGGCGGGGTCAGTCCCGCGGTGGCGGGCTTAGATCCC
>JAWMRD010000066.1:3151916-3173207 GCA_035584875.1 Syndactyla subalaris
GGGTCCAAATTGGGGGAGAAAGGGGTTATGGGGGACAAATTGGGGGGAATGGGGGTTTGGGGGGGTAAAATGAGGGGAGTGGGAGTTTGGGGGGCAAAAGAGAGGGAGGTGGCATTTTAGGGGGCAAAACCGGGGGGGAAAGGGGGCTATGGGGGGACAAATTGGGGGGAATGTGGGTCACTATGGAGGGGTGGGGATTTTGGGGGCCACAGTCCCCTGAGAGGGGGACAGAGAGAGGCAGAAAGGAGGCAAAGATTTGAAAAAGGGAAAAAATCTCGTTGTAAAATCCCTGCTGCCCAGAATTCCTGGGAAGAGGGACCTGGGATCGGGATATGCCCAAGGAGGGGTTCAGATCCTGCCCCTCCAGGGACTGTTCAATAAAATCCCCCCCAAGGACCAACCAGGCAGTTCCCAAAGGGGGTTGAAGGGCCAAATTTGTGCCCTGTCCCTTGTCCCCACCCCATCAGCCCCCAGGGATCCTGCCAGTCCCTCCCAGTCCTCCTCCTCCTTCCCAACTGGGCTGCTCCAGCTGCTTTTCCTCTCCCAGGACTTGGAAAACTGGGGAAGGGGGGTGTGTTCACAGCCGTGTCACCCACAAAGGCCCAGGGAAATGGGAGTTTTCCTCCTCCTCTGGAAAGGGGCAGGGCCTGGGATGGGGCTGGGGAGGAGGTTGTTGCTGGGAGAAAAGTCCCTGGATCACAGGACAGGGCTGGATCACGAGACGTCTCCAAGTGGGATGTTCCCACTTTTCCATAGAGAAATTTGGAATTAAAAAAATAAGAAAAAAACCCCAAAACTTTCAGATCTTACTTTTCCAACAAAAGGAGAGGGAAAACCAAAGCTCCCCCCTCCACTTACAAGAGGAAGGGTTCCACACTTCCCATGTGGGTGTTATCCAGGAATCCCAGCTCTGGAATCAGCTCCTGGAAGGGGGAGGATCTCCCCCTTCCCTTCCCTTCCCCAAACCACCCTGGGGGGCCCAGGGAGAAACACCCACATTCCACTCCAAACAAACCCAGCCTTCCAGGAAAACTTGGGATTGATTTTTCCCTGCTTCCATTGTGCCAAGTTTCCTTCCCAGTCCAACTCTGCAACGAATCCTCCTGTTGGGATTGAAGCAAGAGGGAACCAAACTGCTCCTCCAGCCCCTGAAGGTGAGCAGGATTGGCCACAAGTTGGCTTTGGTTTGGTTTTTTTTCCATGGAAAAAGCCAGAAGATTCCAAGTCAAGGTTTAAAAATTAAAAATTTTATATATATTTATATATATATATATAAAAAAATTCACTCTGTTCCCTACTTTTCCAGCTCTCCTCTTACAGTTTGTGATTTGGCAACAAGGATCATCCCACGGCAGGAATTTCTCTTTAAGGAGACGGTGAGTGAGCAAATGTAGTGAAAAAACAGAGTCCCCCAGCAATTCCCTGACCAAATCCAGGGATTCTCCCACATCCAGCTCCGAGATGATGACAAGGAACTCCTCTCTGTGGGATAAAATTCCACAGACAGCGTGGAGAAGGGTTTTTTTTCCCTCCCCCCCAAAAAAAACCCTGTAGAAACATCAATTTGTGGCAGCACAGAAACCACCAGCTGGAAAATGGATGCATCCAGGAGAAAGCTACATGGATAATATGTTTATGGCTCGTTAATTATCCCGGGATAACGAGGGGGTTGGGTCACACTGACTTCATTGCACAGTTCACAGGAGAGGGAAGATTCCAAACAAACACAGGAATCTCCACAGGGAGCACCCTGGACTGGAGATGTGGTAACAACCCTCCACCTACAGCCACAATTCCTCCACAAAGGAGGGAACCTCTGGCTCAGGACACGGATTCTCACTCAAGCATCCTCCAGGATTGGTGCTGGCAGGGCCAACGCTTGGAAGAGCTTCTTCCAATCCCTAAAAATCCCAAGAGTTTCGTGTTTGATAGAAAAAGTCACGGCAGAGAAGGAGATAAAAACAGTCAAAGCCACCTTAAAAGTGTGGAAGGGCTGGCTGTGATCCAGGCAGGAATCCCTCCCATGGAAATCCACCTGGGAGTGGCTCTGGGGACACGGGGCCTTTGCTCTCGTGGCACTCAGGTCCTGGAATTCCAGAACAATCCCACAGGGAGGGGGTGTCCAAACCACACCATCCTCCTCCTCCTCCAGGGCCACCCATCCTCGGAGCTCTGCTTCCAGAGGGTGGGAAGTGTTTGGACAGTTCTTGGAGAGAAAGGCTCAGCTGTTTTCCTTGACAGATGGATATCATAGAGCTTGGTGTTGTCCCCCCTAAGGCTTGTTTTACTCGGAAAAAGAAGGGAATATGTTCAACTCTGGGAATTCTTCATTGTTGTAGTTGGGCCCTTGGTCTCCCAGCATGGTCAGCATGTCCTGTGGGGACACAAGGGGAGAGTTGGGATCTGCACTGGAATAGCAGGTACCAAACGGCCCCAAGTTGTGCCAGGGAGGTCTGGATTGGAAAGGAGGGAGAATTTCTCCATGGAAACATGGCCAGGGATTGGGACAGGCTGCCTGGGGATGGGGTAGAGCTGCTATCCCTGAACTGCCCAAAACCACGTGGATGTGGCACTTGGGGACATGGTTTAGTGCTGGCCTTGGCACTGCTGGGGGAACAGTTGGACTCGATCTCAGAGGCTTTTCCAGCCTCAACAATTCCATGATTCCATGATCATGTTGTCATGGGTTTGCTGGAGCAGGTGCTGTGGACCAGGATGGTCCCTTTCCAAGGGAACACAGGGTCTGTGTCCCAGGCAAAGGGAAGGAGCAGCCAATTTAAACCATAAGCAGCAACTCCTCGGAAAGCGGACCAGGAATTCTCAGGAATTACCTTAATTTTATCGGATTGGGGCTTTTTTTTTGTTATTAATTAGAACTAGTGGAATTAATGGAACTAAGTGGAATTTCACACTGATCCTGCAACGAGCCAGGACACAAAGCCAGTCCTGCCCTCTCCACTCCCAGCTCCACCAGGTTATCCCAAACTTCAGGACTTCCCCAGTCGACCTGAACGGGAGGGACAAGCTCCAGGCTCTTCAGCCCAGTGGATCCCAGTGGATTGGGGGGGTTAAAAAGCTCCATCTTACTGGGAAGACCTCAGGCTGGCTGGGCTGGGGCTGCTGCACGTGCTGCTCACTGGCTCCCGGGCCGTGGTGCTGCCCTTGCCACTGTGGCCACATTCCCACGGCGTCGGCGGCGCGGGGCTGGAACGGGGCCGGGGGCTGCGCTGCCTCCGGGGCTGCTGGACACACAACACAGTCAGGACACCACCCCCGGCCTTCCCTGGCACTGGGAAGGGCACAGCTACTTCTGGCAGGGCAGGGGGACCCTCCAGGAATTCCTGTCAGAGGGTGGGGTACAACAAAGGGATGCCCAGAGGGGTTGGTTTCCTCCCAATCAGCCTTAAAAAGGGGATGATCCCAGGTTATCCTGAGCTGCTGGAAGGGATCACTGTGGTTGGAAGGTGATTAAAGCCCCACCAGTGGCAGTGAGGGCAAGGATTCAGCTCTGCCCTCCCCAAAACCCCACGCAGAGCACAGCCCAGCACAGCTGCACCCCTGGCACCCTCCACACTCACCGAAGCCGCTGCCACGGCTGGCCAGGGCCGGGTACGGGGCCGTGGTGGGGGAGGCTGTGGATCCCGGAGCTGTCATGGAGCTGAAGGAGGACGGGGTGCCCTGGAATGTCCCCATGCCAAAGGAAGGCGGCCGAGTCTTCACCGCCTGCGACGCCACCTGCTGGAAGAGAGGAGGAACACGGGGGAGGAAGAGGAGGGATGGCTTTGGCCCGACCCTCAGCTCAGCAGCCCCGGAGCAGCAGCAGCAGCAGGAGGAGGAAGAAGCACACGCTGGAGAGTGGAAGCAGGGTTGATTCCCCACGGAGAGCAGGGGCTGGAAGCAGCGGGGACCCCGGGGCTGGGCCTGAGGGGTTGGGCTGTGCTACCTGGGGTGTGAACACCGGGCGGGTCCCTGCAGCCCACGTGGTGCCGCTGACCTGAGCTGGGCTGGAGTGGCGGGGCAGCTGCCCTAAGATCCGGCCCGAGGGGGAGGGCTGCTGCTGCTGCTGCTGCTGCTGCTGCTGCTGCTGCTGCTGCTGCAGGAGGTTCACTGGAGGCACCATGCTGCTGCTCCTGCAAAGGAGAGGGGGCTGAGGCACTGGAACTCGCAGGGGGGACAGGCACCAAAAGGTTGTTGGTGGAGGGAAGGGTGGGATTGTCAGCCCTGAAGTGTTCAGAGAGGTTGGTGCTGAACATGGGGGGACTGGATGGTCTAAGAGGGCTTTTCCCACCGAAATGATTCCATGATTCCAAAGTGGGGCACAGCTGGGAGGAGCTGCTGGTGCCCCTGGCGTGTCTGAGAGGCACAGGGAAGGGACAGAGGCAGAGCTGGGAAGGTGAGGCCTCACCTGAAGTTCTCCTGGGGCCGTGCAGCAGTGAAAGTGGTTCCCTGGGGGAAGAGGGGCGGGTTGGCTGGCACGGTGCTGGCTGGGAGGGCCTTGCTCTGGTCTGTGGAGAGAGCACGAGACATTTTGGGGCTGGGAACAGGGAACCAGCTGGGAGAGAAGTGTCCATGGGAAGAAGGAGTGCTTTGCTCCTTCTCCAGATGATTTGGTTAAACCCTATTTGATTTCTTCTCCATTTTCTAAGAAGGTTCCCTGGGGTTGGGGCTTCCAGGCAGGAAGGATGTGCCCAGAGCAGGCAGGGGGAGCAGAGAGGAGAGCCCTCAGGAGAGAGGAGAGCCCTGCTGGGCTGTGCTGCCCACCCACCTGTGCTGATCCCAGTGAAGATCTCCCCGAAGCGTGGATCCCGCTCCTGGCTGAACAGGCTCTCTGCCTTCTCCAAGGGCTTGGGGTGCTCGGGGGCTGCAGCACTCATGGGCTGGACAGGGACCTGGAGCAGGGACACAGGGAGTGTCACAGCCCTGCTGTCACACAGAGGGGCTGAGGGCCTGGCTGCTCTCAGCATTCCAGGGTTTTACTGGGATAACGTGGCCATTTGGGGCTGGCCCAGCAGGACAGGCTGCCCAGGGAAGATGGGGCTGCCCCTGGATCCCTGGAAGAGTCCAAGGCCAGGCTGGAGCAAACTAGGATAGTGGAAGGTGTCCCTGCTCATGGCAGGGGGTGGAACTGGATAACCCTTAAGGTCCCTCCCAACCCAAACCATTCCATGACTGATTCCATGTGATAAATACTGGAATCAAGCAGCAGATGCAGCAACACCCAGGGCACAAACACCTTCCCCTCAGAGCCACCTCAACCTTGTGCCACCACCTTCAAACCCCCAGCAAAGAGGAGGTTTGGAGGGTGCAGGAGAACACCCAGGGAGTGCCCAAACCCCTCCTGCGGGCAGGACTCACCTGTGAGTGCTCATACCCAGCCAGGCTCTCCCTTCCAGGGCCCACGTCCAGCTCTGGCTGCGGGGGCTGCTGCTGCCTGAAATAGAAAGTGTCTGTAACAGGAGAGCACAGCCTGCCAAAGAGAATTCCCAAGGGATCAGCTCTGGGATCCGTCAGCCCGAGGCTCCTGGCTGCACAGAGAGGGGTTTGGGGTGGAAGGGGTGTGTGACAGGAGGGCAGAAATGGGAAGGGGAGCTGAGCACCTCCTGACCTTGAGGGCAGTGGGGCCGTGCCCATGTCCAGGGGGAGGGGGACGCTCTGCCCCAGCTGGGGCCTTGGCAGGGAGTTTGCCAGGGCAGGCCGGGACTCCTGGCTCGAGTTCCTGCAAAGCAAACACAGAGAGAAAAAGAGATTATAAAAAAGCCCAGCTGGAAGCAAAGTTGGGTTCTGGGTGTGGCACGGTGTGGTTGTGTGGGGAAGGATGTAAAACCCTGTGGGAGTGGAGGTTCTTTCCACCTGGTTTCCCTGCAAGGAGGTGCCATGGAATGATGGAATGGGATGCTCTGGATATGGAGTTGTGCCTCCCACACTCAGTCCCTGAGCCATTAATAACCTGCACCAGGAGCGTGGCTGGATATGCAGCACCCCCAAAGCACAAGGTTTTAGGAACCTCCAAACCCTTCAAGTTTTCCATTTAGCTCTGTCAGACACTCAGAGGCCACGAGCAGTTTGAGGTTTTAAGCCCAAAACGTGTTCTGGGAGCTGTCAGAACCCAGTCAAATGTTTAAATCATCATGAATTAACAGGAATCCAACACAACCGGGCACAGGCTGCTCTGCCTGGAATTTCCACAGGCATTTCAGGTGGATTATGGCCACGAGAATGGCTGTGTGTGGAATCGAATGGAATGGAGGAGTTCAAAGGGGCAGCTCTGATGTGGGGCAGGACATCAGGCCTGCAGCACATTCCTGCATTTCCCTTTCCCAAGCAATCCAGGCTCCTGTTGGCCTGCTGGAGACTCCAGTGGCAGCTCTGCATCACACACAGGCACTGATTTTTGGGCTCTGCTGCCCTCATATAAGAGGCCTGGAGCTCCCCATGGGAAGGGAGAGCAGCTCTGACCATTCCCAAGCGAGACAAAACCCCCATGACTGTCCCAGCAACCCAAGAGCCACATTCTGGGGCAGATTTCACCGATTCCAGGCACTGCTGGGAGCTGAATTTTGGCAGCTTGTTAAGCCCCACAACCAGCCAGCCAAAGGCTTTTCAAACCCTGCACTTTGCAGCCCTCCAGTGCCTGGCACAGCCCAGGAAATGAGAGCTCAAGGGATTTGGGGACTCCTGCAGGGTTGTGCCAATTGAGGGGGAGTTTGGAGAGGGGGAGAGGCCGAGGCTCCCAGGGGTGTTTGAGGAGCCCCTCAGGCCCCTTGGCCATGCACATACTTGACATTGGTGTTGGTGCAGATGATGTACTCGATCTCATCCGAGTAGGGGTTCTGGAAGGTGAAGGAGCTGGTTCTCATCCACAGCCATTCCCGGCTCTTGGAGCGGAAGCGGAACATCACCGACAGGACCTGCCCTTTCAACTTCACCACCTGGGGGAACAGCAACCCCAACAGTAGCACCTCACCAAGGGGGTTGAGGAGCAGCCTGAGCACGAGCCACCCTCCCCAAAAACACCCCTGCGATGGCCCTTTGCCTCAAACCTGGCACGCATCAGCCTTCCCAAGCTAAATGGCACTATTCCCTTAGGATGCCTCGATTCCCAAAGGACACAGGAGGGGAATCTGAAATGCCCTTCTGTGGCCTTCACTTCTCTCAATGTCTTTGCACTGGTGGGATGTATGAGAAAAAGCCTCCAAGAAATGGAACACATGCTGTCGCCTCCGATTCCAACGGTTTGGAGCAATGGATATGAGCAGCTGGTTTTTGGAGTCATGAAAGCACAGGGGCAGCCTTACCTGCCCTGCCACCAGTCCAAGGCCCTCAGAAATAACAGGGCAAGCAAACCACCTCCATTTCGGGTTCTGCAGCACTGGGCTGGGCCCTAGAGATGAACCAGGGTTTCAGCCACAGGAGCACGGCAAGTCAAGCAGGCCCTTGGGAGCCACATCCCTGGCCCTACAGGCAGCCTGGACCAGCAGCCAGAGCAGGGATTCAGGAGTTAAGACATCAGATGCTTCTCTTTTGGTTTGCATTTAACTCTGTGACTTGATCTGTAACTGTTTGCAAAGGAGAATTATCTAAGGTTTGGTTTTCCCTCTCGGTGTTCCAATTAATTCTGCTGCTTTGCAAAGGCATTCCCATCTGGATTCCAACGTCAATTCCAATCTGAATTCCAGCCTCAACTCCAATCTGAATTCCAGCCTCAACTCCAATCTGAATTCCAGCCTCAACTCCAACCTGAACTCCACCCTGTGTGCAAAGGGGCAGCTACAACACCCTCACCTGCTGAAAGCTGTCCCGTAAGAGCTGCTGGTCTTCTGGATGGCAGAAATCCACAATGTCCTTCCCCAAAAGCTCCTGATTTTCAAGGAATTGGGAGAGAGACATCAAGTCAGTTCATCTGGCAGGCAGATCCCATAATTAATCCCATTTTGGACAGGTAGTTCCTGCTCCTTCCCCCCCCAAAATCCCTGTTACACAAACCAAGCGCGGGGGCTGGTGTGCTGTTGTCTGAACAGAAGCACAACAGCTGTTGATTAGTGTTTGATCTTTAACTCAATTGGAGGCAAAAAAGCCTTTAATTGACACTTGACATAATCCAGAGCCACCACGATCAAAGCACTTGGAAAAACACAGGGAAAAGCAACCAGTGGAGAAGAAACACACCCGGATGAAGCCCTGGGTGTGGTTTATCAGCTCTGTGGAAGCAGAGCCACAAGGTGGAAGGGGAAGTGAGCTGGCAGAGCAGATTTTGGAGGCTGCAGAGCCCCTCAGGGTGCTCACCTGGGGCTGGTAGCCAACGGTGGCCACGCACCGGTGGTCGATGAAGGTGAAAATGCCCTCGGTGTTGTGCCTGGAGATGAACTCTGTGGGCTGGCACACATTGTTCATGTCTGTGCAGTTGGGGGAGCTGGTCACCTTGGGAGGGAACACAGGGAAGTGTTTTCAGGCTTCCAGGGAGAGGTGGTGTTGGAAAAGGCAAAGGGGCCACTCACCTGGAGCCTGCCAATGGCCACCAGGCAAAACTTGCTGCCCTGGCCGGCGTCGGGGTCGTCGTCAGGGAGGGAAACACCTGGGAAAAGGAGGCCAAAATTCCACCATGGATTGCTCTTTTTGGAGGAAATGGACCTCCAGACACCTCTCCATGCTTGTTTGTAACTCAGTACCCTTCCCCATGGAGGGATTTGGTAAATTAAGGTGCCTCCCCCTCCCTTTTATCACCAGAAGGGTTCAAAGGCTCTGAATTTCAGACAGTTTGACACTATTTTCATCCTCTGCAGCCAGAGGTCTCTGATGCTGAGCCTGCAAAACTCAGCTCCATCTTCAAATAAAAGCAACAGATACATTTGCAAAGCATTTCCTGGGATGTTCAGCTCCTGGACTGGCAACTTGAGGCCATGAGGTTTTAAGAGCAGCCCTGAGGGGAGTCCTCACCTGCTGGGGGCCAGGCTTTGATGTACCCAGTGCAGTGCACCACGACGTAGTGAGGTTCTCCATCCTTTGCTGCACCCAAACCATTCCTTGGGAGAGAGGAACAGGTGGAGGTGGGGGAAGGTGAGGCAGAGTGTTCTGTTGTGTTGTTTATATGGATCTGTTGTTTGCAATGTGTGTTTTATTCACCTGCAGCGATTCCTCATGAAGCTGAGGCGATTTACAGCAACTGGATCCACAGAGCTGTTGCCACACCTGCAGGAAAAGGAGGGCAAAGGATTTATCTCCCATGGTCAACATGAAAAACATCTGAATATCCTGAATAAGACGAAGTTTCATCCCTTATAAATGGGGAAGAACCTTTAAATTTCCACCACACCAACCCCTCACTTGCCACACCTGCAGGAAAAGGAGGGGAAAGGATTTATCTCCCAGAGACACCACGAAAAACATCTGAATATCTTGAATAAGAGGAAGTTTCATCCCCTATAAATGGGGAAGAACCTTTGAATTTCCATCACATCAACCCCTCACTGTGCAGAATTCGAGGGAGGTGACACAGGGGCCCAAACCTGTTACTTTAAACTGGATCTTTTCTCAAACAACGAGGACTTTACTCATGGAAAGCTCAGTTATGTTCTCTCATTCTACACCAAAATGAGCCCAACAAGAGCTGAGATAAAAGCCTGGAGGGCCCAGGGAGTTCAACTCGAGGCTCAGCACCATCCCCAGGGAATCCCCTCCCACCTCATGCGGCAGATGAAGGATCTCCTCGAGCCCATGCACATCCTCATGGATTGCTGCCCCTCCTTCTTCACAGTGCCCGTCTTCAGGTCCAGGATCCGCCCTACAGAGAGCAAGGGAAGGGAGATGCTGCTGCCCTGGGAGTCCTTCCCCCAGCACAGCTGTGGCTCCAGGCAGCGAGGTGGGACACTGGCAGGACACCAGTGTCACCGTGGTACCTTTCGATGCATTCTCGGGGGGGGCTGCAGCATCCTTGGTAGAAAGGCACCAGGGTTTGGTTCCTTCTACAAAGGGAAGGCTTTAATCCAAGTCCTCCCAGGCGCTCCCCCCGCAGTTTCCCAGCCCTCCCCTGCTGCCCTGGGAGGAAGCTGTACCTGTGAGGGCATTTTCAGAGGTGGAGAGCTGCTCCCTCAGCTTGCCCACGTCGTCGGGGTGCACTTGGTCATACAGGGTGCTGCCAAACCACTCGGACTGGGGCTGGTTCAGGACGGGGGTCACCGAGTCGGACACGTAGACCACGCGCCCCGTCTCGCAGGACACGATGAACAGGAAGCCATCAGCTGCCTCCAGGATCAGGTGCTTGAGTTCCTGCACATACACAAGGGCACTGCTCAGCTCCAGAGACAACACCCACCCTGGCTTTGCCCGTTTTCCTCCCCATCCCGTGGTTTAACCTTCCCCTCTCATGGCTCTGTTTCCCACGAGCCAAGAGGAGGTGGTTTCAGGGACCCCTCACTGGACCTTATGGGGGTGATGGTTTCTAAACTGCCAGAGGGCAGGGTTAATGAGATTTTGGGAACCTGTGAGGGTGGGCAGGCCCTGGCACAGGTGGTTACCCCACCCCTAGAAGTGTCCAAAGCCACAGAGGGGCAACCCAATGCAGTGAGAGGTGCCCACGACAGGGGGGACAGAACCAGATGGACTTCCAGAGCCCTTCCAACCCAATCCCATGGCTGGAAGGGCAGACCTGGTCGGTGAGGAAGGAGGGTTTGTAGGTGCCATCCGTGGAGGTGTTGCCGGTGCCCCGCAGGGACTTCATGTGGGACACGGCCATGCGCAGGATGGTCAGCTTGTCGGGCTTGCGGGCCAGGGCGCTGCACGTGGGCACCATGTCCGACAGCTCCGTGATGTAGGCTGTCATCTTGTTCCTCCTCCGGCGCTCGATCTCGCGGGGGTTCTCCCTGCAGGAGCCGGGGGGGGGGGAGAGGAGGAGGAGGAGGAGGAGGAGGAGGAGGAGGGTGAAGTCAGCAGGGGCAGGCTGGGCCGTGTCCCCGCTCAGCGCTCACACAGGTTAGAAGGGAGGAAGCCTCACATGCTGGGCGTGCACAGGGAATGGGGCGAGGGGAGAGGCTACACCGGCACCACCTTCTGGGCTGAGGACCCTGCCCCGAGTCACAGAGGCTCCCTGGGACCAGCAGGAGCTGGGTTAGCTGGTTTAGCCTCCCCATGCACCCCACGAGGTGCAGGAAGCCAAAGGAGTTCCTGCTCTGCTCTGGTGCAGACGAGGGGGACTCGCCCCCACTGCCCATGCCAGGATGGAAGAGATCCCTGGGATCCCCTCCACCATCTCCTCTGGCACAGCCACACAGGGACACCAGGATGTGGGCACTGCTCCTGTGGGCACCCTGGGCTGGTGGGAGGTGTCCCTGCCCACGGCACGGGGTGGGACTGGATGAGCTTGAAGGCCCTTTCCAACCCAAACCACCCCAGGGTTCTGAGGAAACTCAGGTAGCCGAGTCTCACCTCTTGGGAAGACACTTCTCAGTCCCACCAAGAGCCTTTTACAGAGCCACAGGAGGACACCTGAGCAGCTCACACCTGATTTCTGCACACATCAAGGCCAACATGGGCCAGGAAACACCTGGGGGGTGGCACCGACCTCTAAAGGGACATCACAGCGACTCCTGCCCCTCAGGCGTTCTTGACATCCCTTTGGCTCACAGGGCACAGTCCCCCTCAACCCCACAGACCAGAACCTGGTTCTCTTTATCCAGAACACATCATTTAACTGGATCCCTGCAGTGGGTTTTCCAAAACAGAGCTCAAAAGCCAGGTTTCCTATACAGGAGGATGGACCAGGTGCAAGGAGGCACATGGTGGGAAGTGAAATGAGATGGAAGGAACGAGGACAGGCAGGTGAATAAAGAGGATAAATACAAAAATGGAGCATTGTCACAACCAGGGGTGTGCAAACATTGAGTGACCTCACCTTTAAGTCATTCATTCAGTGACCTCACTTTTAATTCATTTATTCATTCAGTGACCTCACCTTTAATTCATTCCTTCATTCAGTGACCTCACTTTTAATTCATTCCTTCATTTAGTGACCTCACCTTTAATTCATTCCTTCAGTGACCTCACCTTTAATTCATTCACTCATTCAGTGAGCTCACCTTTAATTCATTCACTCATTCAGTGAGCTCACCTTTAATTCATTCATTCAGTGACCTCACCTTTAATTCATTCCTTCATTCAGTGAGCTCACCTTTAATTCATTCCTTCATTCAGTGACCTCACCTTTAATTCATTCCTTCATTCAGTGACCTCACCTTTAATTCATTTATTCATTCAGTGACCTCACCTTTAATTCATTCCTTCATTCAGTGACCTCACCTTTAAGGTGCCCCTGCCATGAGCAAGATGAACTTTGGGGTCCCTTCCAACCCAAACCATTCCATGGTTCCATGAAACATTCCTTAGGGGAACAATCCCTTGGAAGGCTCTGCTGCTCCCTGTATTCCCAGGCCTCACCTCCATGGATTCCTGATCTCCTCAAGCATTAAAGTCCCCAGAGGTTGTGGTGGGGAGCAGGTTTGGGCTTAAAAAACTGCCCAAATTGGGGCATTCTCAGCACCCAGAATGGGGTTTGCTTCACAACAAGCCTGGGTGGGACAGCCTTAAAGAGGGACGGGTTAAAACCTTGTGGGGACATCAAACCCCAGTTCCAGTGACACCACCTCTCCAGGGAGGGGAACACCTGAGCTCACACACCTCCCTGTGCCTGTTCTCAGAGTCCAACAGCATTCCCAGGACACAAACCCTGCCCCAGGTGCCCCCAGGCCACTTGTCACCCTGGGCCAGGACAAGGGAACACTGTCCCAGGGATGAGATGTGCCTTTACTAAATGCCTTTCCCCTCCTCATTTCAATTCCACAGCAATTTCCAGGAGCCTGTTAAGTCCTCTGCAGCAGATGAGGGAAGAAGGGGGGAAAAAAAAGAGAAGGGATGCCTAGAGAGACATTAAGGAAAGGAAAACTCTGCTTGTCCATGCTGGAAATCTCCATTCTCCTACCTGGCAAGTCTCTCCTTATCCGCTGAACTCTGCTCATCATCAGACCTAAAAATAAAATCAGCCAGCTAAGCTAAAAATGGAAAAAAAGTTGAAAGAAATGGAAAAAAAAAATATGGAAAGATGGACTAGGAAACCCAGCCTAGGGACAGGTCTGTTTTGCAGAGGAGCAATTCCATAAAATAAAAACAACATTAGTTTGCAACATTCCACATTAAATTGGTGCTTGATTTGTGTTGGAGTTTTAGGGCATTTACTGAGCTCTAATTTGCTGGATTAATTCCTAATATTAGAAGTATTCTACTATCTCTAATATATTCCTAATTTGTTTGATTTCAGAAGGACTGAAGCCACGTGAGGAGCTGGAGAATCCCAGCCTGGAATTCCCTGCAGCCCTTTGCAGGGAAGAGCAGGGCAGTGACCCCAAATTTGGGCACTGCACCTCAAATCCTGGGGGCAGTTTTGGGCCCCTCAGGACAAGACAGACATTGAGGGGCTGGAGGGTGTCCAGAGAAGGGAATGGAGCTGGGGAAGGGGCTGGAGAACTCCTGAGGGAGCTGGGGGGGCTCGGGCTGAGAAAAGGAGGCTCAAAGGGGACCTTCTCACTCTACAACTCCCTGGAAGGAGGTTGGAGCTGGGAGTGGGATGGGATCTTCTCCCAAAAAACAAGATGAGAGGAGATGGCCTCAAGCTGCACCCCAGGAGGTTTAGGTTGGATATCAGAACTCCTGTCAGACACCAAGAAGGAATCAGAGCTAAACCACTCCCTATAATCTGCAGGAAACCCCCAATTGGTAAAGTTTCTGCCTAATTCCCCACAAAACACACAACTCCCACCAGGAAACATGTTCAGGGCAGGGAATTTGTATCTCTGCAAGTTCCCTGAGCAGGAGAAAAGGAGGAGAGTCCGAGGCCAGAGCTGAAAGGAATGGTGGAAAAGAGAAATGTGGTTTCATCCCACTCCAGGAACTGTCCAAAACCATCAGGAAAATGGGTGGATCCTTTGGAGCACCTTCAAAGGGGGACAATCCAACAGCCAGAGAGAAGGGTCCTGCAGGATCTCTTCTTAAATTAAGGGGTTTTGGCACAAAAAGCTTTAAAAATAGCAAGTTCTTACCTGGCAAATCTCTCTTTGTCGTTCGGCATCGGGTCATCGTCACATCTGGGAGAAGGGGAGAGGGGGAAGTGTTTACAACTCCTTCTTTCCCAAAAAACACAGGGAAAACAAGGGTTGCTAAATCCCACAAAACCCCTCCGTGGGCTTTTCCATGTCACATTCCCAGCAGGATGGGGGGATTGCACTCAGTTCAACCCCACACAAAGAACAGATTAAACTGCACGTGGAAGGTAAAAGGTCAGCCAGACCAAGACCTTCCTCCAAAGGGTTTCCAGAGGTAAATCCTACATTAATCACCCCACAGCTCCCTTTAAAGGACACATGGGATACCAGTGTCATTATTCACTCCCAAACCACGCAGGGAGGCCACAAAGAAATGCCACAAGACATTCCAACTCTTCTGTGTCCCATATGGATCCCGAGGAGATCCCTGCAGCTCCCTGGGAACAAGGATGGCTCTGGAGCTGCAGCATCCTTACAGCAGATGAGCCTTAATTAACACGTGCCTGAGGCACAACAAAAGCTGCAGAGATGGGGGAATTCTGCTGACTGGGAGAAAGGGAAGAGTTTAAGGAAGGGGAGCACTTCCCACCACTTCCAGAGGGGAAAAGCCACAGGAGTAGCAAGATCCTGCTCTGGGAAAACACAGAAACACCCCCAGAGCACAGGGCAGGAACTCTGAATGCTACATTGTCCCTCACCTGAGGAATTTACTGTTCCCTTCTCCATCATCATCAAAATCCAGCCTGGAAAACAGAGGGAAGAAGATCATAATTAACCAAGTGGCTCCTCCTTTAAGTTGCTTTTCTCTCTGTCCCTGTGGATGATTCCTGCAAGGGAAAACTAAGGAATCCAAATGTAATGAAGTGATCCTAACATGGAACAACCCACACAGTTTGGAAAGGGGCTTCCTTTGGTGTCTGTGAGAAACAGAGCATGGAAAAACAAAGGAAGAAAACACACTGGGAACCCCCCCTGCATCCCAACCTCCTGTTCCAAGGGCTCTGGATCTCCTGGGAGCCACCCAGGGTGCTCAAGAGACCATGAAAGGGACCATTCCCAGCTCAAAATCCACCTGGATTGGGTGCATTGAAAATAAAATAAATAAGGGGAGGGTAAAACCTTCCAGGAGTGGAAGTTCAGCTTGTGCCTGTTTACCCACAGAGGGCCAAACCCCCAGTTCTGACAAGTTGCTCTGGGAAAGACTTCCCACCTTTCCTTCTGGGATGGAAAAGTGTGGCTGCAGCAGGGCAGGGAGCGTGGGAGGAGCTGCAGGGGGAGTGGGAGCTGCAGCAAATGGGGCTGCAGGAAGGTTTTGAGTGACTGGGAGCAGGGCAGGGACTGATCTCAGTTGGCTTCAAAACGACGAGGCCATTCCTCGTGCCAGGAATCTGGAGCAGCCACTGCAGCCCCTTTGAATTTGCAGAGGCATTTTTAGCAAACAAAAGCCTCCCACAAGCACATTGTGGCTTCCCCCCCCACCCCTCCCAGGGTGGGCATAGCTGCAAAGGTTGGAGTAAAGCCCCAAAATCCAGATCCCCTCTTCCTCCACTTCTTGCAGGAGCTGGTGTTGCTGCTTCAGAGGCTCCTGTTTTGCTCCCAATCCCTGGTGTGTGTTTGTTCCTTCTATGAGGTGCAACTCAGCTTTTAATCCCTTTTTGAGGTGCAATTTAACCCCCTCTAAGAGGTGTAACTGGCACAAAGTTACTGGTACAACCACAAGGGAAAAGGGCTGGATAAATCCCACCTGAAGGAACCGGGAGACCCCTCAGAACCAGCCACATTTCCCCCTCCCTCCCAGGGCTGACGGCTCTTCCCAGAGAAAAACCTCCTCAAAACCCCCTCTTTTTCCCAGAAAGCCCCCCAAAAAAGCAGAGCCCTGAGCAGACACTCACCCAGGTCTCCTCTTGCTGCCTCTCTGAGCCACGGCCCCTCCGGGCTGGGCTCCCGACCCGGCGCTCCCGGCTGCGCCCAGCGAGGAAACATCCGAGGCCATTTCTGAGCAGGAGAGGGGGAAAAAAGCAGGAAAATCAAGGAGGATTTTACCCAAATGCCTCTGGCTGAGTGGAACACTCTCCCCACTAGGAGCAGCTGTGTGTCAGCATCTGCTGGGGCTGCTCTGGGGCAGTGTGTGCTTTCATGTGCTGCTCCGAGGGGCCGCTCTGGGTGCTCTGCTCCGAGGCTGCCAAGCTCAAAGATGTGGAATCTTTTCCTGGAGGGAGGAGGAGCCCGCTGGGAGCCCCTTCCCATCCCTGCCTGCACGAGCAAGGAGGAGGGGAGGGGCAGAGCTCTGAGTTTCCCTCATGGCACCGACTTAGAGAGGGGTTATTTCCCAATCCCAGACAAAGAACGAAGCAAACTATTCCCAAAGCACCAAAAAACCCCTCCTGGTTCAGCTGATCCCTCCTGTCTGCACCAGTACAGACCAGTGGGCACCAGTGGCACCATCACCCCCCTTCCCGTGCTCTTCCACAGCTGCTGGGAATGCCCTGGATTAGTGGGAGGTGTCCTTAGTGCTCCAGGTGACCTCTAAGGTCCCTTCCCCCCCAGAGCAGCCTGAGATTCCATGATTTTATTTCTCTTTTTCCCTAACCCTGGTTGTTCAGGATCCCAGGGAAGAGGCTCTGGAGTTGTTTCTCAGCCTGGTTTCTGCTGAAACCACAGGGCAGCAGCAGCACAAGAGCTGCAACCCACGTCCCCCTGCACCAAAAAAGGTGTTTTTAAACCCATTATAAACCATTTTCCCTGGTTTCTGGGATAAGTCAGCTCTGTGCTCATCCCAAGGGTCGTGGGTTTGGGAATTTGCTGCCAAACTGCCCCAAACCAATCCCTCCAGCCCCAAAACCTCCACCACCACCTTTCCAACCGAGCCTGAGGAAGAGCCCAAACCACTTCTGCTTCCCCAAAGCAGAGAGGCCCCAAAGCCACCCCAACAAACCCCAAAATCCCAGTGCTGGGCTCCCAAACCACAGCCAGTGGCACTGGGAGCAGCTGGGGCAGGGAAGAGCCAGAGCTGGGGGGGCAAAGCCCAGACCTGGAGTCGGGTTTGAAGCCTCTGGGGCAACACTTGGGGTTAAATCTGAAGCTTCCTGAGTTTTCCCCCACTTCCCAAAGCCACATTCCAGCCCAGCCCGGGTTTAGTTTCACTTCCAGAGCGGGATGGTGGTTTCTTTACAGCTGGAAGTGGGGCTGTACCAGTGTGGCAGGACCTGGCAGCAAACAGGCCCCCAAATTCCTGCTGTTCTTGCCAAATTAGGTGTATTTTACCACATCAGCACTCCCAGCCCCTCTGCCTGCCTGTGCTGTTCTCCTCCAAGCAGCTGGCTGGATGAGGGAGTTTTTTTCCTTGCCAATCCATAGGATTTCCCAGGGGTGGCTACAGTATGGAATAAGCATCCAGCTCGACACTTGGCAGCTGGAGGAGCCAACAACAACAATCCCAAGGAACAGCAGGAGCCAGCACAGCCCATCCAACACCAGCTCCAGCCAGAGAACACCAGGACTCGCTGCAATTCCAAAAGAGAAGGGGAAAACAAAGGGCCAGGGGTGGAAACCCTTCCCTGTCCCCTCTCTGCTCCACCCTGGATCACTGGGACCCCCCTGTGCCCCTTCCCTCATGCCCAGGTGGAATCCCGAGGTGAAATCCAAGGATTTTGTTTAACAAACCAGGCTTTGCAGTGGGAGTAAAGCAGGCCAGGAGGGTGATTCCTTTTCCCAGCCCTCTTTAAGGCCACGGTGGGAACACAAATGGAGTTCCTGGAGCACCCCTTTCTGGAGGGGAAGGAATTTCCGCCCTGGGCAGGGGAAGGAAGCGACACTGGGCTGTTCCTCTGGTCCCAACCCACAGTAGGGAACTGCTGTTTGCCTTCAGAGCATTCCCAAGGAGCCCAGGGCCTGGAGCAGCAGCCCAGAGGAACCCACTGGGATACATTCCCCTCTCCTGGCACAAGTGGGACACCAGGAAAGACCCTGAGATTTGGCTCCAAGAACTGATCCCATTTTTTGAGGGGGAACATTGGAGTGGTCACAGCTCAGGGAGAAGGGATGGGAGGAGGCCTGGCTTTGTCACCCTTTGGAATTCCTAGGATACACACAGAAACACCAGGATTCCCCCCAATCCCAACACAAGCAGCATCCCAAGGAGCTCAGTGGGGATTCCTGGAGGAGATGGTGGAGTTTCCACTCCCTGGAAGAGGGTGGAGCCGGGTGGGGATCATTCCCAGGGAACAACAGGGACCCTCACTGGGTCTCTGCCCCACAACCAATCCCTGATTCCCTTCCCCACGTGGTAGTTTTTAATTAAAGCCAGAAGAGAAACATTTATAAATCCCAAACCTCCCCCTCCCAATCCCAGCTCTCCTGGGAAAGGCTCTGCTGCAACCACTGGCATCTCCACAGGGGGAAAAACCCTCCAAAAGGAACTTCCAGCAAATCCTCCCAGCTGGGATTCACCAGAGGGGCTGCAGCAGCCTGGAAATGCATTTTTATTGCACTAAACACACCAAAACTGGGGGGTTTTGGGGCCTAAAACAGTTTTGTTACCCCCAAGAAGTTTTCTTCTTGGGGAGAAGAAGTCTTGCTTTAAATTCAGCCATTTCTGAGCTCCCCCAAAGAGTCTGGAGCAGATAAAGCAGATTAAAACTACTTTGCATTTCACTCACAACTACAAGGCTCTGATATTTCTGCTTTTGTGGCTTTTTGTTTACAAACTGTCACGATTTCTGTGTCTTGGGTACATTAAATGGATTTTTTTTTAAAGGAAGTAGGAGGTTTTGAGCTTGTTTGAGCTTCCCATGCGAGGCCAGGTCAGCGTTTTTGCCCCCAGGGGAACCTCCTCCAAGAAGAAACACAGAAATTAAGTAAAAAACCTGGAAAAGAATGTTTCTTCCACTGCTAAGAGGTTGACATCAGGCTTTTATAGAACTAAACGTTCCTATATTCACCCAGCCAGCATTAAACATCTCCAAAGAATCCAAATTAATTTTAAAACCTGTAAAATAATGCAAGAAAGGCAATTATTTGTATTTTAAATCCCTTCCCCTGTCAGTGGAAGCTCTTTGCTTTTACCCTCCCAACCAGGAGGTTTTTAACAACATAAAACCTGATCAAATTGGCAAACCCCAAAGTTTTCAAACCCCCTCAAGTGCCCTTCGGTTCAAAAAGGGCAATAAAGTCACTTTCCCAACAACTCTGAGCACACAAAGAAGTCCCAATTTGTTTTTCCAGTAACTCTGAGCACCCAAAGAACTTCCAAGCTCTTTTTGTGGTCTCCTTTCCCACCTCTCACCCCGGCCCAGCTGGGTTGGTGAGGACACTCCAGGCATTTTGGGGCATTTTCCAGCATTCACTGGAGCCCTGAAGTCTGGATTTTGCCACCATGGGAAGGAAGACCCAGATTAGTTGTGAGAATTCTCCTCCAAGAGTTTATTTTGCTTAATAATCTCCATGTTTAGGGTTTGTGCATTTCCCTCCCTCTCCCCGTGTGAAAGGGTGGAGCAAACACTGGTCACTCTGCCCGTGGTTATAAATATCAAACACAGATGTTGAAAATTCCTTCTCTTTTCCCTGAGAATTTGTTGAAAATTACGCAAGAAATCCCTAAAACTCTGAAAACACCATTTCCACAAAGGCCTGGAAACAGAGTTTAAAGCCACAAGTCTCTTCCTTCCTCCTTCCCTGGCTGCTCTGAACCCCCTCCAAACACACAGAAAAGTGACCCAGAGTGTTTTCTCAACATTTAAAGCTACAAAAACTTCCTGTAATGCTGAAATAAAAGCCCACAATCCTCCAGCAGTCCCACAGAACTATCCTGGACAAACCTGAGCAAGTCCCACAGCACAAGAGGGAAGATTAAACCCCCCAAAAAACACCAATAAACTCAATTTCTCACCTCAGCCCCTCGGTTTAAAACCCATCGCAACTTCACAAACGCTGGATCACCCCGGTTACA
This sequence comes from Syndactyla subalaris, assembly GCA_035584875.1. Lineage (NCBI taxonomy): Eukaryota > Metazoa > Chordata > Aves > Passeriformes > Furnariidae > Syndactyla > Syndactyla subalaris. Next base: position 3,171,948 of record JAWMRD010000066.1, read on the forward strand.
AACTCATTTCGGAGCAATTTGTCCAGAAAATTGATAAAATCACAGGTTTGGGGCTTTATTTGGCAAAAATCTGAGGTCACTGGCTTCCTGCACACAGGGAGTTATGGGCTCTGGGCAGGAACAGGAGGGCTTATCTGGGGATCAGCCCCAAATGCAGGGACCCCAAAGTCAAGGATCCCAAAGCCAGGGATCCCAAAGCCAGGGATGTTCATCTCAGGGACCCCAAACCCAGGGATCCCAAATCCAGGGACCCCAAAGCCAGGGATGTTCAGCCCCAGGGACCCAAAATTCAGGGATGTCCAACTTAGGGATCTCAAAGCCAGGGATCCCAAATAAAAGGATGTCCAGCCCAGGGATCCCAAACCGAACCCAGGGATGTCCAGCCCAAGGGTCCCAGACCCAGAGATCCCAAAGCCAGGGACCCCAAAGCCAGGGATGTTCAGCCCAGGCACCCCAAATCCAGGGACCCCAAATGAAAGGATGTCCAGCCCAGGGATCCCAAATCCAAGGACCCCACATCCAGGGACTCCAAATAAAGGGATGTCCAGCCCAGGGACCCCAAATGCAGGCACTCCAAATCCAGGGTTGTCCAGCCCCAGGGATCCCAAATCCAGGGACCCCAAATCCAGGGTTGTCCAGCCCAGGGATCCCAAAGCCAGGGACCCCAAAGCCAGGGATGTCCAGCTCAGGGACCCCAAAATTCAGGGATGTCCAGCCCAGGGATCCCAAATCCAAGGATCCTAAATCCAGGGATGTTCAGCCTCAGGAACCCTCCAGCCCCTCTCAGGGTCCCCTCCAGCCCCTGAGGGTGCTCCTCAACCTTCCAGGGCCCCCTGAGGCCCCTTCTGTCCCCTCAGACCCTCTAAGGCCCCCCCAGACACCCCCTCACCTCCCTCTCTCCCCTCTCAGACCCTCTGAGGCCCCCAGACACCCTCTCAGAGCTTCTGAGACCCCTCAGACATCCCCTCAGACCCTCTGAGACCCCCAGACACCGTCTCACAGCCCCCTCTCACCCCTCAGACACCCCCTCAGAGCCCCATCTCACCCCCTCAGACCCTCTGAGACCCCCAGGCACCCCCTCAGAGCCCTCTGTCCCCTCAGAGCCTCTGAGACCCCTCCAACACCCCCTCAGAGCCCCCTCTCTCCCATCAGACCCTCTGAGGCCCCTCAGACACCCCCTCAGCTCCCCATCCCCCTCCCCCCAGCCCCCACTCCGCGCCCCCCCAGCCCCCATTCCCCCTCTCCCCGGTCCCCCCGGCC
>JAWMRD010000066.1:3211317-3227363 GCA_035584875.1 Syndactyla subalaris
GGGGGGGGCACAGAACTGTGTGGGGGGCACTGGGGCGGTGGGGGGATGTGGGGGGCACTGGGGGTTGTGGGGGGCACAGGGGGTGTGTGGGGGGCACTGGGGGTAAGTGGGGGTGAGTGGGGGGCACAAAGGGGGGGTGGGGGTGAGTGGGAGGGACTGGGGGTGACTGGGGGGCACTGGGGGGGTGAGTGGGGGGCACAGAACCATATGAGGGTCTCCCCATCCCCCCCATGTGCCACAGGAGCTGCCTGGCTGCCCGGGACCCCTACTGTGTGTGGCTGCCCCCCGGGGGCTGCGTCCCCTTCTCCGAGGACCTCCCGTGAGTGTCCCCCCCCCCCCCCGAGGGACCCCCACCCCACCCCGATGTCCCCAGGAGGAAGGGTGATGTCCCCTCTGTGTGTCCCAGGAGCGGCTTCCAGCAGGACGTGGAGGGATCCCTTGGGATCAGCGGGACCTGCCAAGGTGAAGGGGGGGACATGGGGGACATGGGGGCATGGGGACAATGGGGACATGGGAATATTTGGGGACATAAAGGGTCCCAGTGGGCATTTCTGGGGATGGGAGGTCACAGGGGGGATGCAGGTGGCACCACGGTGACACTGGGGTGGCTCCAGGGGACACGGGGGGCTCCAGGGGACACAGGGGAGCTCCAGGGAACAGAGGGGGGCTCCAGGAGGACATGAAGGGGACACGGGGGGGCTCCAGGGGACACGGGGGGCCTGGCCTGACCCCGCTGTGCTCCCACAGAGGCACCGGCTGTGGGGGACGGTGACAAGGACGGGGACCTGGCCCACGGTCAGTGACACCACGTGGGGACCCTGGGGAGGGACCCTGGGGAATGGGGAGGGGGGTCCCAAGGGTGGGAGGGGGACCCCTGGGATGGGAGAGGGATCGCAAGGGTGGGAGAGGGACCCCAAGGGTGGGAGGGGGACCTCAGGTACAGGAGGACCGAGGGAGAGGGACCCCCAGGGATGTCGAGGAGCCCCAGAGGGGCAGGGGGGTCCCGGGGGGGGTACAACAGGCGGTGACCGAGGGGTGGTCCCGCAGGGGTGTCAGGGAGCCCCAGGGGGGCAGGGGGGTCCAGGAGGGTGGGTGCAGCAGGGGTGGTCCCGCAGGGGTGTCAGGGGAGCCCCAGAGGGGCAGGGGGGTCCCAGGGTGGGTGCAGGCAGTGACCGAGGGGTGGTCCCGCAGGGGGGTCCCAGGCGGGGGGTGCAGGCAGTGACCGAGGGGTGGTCCCGCAGGGGTGCGCCACCCCGGGCCGGGGGCCGCGTCGCTGGTGCCGGTGCCGGTGCTGGTGGGCTGCGTGCTGGGCGCCTTCGCGCTGGGGGCGCTGGGGGCCGGGCTCATGGCCAGCTGCTGCCACCGGCCCGCCCTGCCCAAGGCACCCCCGGAGCCCCCCGCCGCCCCCCGGACCCCCGCCCAGCCCCCCGTGCCCCGCCTGTACCCCGAGCTGCCCCGGGAGCCTCCCGAGCCGCCCAGCCCGGAGCCCACCCCGGCCAGGACCCTTCGGGAGAAGGTCCCGGAGCCCCGACGTGGCCAGCAGAGCACCCAGCTCAGCACCCTGGGGTGCCCGGAGCCCCCCGGGCCGGGACCCCCGCCCAAGATGACACGGGAGGAGCTGCTGCAGCGGGCGCAGGGGGGCTCGGGGTGGGCTGTGCCCCCCAACACCAGCGGCTCCTTCGCCAACCGGGTGCAGCCCCGTGCCCTGTTCTGCCAGGGTCCCGCCCTGGCCCCCCACGACAGAGCCCCCCTGCGCCTGGACGTGCCCCCCGACAGTCCCCCCCCGGCCCGGAGGCCGCTCACCCAGAGCCTGTCGCTGGGGGGGACCCCCGTGAGCCCCCCTGGGAGGGGCCCGGCCCGGGAGCTCACCCGAATGCACTCGCTGGGCACGGGGGGGCCGCCCTGGGGACCCCGGCCCGGGGCCCTGGAGCGCTCCCTGTCCATGAAGCCCCCCGTGCTCCCCAAGCCCCTCCTGCTGCCCGCGGCCCCCGGGCACCCCTGAGCCCACCCTGGTCCCTGGCACCCAGGGGACCCCTAACTAGAGCCCTGAGCCCCCCAAGGGACACCCTGGTCCCTGGCACCCATGGGACCCCCAATTTGAGTCCCTGGGAAGCCCTGAGCCCTCTCTGGGGACACCCTGGTCCCTGGCACCCAAGGGACCCCCAACTAGAGCCCCCGGGCAGCCCTGAGCCCCCTATGGGGACACCCTGGTCCCTGGCACCCAAGGGACCCCCCAACTAGAGCCGCTGGGAAGCCCTGAGCCCCCTCAGGGGACATTTTGGTTTCCAGCACCCAAGGGACCCCCCAACTAGAGCCCCTGGGAAGCCCTGAGCCCACCCTGGTCCCTGGCACCCAAGGGACCCCCAATTAGAGCCCCCGGGCAGCCCTGAGCCCCCCAGGGACACCCTGGTCCCTGGCACCCAAGGGACCCCCAACTAGAGCTCCTGGGAAGCCCTAAGCCCCCTCTGGGGACACCCTGGCACCCATGGGACCCCCAACTAGAGACCCCGGGCAGCCCTGAGCCCCCTCTGGGGACACCCTCGTCGCCAGACCCCCCAATTAGAGCCCTGGGCAGCCCTGAGCCCCCTTTGGGGACACCCTGGGGACCCCCCAACTGCAGCAGGAGGACCCCTGGGCCAGCCCCTGCCCTGTGGGAGGGTCCCCATGTCCCCAGGATGGCCCCACTGGGGGTCCCCCCATCTCCCTGAGCTCTCAGCCCATGCTGATGGGGGTCCCCTTGTCCCCCCCAGGGGTTTAGGGGGGTTTTTGTGTCCCCCAGCTGGCCCCACAGAGGTGACAGCATTCCCCAGGTCCCCAACCCGCAGTGACAAGCTCTCCATGTCCCCAATTTCCAGGGTTTTGGGTTTTTCTTTTGTTCCTTTCTAATTTATTTTCTCTTCTGGGGTGGGTGGGAGTTCCTGTCCCCTCTTACCCTCCCAGGGGACACCAGGGAGGGGGGACATTCCTGGTCCTACCATGTAGGAGCAGGGCTGGGCCGTGGCAAGACACGGCGTGGGATTTTATTAAAAAAATACAGGACAAAAAATAAGTCTCAATGGTGAAATTTGTGCATTTTCAGGCGTTTTTCCCTCAGTAGGAAGGGGAATGTTCAGTCTTTCTTGTGCCAGCACTCAGGAAGTCCCCAAGGGACCTGCCCACAGTTTCTTCAGCAATCAAAACAGCCCAGTAATTAATCAGATTAATCAAATAAGCAGGTTTGGCCCCAAAAAAGGATTCCCCAGGATTTTGAGGATGGTTTTGGGGTTTCTGTGGCCTCCTCTGCTCATCCCAACTGGATTTACAGTGATTTGGGAAAAAGGGAACAGCTTGGTCACTGCAAGCAGGAGGGAAACACAGGTCTAATTGACCCCAGAGCGGGTTAATTACCCCCAGAGCGGGTTAATTACCCTCCTCAGTGAGCACAGGGAGGATTCCCCTGCCCACACAGGCACGGATGGGATGCCAGGCTTGGGAACTGGAGGAGGAAGGGGCAGGAAAAGCCCTGACTCAGCACAATCCAGCCCAGATTCCTGGGGGGGAGGGCATTTATTGACCAAAAAATGCTGCTTTGGGCTTAAAAACCTCCTCTTGGTTTCTCTGGGGAGGAGCTGAGGATGGAGGCTGGTTGAAATTCCAGGCAGAATTCAAATTCTGGGGTTAGGGCACCTTCTGTAAAAGGATATTTAAAGCAGGGGATTCCCCCCCAAAAGGTGACAACACCCTCAGCTTCATTTCTTCCAAAAATAACCCAAAATAACCCAAATCAGTTCCCAAGAGCCCCGTGGGCTTTTTATTTCTCATTTCCTCCTTCCCAGGAGAAGTTTCTTCCCCAGCTGGAGGGATTTTTTTGGTAAAAATCACCTTTTTTGGGGCAGGGTGGCAGCGGGGAAGACACAACACAAACAGCTGTCAAATTGTTCAGATTTATAAATAATAACACAAATTTCAGGCAAAATGGTAAAACCAAAAGTTGACAGAGTCCTTTAAATCCAGAATTAATTCCCAGGATTAGAATCTGCCTGGATTCATCTGCTTTGACTCATCTGATGCAGATTTTTAGTTCACAGAAGACCCAAATTATCCATTTTTAGTTCAAATGGACCCAAACTATCGACATTTTGGGGAAGAAAAAAATAAAAGGGTTTTAATTCTTTTATGGTTTAGTTTTTTATGATTCCTTTGGGGGGTTTGGTGAAAAATTCCCCCCCAAATTGTTCCTGGAACAAACAGGTATTCCCCGAGAGCACAAGTGTCTGATCAACACTCAACGTTGCCTCAATCCATAAAAATAACAGTTCTGGAAGCCAAAAAAACCTGGAGAAAAGGGAAAAACCCCTGAAAATGTTTAAAGCAACACTCCAAGAGAGTGTTTGTTGTTGAGGACTCAGATTTATCCCTGGGATTTGCATGAAGTCTGTGCCAAGGCTGGAATTCCCAGGCAGCTCAGCACTAATCCAGCTGCTTTGGCACCCAGGGATTTCTCCCCATTCCCAACAAAGCAGGTATTGATATCCCAAAATAAGCTCCTGGGTCACCTGGCTGGGTGGGATGTTGTGGAAAAGCTCCTGATCTGGCCAGGTCAAGGTTGAAAAGCCCCTTTTTGACAGGAAAATAAGGGATGTCCCACCATGGTCCCCCCTGAGCTCACCTGGAATTCCTCAGCCTCCTGTTCCTGCTCCTTGAGGTGCCTGGAGAATTCCAGAGCTTTCCAGAGCCCTCAGGTCCCTCCTCCACATCCTACAAAAACACAGAGGGATAAAATCATCAAAATGAGTTTGGATTGATGGATTTGGGCATCCCAGAGGAACTGGGTGTTTCCAAAGGGAGGTCAGGTGTGATCCCACCTGGATGGAGGGGAAGGTTGGAAGGAGGTGTGACCAAAACTCAAGGAAAATCAAGGCTTAGAAGTGATGAAAAGTCAGGAGGGAACTGAGATTTGTCCTCCCAAAAAGTGGATGAGGAGCCATTCCTGCTGTTTTGGACCCAAAATTTGGATTAGGCCCAGCCCCTGCAGGAAATGCTGAATGATCCCAGTAAAAACCAGTCAGAACTGGGAAATCAGGAGGTCACCAATGACACTTTAATGAGGGTTTCACCTCAAACAAGAGAACCCAAAAAGCCCAAAATTGGCATCTTAAATATCATTTTGATGCCTCAATAATGATCCCAGCCCAGACAGGGTGAAGGAGAGGAATAGGAAGTTCTTCTGGATAATTCCTGTCCTTAAGCAGCTTTGGGCACAATTTCCAGGGAATAAATATTTTAAAGCTGTAAAAATGAGTTTTTTGCTTTGGGAAGGCCAAATTTGGAGAAATCTCCTGTGAGAGACCGAAGGTTGGGCTACCTAAACAGTCCCCCCTTTGTGTCCCGAGCCAGGAACGATTTGGAGCAATTTGGCAAATAATTGGGAATAATTAGCAGCTTTAGAGAATTCAGCAGGGAAAGTCTGTAAACAGGGGGAAGCACCCCCAGGAGGAACCAGGAATTCCTGGGGATATTTGGGGTTTTAGGAGGGAAAACCAAAATATTCCAGGGATTGAACCAGGAATTCCTGGGGATATTTGGGGTTTTTAGGAGGGAAAACCAAAATATTCCAGTGATTGAACCAGGAATTCCTGGGGATATTTTGGATTTTCAGGGGAGAACCAAAATATTCCAGTGATTGAACCAGGAATTCCTGGGGATATTTTGGGTTTTAGAAGGGAAAACCAAAATATTCCAGTGATTGAACCAGGAATTCCTGGGGATATTTTGGATTTTAGGAGGGAAAACCAAAATATTCCAGTGACTGAACCAGGAATTCCTGGGGATATTTTGGGTTTTCAGGGGGAAATCAAAATATTCCAGGGATTGAACCAGGAGGAACCAGGAATTCCTGGAGATATTTTGGGTTTTCAGGGGGAAATCAAAATATTCCAGTGATTGAAGCACCCCCAGGAGGGACCAGGAATTCCTGGGGATATTTTGGGTTTTAGGAGGGAAAACCAAAATATTGCAGTGATTGAACCAGGAGGAACCAGGAATTGCTGGGGATATTTAACCCACCAGCAGCCACGACCTGGCCCATTGTGGCATTCCCAAACTGCTGGAATTGTTTCCTTTTGGAATGTCACCCACCCACCCAGGGTTGGCAGGGGGGTGGTGACAAGGACCTGCCACCACCAGCCCTGGGATGGCAGAACCCACAAAGCTTTTGGTCCCACCACTTCCTCCCTCCCACCTTGGGAGACAAAGCAAATGCCAAGAAAACAAGAACCAGGGTTTCCTTCTCTCTTCCTGGAATAGAAAGTGAAGGGGAAAAGCTCCAGAGTGTGGCTTGAGGCTCCTGGGATCAGGAGAACAATGTGGGAATAAAGGAGAAAGGAAAGAACCACCAAAAGGAGCTTCTCAGGGTCAAAGAACCCCTTTTGGAAGGCTCCAAACAGCCCTGAGACCATCAGGTCCATTTGAAGGTTGGGTTGATGCTCTAGGAGGTCTTTTCTGACTTTAATGACTGTGTTTTGTGTGGATTATTAAGGGCCAGCACACAAATTAATCACCCTGGAGTTATGAGCAGCCCTGGCTCTGCAGAGCTTCCTTCCATGACCCTTCCCTTGGCTGCATCCTGCTCCCAGCACAGGAAACTGGGCTCTGACAGGAAAGCACTGCAGCCCCACAGGTCAAGGAATCAGGGCTGGGGCACCAGCAGCCTCAAGAATTTCAACTACTTGTCTCTAAATTGCAGAATAAAAGCACTTCGTTCTGGGGAACTGCAAGGCGAAGGCACCACGTGAACTTCCACTTTATCAAAATCCCAAGTTGGGAGTTCATTAAAGGGCAAAAACAGCCTAAAAGATGATTTGAAAAACAACACAAACCCTTCTGTAAAGTAAAAATTACCAGAGCCTCAAACCACGGGGACAGAAAACATTTGAGATCATTTCTTTATAACCATTTATTCAGTTTATATGTGGAAGCCAATCCATGTTCTCCAAAGGTGGATTTCCACTTCCCTTATTTATTTATTAATTGTCCAAGCACATCAAGGGCAACAAACTGTGATGTCAGACACAGTGGTTAATAAAAATTCATTTATTTCTTTTGGGATCCACCACTGTTTGATTTCATTTCGTTTCAACCAGGATTCAATAAATAAATAAACACATAAATAACCCAAATATTTATCATCACCTCTTCCTTACCCTGAATTGAGGCAGATTGGCTTCCACCTCTTCAATTTCCAACAATATTGCACCCATTTTATCCTCTAGAAATGAAAACACCAGCTCTAAAGTCTTTTCCAGGCTCCAGTGGAGAAAGAAAGGGGGCAGAGTTTGGGTTTTATCTCCAAAAAGTCACTGTAAAAAGGGCTTTGATATTATTTTAGGCCAGACTGAACCCCCTCTGAGTATTTTATGATATTTTTAATTGACTTAAGGCCCATATTAAGCTGTTTCTGATGGTCACAGATGTGATTTACTTGGCTTTGCATCGTCCTGCAACTTTGAAACCTGCCAAAAGTGAAGAATATTTCACATGGATCCTCCCTGGCTCAAAGAGGGCCCTTCCCAGCCTTGCAGGAACGGGAAAACCACGTGCACTGCGAGGGGATATTGACTGCAATGAGATAAACAAGCCCTCTCAGACCCAAAAACAATGTTTCTTCCTCCAATTGACCCAGTCCCTCCTATTCAATGCACACTCGGGGAGAATGGAAGAGGAAATGACCCAAGTGGGCGCAAACTCAGTGCACAGAACCCACAATTCCTCTTAAAAAGGGGAAAAAAAAGGATCCTGTTCCTCACAGCCAGCACAGATAAAGAGATTAGGAGCACCCAGAGGGAAGTTCACCCAGAGTTCTTCTCATTTAACCCCTGCAATCTGTTTCCTCTCTTTTTTCACCTGATTTTACCAAGTTTATCAGGTTTGATTTCATGCAAGGCTTGGAGATTTCAGCACCTCAGGACCAGATTCCTTCAGCCCAGCTAAAGATCCTTATTCCCACTCAAAAACTGAAGAGAGAGAAGGGAAACTGTTAGCTGGGAGTGGCAAATTGGAGATTTTTGTTGAGGTTAAGGTGGTCACTGATGCCCTCTCGTGGGAAATCAGAAATTCAGCTCCTGCCATGCCCAACAGGGGCTCTTTCCAAGCTCTCACTGAGGCTGGAAGTGTCTTAGAGGGGAAATCTCAGGGTATTTGAGGCCAGGCCCACGTAGGGGAGGGTGTGTGAGGGCACTGGAAAAGGGGATTATGGAAAGGGGAGGTGGGGATTTGCAAGGAGATCCTGCTCAGGATCCAAGGGACTCAAGAGGGATCCACAGGACAAGCAAACCAAAGTGAAACAGGATCGTTTTCCACCTCAAAACGATGGGAAAAGCATCACTTCAACCAAAGGGCAGAAATTCCCACCAGGAAAAGGTCTAGACAGGCTGTAAAGAGCCAGATAAGCCACTGAAAACCTGCACTAAAGAGCAGCTGCTCGCACTGGACCCACCTTTGTTTACACCAGTTGTAGGAACCTCCTTTGTTACGTCCCGTAGTAAAAACATTCCGGGCCAGGAAGCAACAGCTGGGTGTGTTTGGCTGCATTTCAGCACTTTCTCTTTACTAAATGTCCGTCTGCCCTCTACTGGTGAGCAATCCGAGGAGTTTTTGCCTGGATTTTCCCACTCCAGGGGCCCTAAATCCTTACCTGAGGTGGTTTGCTGGAGGTGTGAGTGCTGAGAGTGAAGGGTGAGGTGGAGGAGCCTTCACCTGGTTCTGCATCTTCCTGGGAAGAGGGGGATCAGGGACACAAATGCCACGGTCTCCCTGATATTCAGCACCCTTGGAGGAATCATGGAATGGTTTGGGTTGGGATGGACCACAAAGCTCAGCCCATTCCACCCCCTGTCATGGGCAGGGACACCTTTCACTAACCCAGGTTGCTCCAGCCTGGCCTTGGACACTTCCAGGGATGGGGAATCCACAATTCTCTGGGCAAACCTGGGCCAGGGCCTGCTCACCCTCACAGTAAACCATTTCACCCCACTGTCTAATCTAAACCTGCCTTCAGCTACCAAAAAACCTCCAAGACCATCCCCCAGGGAGGGTCCCCCTGCCCCTTCCCTCATGGGGGGGTCCCCTGAACCCCCTCACAGGAGTTCCTCATCCTCACACCCTCAATATCACCCCATACAGAGGGTCCCTCAGCCCCTTCCCTCATGGGGGGGTCCCCTGAACCCCCTCAGGGGGTCCCCCCCTCCTCAGACCCCCGAGACCATCCCCTACAGAGAGCCCCCTGAACCCCCTCATGGTGGTCTCGCCCTCCTCAGACCCCCAAAATCACTCCTGAGGATCCCCCAATCCCCTTCCTCACAGGGATCCCCTCTTCTCAGACCCCCAAAATCGCCCCTCACAGGGGTCCCCCATCCTCAGACCCCCAAGACCACCCCTCACAGAGGTCCCCTCTCCTCAGGTCCACAAAATCTCCCCTGACAGGGATCTCCTCTCCTCAGACCTCCAAGCCCACCCCTCAGGGAGGGCCTCCAGCCTCTCCCCTCACAGGGGTCCCCTCTCCTCAGACCCCCAAACCCACCCCTCAGAGAGGGCCCCCCCTCTCCTCAGACCCTCACAGAGGGTCCCCTGCACCCCCTCCCGGGGGTCTGTCCCCCTCAGGCCGCCCTTATCCCACTCCCTCGGCGCTCAGGGCCGCCCCCCCCTCCCCTCCCGGGGCCGCCCCGGCCTCACAAAATGGCGGCCGCGGAGGGATAACTCACCGCCGTAACAAAAGAGTCCCCGCCGCTCCGGACGGGAGGACCGATCCTCCCCGCGCTTTTCCCCCAGAGGGATTTGTGGGAAATTCGGGAATTTCTCTCTCTGTTCTTCTCACCCTCTGTGGGGCAGCGGGGGAGCCGTGAGGGGGGTATTTTTGGGGTCCGGCGGAAGGATATGGGGGAGCGGAGGGTGATGAGGCCGAGGAGCCGGTTTGGCGCCAAATACAAAATGGCGGCGGCGCCTCCATGAGGCGATTGGGGGGGGGCGTTTCATAAAGCCCTCATCCCTTCGATAGGTTGGTATTTATAATCTATATATCTATTTAAGTAGGTATATGTGCGTATTTCGGTAGTTTGCGCGTGTCTGGCCCCTTCGAGTATCTAAAATTGAGCCCCCCGAGGGTGCTGGGCCCCCCTGCCCGTGCTGTGTTGCCCCCTCAGGTGTCCCTGACCCGCTCAAAGTGCTCTTTTTCTGAGGTAAATTTGTGATTCCTGGACCTCCTTCTCCAGCCGGATGTTTTCCCGTGGGGCTTGGGAAAGCTGAAGTGTAAATAATATGCTTAATGTGCTTAAATTAATCCTTTAGGGCTTAGTTTTTCCACACTTCAGCCCTCCGCACCATGTGCAAAGACATGGGGGTCAGTTCACCATAAAAAGGTTTTAAAACACCTTTATGCCCAAGAACTTGATGCCAGTCTGTATGCCCACAGTATGTTTTTAGCTGCTTTTATTTAAAGTTTCCTAATAAATACTTCTCCTGCAGGTTTTCCCAGCTGGGAACACAGAAGTCAAACAGCACTGCAGAGGAGGGTCTGTATTTTTCGCCTCTGGTTTTACACGGATGGTTCAAAATCAGCAAACTTGGTTGTTTCTGGAGATTGCAGGAGAGCTGCATTCCCTTTGCACAGCAGAATGCAGGGGTTTTATTCCCAATTTTTGCCTATTTGTGGCACTTTTTAAGTGCTGCCTCAGCCTGCCCCCAGCCACGCAGCCCCCCAAGCTCTCAGGACAATTTTGGGATGCTCCCCATCACTTCACCCCAACCAAACCCAAAAAAAGCACATTCATGAAGACAAACCAAGCCCAGGAAACAATCTGGGAGGAGGGGAACAACCTGTTTAAAAGCCAAAAACTCTTCCAGGTTGGGTCCTCCTCCCCGTTTTGAGATGATGCTCAGAAATAAAGCTCAGCAGGTGAAAATCTCCCGGAAGAAAACTCAAGGCTTCCACTTGAGCACATGCAGCATTTTTGGTGGTGGTATTTTAAAGGGGTTGATTAATGGGGTGGGAAACCTGAAATATTTTCATTTGAGGAGAAGGTCAAGCTGAATTCTCCATCTTCTCTTTTCAGCTCAGCCCCTGTCACAGACCTCATGACTGTCCCAGTCAGGAATAAAGCACACAAGGCACAAAAAAAGGATGAAAACATCAAATTCAGGGGAGTGAACACCCAGCCTTGACCCCACCAAGCAAGGTCAGAGCATTTCCATGTGTATTTACCCTCCTGGACATCCTTTTTTGTCTGCCTGGGCTCAAGCCACGAGGCTCTAAGTGATTCTTTTTCTCAAGAAAAAGGTTTGTGCCACTACCCTGGGCACGTTCCTGCCTCTTCCACCTTGAATTCCTGAGGGGAAGGGGGAGGAATGAGGCAGATTTGGGAGAAATTGGGCCAGGGGGGCACAGAGGGTCAGATTGCACAAATGGGTGTCTTAAAAAAAGCACTTGAGAAATGAGGTGAGCACGTGTCACACAGGGCAGGGACAACCACGGTCACAGCAGCACGGGGTGGGGGTGGCAGGGACCCCCCCAGCACCTCCCAAACACACAGTGGGGCAACAGGAGGGGCTCTTTCTGCCCCCTCCCCTCGTTGTTGCCCCCTCCTTGCACCGTTGTGATTCCAGCACCAAGCAGGGTGGAAAAGGGGGAGAAGGTGGGGACGGGCTGAAGGTTTTCAGGGAGCCCCTCAAGGCCACGATGAACTGCTGAGTTAATTAGCCATGGCAAAACCACCCAGAAACAAACCAAAAAGCAACCCAACGACCCCCAGACATGACAAGAAACCCAAAGCCTGGTGGAGAGCGGGGAGAGCAGGGCGGGGGCTGAGGAGGAGGGGGCAGAAAGGGCTTTAAATTAAATCAAATCGAAATCCAAGGAGCTGATGCTGGCAATGGGAGCCCGCCAGAAGTTGAAGGTGTTGAACTGCAGCAGAGTGTCCTCCTCCTGGGACAGGGCCTGGTCCCTCTGGCCCCCGAGCTGGCCCAGCCCTGCTTTGGGCTTGTAGAGGGCCATGTCTGCGAGCCCCAGCCCCTCGAGCTCCGCCACGTCCAGCCGCGGGATCGGCATCCTCCAGTAGATGAAGGAGTCGTACTGGCTGCTCATGGTGTCCAGCATCCTGGAGGGGCTCTGGGGGAGGAGAGGAGGAGAGAAGCTCCACCACAGAGCCACAGGAGTGGCCCCAAAGTGGTTGAAAATCTTGGGTATTGCCTGTGTTGACTCAATTCCAACAAGGTACCCCCCAAAATGGAACTGCTGGAGGAGGAGAGCGTGGGGTCGTGGGGGTTTGACCCTAGGCTGGGTTTGACTGTAGGCTTGGACTGTAGGTGGGGGTTTGAGCTGTAGCTCAGCTCTGCCAAGGTTTTTATCCATGGCCTTGGGCATGACCCTTCTCTGTGCTGTAATTTGGGGAAGGGGGGCAAGGGATTTGTTATCCCGTGCCTCAGTTTGCTCATCCAAACTAAGCACAGGGTGGGGATGAGCCCCTTCCCAGCTGCTCCTCCTGAAATCCATCCTGAGGTGTCCCCCACATCCTGCTCTGCTGGGAGGGAGGGAAAACGGCATCCAAATTAACTCTTTGCCCATGAGAATGCTCACCAGGGTCTCTTCCTTTCCCTGTGCCCGGCAGTGATGGGGGGGCCCTGCCCGTCCTCCCCCCACCCTGCCTCACGCAAGGGGGCCAGGAGAGAACCCTCTGGAAAGGGCTGGAAAGGGCTGGAAGAAGCATCAGCTCGGTATTCCCAGCGCACCGCGCCCATCCCTGCCATGCCGTGCCTCCTGAATTCCCCCCGCAGCCCCGCCCCGATCCACCGAAAACTGGGAAAGAGCAGGAGGAGACACACGGATCAGCTGAGTCACTGCCTGCCTTTTCCCTGGCAGGATTATGTCCTTCACCTCGGCGTGTCTGGCATTGGAGGTGGGGAAAAAAACAGACTTAACCCAAACCATCCTCCTTTTCCCGCTGATCCCCCCGTTTAAAGCCTGGGAAATCAGAATTCTAGAGGATGACTCAGGCATACCTTGGACAGTGCCCTGTCTGTGCAGATGAGCAGCTGCTAAATTTAAGCTTCCCGATGTCACTCTGAGGCAATGAAAGGCTCTTGTGTCACCCCTCTCAGGGTAAACGGAACCACGGGGCTGGGAAAAGGGTCTCTTTGGTGGGAATTTATCTCTGGAGATCAATCCCCGGGGATCAAACCCTGGGTTTCTTGCTGCTTGACAGCAGCAAATTATTCTAACAGTGGTGGGTGCTGTGGACATGGACTTTAAGGCTTCAAAGGGGGAAAAGGGGAATTTAGTGACAAGAGGAGGGGAAAAGGGACTTGAGGGACAAGTAAAATATTCAAATATCCAGTAAAAGGGAATGAATGAGGAGGGAAAAAGCCCCTCCTGTGTCGCGTGTCACCCCTAAGAATGGACATTTCCCACGGGATCGGCTCATCTGCTCATCCTCTGGGAGCAAAATTACCTTTATCCACTTCATTCCCGCTGGCAGTCGCTTATCTCCCCCAAGAACAAAATATTCCAACACCTCCCCTCCACCCAAAAAAAAAGAGAAAAGCATCCTGTCGCTTCCCATCCCTCCCTGCCTGCATCCCTTACCTGCGCAGGAGGGATGGAGGGATGGAGGGATGAGCTGGGTGCCGGGCGCGCTCTGTGTGCCGGGGAGCCGCGGCTCTTGCAGCGTGCCTTTTGTCTGCGGGCGCGGCTGGGTCTGCAATGCAGCCCCTCGCAAGGCTTGCCTTCCTCGGGGGGAGGAGGAGGATGGTGGCAGATGAGTCAGCGGCTCCCACCCGCGCCGGGGAGGGGGAGGACGGCGGGGGCGGAGGCTCAGGGGGGGGATCCTGCGCTCTGGACCCCCGAGATGAGGAGAGATTCAACCTGAGACTCGCACACGGCTCCTGAAACCTTCAGCTGTGGTTTTTGGGGGGATAACGGGGGGTTTTTTAAGTCTCCGTGGAGCTGGTGGAATGTTTCTTGTGCCTGCACGCAGGGGAACAGGGTGGTGGGACCCCAGAGCTTGGGGGGGTGCAGGGAGGTTTGGTTTGAAAAGAAACTGGACAAGGGGTTTTATTTTACTGCTGAGACTGAGGCCACGGGGTAAAAATATTCCAGCTTTGTGTCTGAATCCAGACGTGGAGCTGGAAATAGGGGGAGACTCCCAAAGCTGGCATCAGTGGCAGGGCTGAGGGGTGGGGGGCTTCAATCTGGGGGTGGGGGGCACCTTGTGCAGCCCTGCTGCCCCCAATTCCCACCCTGGGCCAATCCAGTGTTGGAGGGACAGCAAAGAAAACCCCGATGTGACCCCTCAGAGCAGGGAATCTCCTGCCTCAGCACCACCGAGACCCAAAACACCCTTTTTTGGGGGGCACAGGCCAGATCCACAGCCCTGAGAGGTGAGGGCAGCGCTCACCCTCCTCTCCCTAGGCTTTGCCTGAGATCAACATTCCTTTGGGGCTTTTAAGGGCTTTTTTTCCTCCTTTTTCCTCCCTGTTCCCTGTGTGCAGCTCGTTGTGCCAGCGCTGGGCCTGCAGCCAGGCTATTTCTGCCTCCTCCTCCTCCTCCTCCTCCTCCTCCCCACTGCTGTCATGGCCCAAGAGGATCCCACGTTCCCTGCTCCAAAATAGACCCTGGGGCTCAGCTCAGCCCCACCAGCCCCCAGCACGGGGAAAATTCCAACTGGAGACCCATGGCAGGATGTGAATCCCTCCAAGGGGTCACCCTGGTGGTTTTGGGGATACCCCAGGCCAGGGAGGACAGGTTGGCTGAGCTGGATGTCACCCATCTGCTTCTCTTCAGGATCTCTGTCACCTGCTCAAAGAGGTGTCACACGTGGGACAACCCAAAACCTGCAACATCCCTCTCTGGGAAGGGACCTGGGGCTGAAACCCCCAGAGGGGATGTGGCAAGGGGGGCACAGCTTTGGATGGGGTGGTTTTGGGAGGGCTGTGAGGGGGACAATGGACAGAGACAATGCACAGGGACCAACAAAACAGAAAATGAGGTCACAAACACTCGGGGGATCATCAGCCAGGGCCACCCCGAGGGCTGGGGACAGGAATGGGACAGAGACCCGGCTGAGTGGGGACATTGCTCTTATTTGGGATTTCTGGAGTGGGAGTGGCAGGGATGGTTGGGATTTGGGGGTTCCCCCCTGTGTGGATCCCTCCAGGTGCTGGCAGTGGCAGGACTGTGATGGATGGTGGCAGTGGCAGGGCTGTGGTGGCAGTGGCAGGACCATGGTGGCAGTGGCAGGACCATGGTGGGTGGTGGCAGGACCGTGGTGGCAGTGGCAGGACTGTGGTGGATGGTGGCAGTGGCAGGACCATAGTGGCAGTGGCAGGACTGTGGTGGATGGTGACAGGACCGTGGTGGCAGTGGCAGGACCATGGTGGGTGGTGGCAGTGGCAGGACCATAGTGGCAGTGGCAGGACCATGGTGGATGATCCCTACAGGGACCCCCATCCCTACAGGGACCCCCCATCCCTGCTGGGACCCTCCATCCCTCCAGGGACCTCCCATCCTTACAGGGACCCCCATCCCTACAGGGACCCCCATCCCTGCTGGGACCCCCATCCCTACAGAGACCCCCGTCCCTGCTGGGACCCCCATCCCTACAGGGATACCCATCCCTATAGGGACCCCCCCATTCCTGCTGGGACCCCCATCCCTGCTGGGATCCCCAATCTCTACAGGGACCCCCATTCCTACAGGGACCCCCTCTATCTCTGCTGGGACCCCCCCATCTCTGCTGGGACCCCCATCCCTACAGTGACCCTCTATCCCTACAGGGACCCCCCATGCCTGCTGGGACCCCCATCCCTGCTGGGACCCCCATCCCTACAGTGACCCTCTATCCCTACAGGGACCCCCCATCCCTACTGGGACCCCCATCCCTACAGGGACCCCATCCCTGCGGGGACCCCTGATCCGTGCTGGGACACCCCATCCCTACAGGGATACCCATCCCTGCAGGGACCTCCCATCCTGACAGGGACCCCCATCCCTAAAGGGATACCCATCCCTGCTGGGACCCCCC
>JAWMRD010000066.1:3284696-3299883 GCA_035584875.1 Syndactyla subalaris
GAAGGGAAAGAGGGAGAAGGAGAAGGGAAAGAAGGAGAGGGGAAAGAAGAAGAAGGGAAAGAAGGAGAGGGAGAGGAAAAGATGGACAGGGACAGGGAAAAAAGGAGAGGGAGAAGGGAAAGAGGGAGGAGGAGAAGGGAAAGAAGGAGAAGGGAAAGAAGGAGAGGGGAAGAAGGAGAGGGGAAGAAGGAGAGGGGAAGAAGGGACGGGCCCATGGCGATGGGAGCAGAGCAGGCAGCAAGTCCCGTCCTGCCCATCCCACTCACACCGTGCCCAGTTGTGTCAGTGTCCCCGTGTCCCACCAGGGTGACAGTGTCCCTCTGTCCCACTGCAGTGTCCCCGTGTCCCACCAGGATGAGGTGAGAGTGTCCCCATGTCCCACCAGCGTGACAATGTCCCCATGTCCCACCAGGGTGACAGTGTCCCTCTGTCCCACTGCAGTGTCCCCATGTCCCACCGGGGTGACAGTGTCCCTCTGTCCCACTGCAGTGTCCCCATGTCCCACCGGGGTGCCAGTGTCCCCATGGCCCACCCCAGCTCCAGTGGCCCATCCCAGTGCCAGTGTCCCCGTGTCCCCCTGCTGTGCCAGTGTCCCCTATACCCCAGCCCGGCCCCGGTGTCCCCGTGCCCCCGGCTGGCCCCGGGGCTGCTCCGCGGTTGCCGGGCCGGTGCTGTGAGTCACCGTCGGAGCAGCCACCACAATGCCCCGAGGACGGGCTGGGTGCTGATGGCAGGGCACTGGGGACACCGCAGTGGGGTCCCCAGTGGGGTGCAGGGGTGGGGGCTCGGGGGGTCATTGTGCCCCGGTGCTGCTGGGTCCCTTTTGTCGGTAATTGATGCCCCGGGATGAGCTGGAATCCCCATCCAGGAGCTCTTGTGGCCCTGCCAGAGCTGGGACAGCTCCAAAGCCACTTGGTGTCCTGAATCCTGGGAGCTGGGGATGGTCCCCGCTCCTGGAATGACCGAGTGACCCTGGGCCATGGCGCTGTGACACAGCGAAGGCTCCCACGGGGACAGGGAGGACACGCGGGGACAAGGACGAGCCTGGGGCTGAGCCTCCTGTCACCACCCTGATGTGCCACCGTCCCCAGCCTGGGGCTGAGCTGGGCAGGATCAGGGCAAAGGGAGGGGACAGGAGCCAAGGCTGGGGCACGGGGCAGGTCCTACCTGTCCCCAGGGAGCAGCCAGGCTGCAAACACCCTCTGGATGGTGTCCCCAGAGCAGGGGACACCGCTGGGTCACCTCTTGGGGCTCCACCTCGCCCACCCTGTTGGCTTCCCCCAAGAGCCACGTGGCCACCACTTCCACGAGGGTCTGTGTCTGACCCCAGGGCCGATGCAAACCCACGTGGACCGAACTCCTGGCCACTGACCAGGCAGGAAAGGGCCCCGAGCAGAGCAGGTGACGCAGTTCCCGTCCCTGCCTTCCCGGGATGTGACCACCGGACCCTGTGACGGGGACCATCCTGTCGGGCCCATGCACAGGAAGGAGTTTCCTGGCTTGGGGCAGCCTTGGGGACGGAGGAGAGAGGATGGAGACCCTGGGCATGGATCAGGCAGGATGGGAGACTTGGGATGTGGGGGACAGCCTTGGATGGATGTGGGGGACAGCCTTGGGATGTGGGGGACAGCCTTGGGATGTGGGGGACAGCCTTTGGATGTGGGGGACAGCCTTTGGATATACTCCTGGGGGGCTCTGGCAGGCAGGGACCTGCCCTCTTGGGGTGTTCCCTGAGCCATGAAGCAAGAGGAGGGTTGGCTGGTAATTCCTGCCCCGGATCCACCGCGGCTCCCGGCCCCATTCCTGCCTAATGAGCTCTGGGAACA
This sequence comes from Syndactyla subalaris, assembly GCA_035584875.1. Lineage (NCBI taxonomy): Eukaryota > Metazoa > Chordata > Aves > Passeriformes > Furnariidae > Syndactyla > Syndactyla subalaris. The sequence continues at coordinate 3,286,523 of JAWMRD010000066.1, forward strand.
GGCGGCCAGGCCCTGGCGCTGCTCAGCCCCACGGCCCCGGGGCAATAATTACCACCCCAGCCCACGCACGCGGGGGTGGCTGCCCCGGGGGGGCGGGTGGGGCGGGCACGGGTGGCACCCAGGAGGTTTGGGGTGAGCCGGGGCGGTGTGGGGAGATGAGCGTGGGCAGACATGGGCACTGCCGGCTGTTTGGCTTTCCATGGATGCCGGGCTTTCCATGGATGCCAGGCTGAATCCATGGTGGATGCCAGGCTTTCCATGGATTCCAGGCTGAATCCATGGTGGATGCCAGGCTTTCCATGGATTCCAGGTTCAATCCATGGTTGATGCCAGGCTTTCCATGGATTCCAGCTTGAATCCATGGCTGGTCCTGGGCTAAATCCATGGCTGGTCCCGGGCTGAATCCATGGCTGGTCCCAGGCTTTCCATGGATTCCAGGCTGAATCCATGGCCGATTCCAGGCTGAATCCATGGCCAATTCCAGGTTCAATCCATGGCTGATTCCCGACTGAATCCATGGCTGATTCCAGGTTCAATCCATAGCTAATTGCAGACTGAATCCATGGCTGATTCCAGGTTTAAACAATGAGTGGTTCCAGGCTGATTCCAGGCTGAATCCATGGCTGATTCCAGGCTAAATCCATGGCTGATTCCAGGTTCAATCCATAGCTGCTTCCACACTGAATTCATGGCTGATTCCAGGTTCAATCCATAGCTAATTCCACACTGAATCCATGGCTGATTCCAGACTCAATCCATAGCTAATTCCACACTGAATCCATGGCTGATTCCAGGTTCAATCCATGGCTGAATCCAGGCTGAATCCATGGCTGATTCCAGGTTCATTCCATAGCTAATTCCACACTGAATCCATGGCTGATTCCAGGTTCAATCCATAGCTGCTTCCACACTGAATCCATGGCTGATTCCAGGTTCAATCCATAGCTGCTTCCACACTGAATCCATAGCTATTCCCAGGCCGGTTTTGCCTGCAGGGAGGCTCCTGGTGACCCCAGGGCTGGCAGCGGTGGAGCCCCCCACGCCCACCCTGGCTCTGTGGAGGGTCCCGGCGCGCCATCCCTGACCCCGTGCCCCCCTTCAGGCAGCAATGCAGGAGTGCACGGAGCTGGAATGGGCCGTGCAGGTGCTGGTGAACAACTTTGACAAGTACTCGAGCCGCTGCTGCTGCTGCAAGAAGCCGCGGCGCATCAGCAAGAAGGATTTCCGCAAGATGCTCAGCCGGGAGCTCAACCACATGCTCACGGTGAGCCCGGGGGAGGGTTCTCCGCCTTCCAGGGGGTCCCTCTGCCCCGTAGCAGGGTGTGAGCGGCTCCTCTCCCCCTTCTCCCCTCCCCAGGACACCGGGAACCGCCGGGCAGCCGACAAGCTCATCTGCGACCTGGACGAGAACAAGGACGGGCGCATCAGCTTCGAGGAGTACTGGACCTTGATAGGAGGCATCGCCAGCCCCATCGCCCAGATCATCCGCCAGCAGGAGCAGAGCGTCAAATACACCAAGTAGCCGCTCCACGGGACCCGCGTGGACCACCCCACCCGCTGCTTCTCCACCCTCTCACCCCCCCTGCTTTGTGCCTTTCCCGAGCGCCAACTCGCCCCGGGCCACCAAGAGCCGTGCCGGGCTGGGATGGAGGCGGGACGAGCCTGTGGGGTGGGATTTGGGGGTGCCAGGCTCCTCCTCGGCGTGCCTGTCCTCTCCTCCTCCTCCTCCTCTTCCTCCTCCTCCTCTTCCACAAAGCCCTGTCGGGGGACAAGCGGAGAGAGAGGTTTCCCCGCACGTGGGGACAGGAATTCTGCCTGTTCTCAGAGCTCCGCTGGCAGAACCCCCATCCCAACCGGGACCCCTCTCCCCTTACAGCTCGCCCCCAAAATGGGGGCTCTTTTTGGGCAAGGGGGGTGCCCTTTCCCCGTGCCCGGGTTGGTGGAGGGGGCGCCCTGGCCGGGGCTCGGGCGGCACCACCGTGGTTATTTATTGCAGCAATAAAATTCGGAGGAGCAGCGGGTGACGCTGTGGCTCTGCCTTCCCTGAGCTGCGAGGGGGTCGGGGGGACACACCGAGGGAGGGGGTGTGCCCTGTGTCCCCCCGAACCCGGTCACACGGAGGTGACAAAGCCTCGTCGCGGCCACCGCAGGGCTGATGGAGCACCACGAGGTGTCAGCACACACCGCGGGCATCCGGCGGTCCCGCCACACCCCGGCCCTGCCTGGGGACAGGGGAGGTGGCTGCTGTCTCACTTCTCGTGGGGGACCCCCTCCGTGTCCCCGCTGGGGGGTCCCATCCCCTCTTTGTCCCCATTGGGGGCTCCCACCCCTTCCTTGTCCCCACTGGGGGGTCCCATCCCCTCCGTGTCCCCACGGGGAGGTCCCACCCACTTTGAGTCCCCATGCGGGGCTTTCATCCCCTCCGTGTCCCCACGCGGGGGTCCCATCCCCTCCTTGTCCCCACTGGGGGCTCCCACTCCCTCCTTGTCCCCACTGGGGGGGTCCTACCCCCTCCGTGTCCCCACGGGGGGCTCCCACCCCATAAGGGGGTCTCACTCCCTCCGTGTCCCCACGGGGGGGTCCCGGGCACCCTGCAATTACACCCCCACACCGGTTGCCCCGACCCCGGGTGGGGGGTCTCGGGGGACCCCAATTCCCGTCCCGCATCCCGGCAAATCGCAGACCCCCCCTAACCGGGATGGGGAGGGGGCAAAGCCGTGCCGGGACCCCCGGGGACCCCCCGAAACCCCCGGGGACCCCCGGGGACCCCCTCGCTCAGCAGGGTTGGGCTCATCGCGCTCTGCGCCGCCCACGGTCCTGGCGGGGAGCCCGAGCCGGCAGCTCCGGCTCTTCCTGGGGATTTTCCACTGGAAAGGGACTTGGGCGTGGACCTGCGAGCGTGGCCGTGTCACCCCCAGGACCCCCACTCGCGTGGCAGGGTGGGTGATGGCACTGTGGGACCGGGAACCCCATCCCCTTCCAGCCACCCCCTCGCCCATCCTGTCCCGCTGCAGGAGCATCTCTGTCCCCACGGGGGGATCTCACACCCTCCGTGTCCCCACGGGGGGGTTCCATCCCTTCCTTGTCCCCACGGGGGGTGCTATCCCCTCCGTGTCCCCACGGGGGGTCCCATCCCCTCCTTGTCCCCACGGGGGGGGTCCTATCCCCTCCTTGTCCCCACTGGGGGCTCCCACGCCATCCGTGTCCCCACGGGGGGATCTCACACCCTCCGTGTCCCCACGGAGGGGTCCCACTCCCTCCGTGTCCCCACGGGGGGGGTCCCATCCCCTCCTTGTCCCCACGGGGGGGTTCCACTCCCTCCTTGTCCCCACGGAGAGGTCCCATCCCCTTTGTGTCCCCATGCGGGGGTCCCACTCCCTCCGTGTCCCCACGGAGAGGTCCCATCCCCTTTGTGTCCCCATGCGGGGGTCCTACCCCACCCGTGTCCCCACTGGGGGCTTCCACTCCCTCCGTGTCCCCTGCCCCCTGCCCACACAGCCCCTTTCTCGGCCCCACAGCTCCGGGGGTCCCCGAAAAAGCGGGGCTGTCCCCGTGGGAGCGGGGCAGGGCTGCGGCTGAGTCACGGCCGAGGAATCCCCGTGGGGCGAGGGCCGGGCCGTGACTCACCCCGTGGTTTGTGGCGCTGGGCTGGGCTGGGCTGGGCTCCGCTCCCGGCCGCTCCCACGGAATCCCAGCGAGCCGCCCCCGATCCTCGGGGGTCCCTCCAGAAGAGACCCTCGGCGTGGGGGGCACCCAAACACCTCATTTCTGGGTGCAGCAAAAAGAAATAATTCAGGATATTCCCCCTCCTTGTGCCCTTTTTCACCACTGGGTGGGGGCAGGGAGGGTCTTGCTGACCCCAAAACAAGTCCCCTTGTGTATAGAATCCCACAAAATCTTGGGTGGGCCCTTCTCCTTAAGGGTGGGACACCACACTGACCCCCCTGTGGTGGCTGATGCCCACCCGTGACACTGTCCTTGACCCTTCTGTGCCAACAACAACGGGGTCAGCTGAACTTCTGGGTGCTCCTGAAGGACCTGGAGAAGGACAAGGACAAGGAGATGGACTGGACAGAGGATGTGGCTCTCCTGGGCCGGGCTAAAGCTCAGAGACCCCCCCAGCTGGCACCAAACCCTTGCCCATGGCCCAAATAAATCCATTTTCACCCCCCCAGCCCCAAATATTTGGGGTCACCAGGATGGGAGTGCCCAGCACCACCCATCCTGGGGACACTGGTGCCACCCAGCCTGGGGGTGTGGGGGGCAATACAGTGATGGTTTAGGGGGGCACAGGGGCTGGTGACCCCCAACAACACCCCAAACCCCCCACCTCCCTCTAATGGGATCACACAGCTCGTTAGGCAAAAATGAGGTGTGGGTGAAACCATCCCCGTGGAGCTGCTGGGAAAGCCTGGGGGCAGGAAAGGGGGGTACAGGGGGGCAGTGCCACCCCCACGGGGCTATAAATGCCCCTCGTGCCCTGGCTGCAGCATCCTCTGTGTCCTCAGGGCTGCTGATCAGGTGAGTCTTTGCTCCTCTCCCACCCAAAACCACCCCGAGGGTTGGGGGGGCTGCATGGGGATGATGAGGGCAGGGTGGGGGGCACAAATCCTGACCCCCTGCCCTGCTGTGCCCCCCAGGCTGGCCATGGCGTGTCCCCTGGAGCAGGCGCTGGCCGTGATGGTCACCACCTTCCACAAGTACTCGGGGAAGGAGGGGGACAAGTACAAGCTGAGCAAGGCTGAGCTCAAGGACCTGCTGAACAAGGAGCTGCCCATCTTCGGGAGCGTGAGTGGCCCTGGGGGGACATTTGGGGGGTTGGAGGGGCCAAACCAACCTCGGGTCCCTGGAATTTTGGAATTTCCTCAGGTGGAATGTGAGGGATGGAGCCCACAGAGGCTTGGGGAGGAGGAGGGATGGAGGAGACCAGGAGAGGGTTGAGCTGGAGCAGCCTCGGCCCAGAAGGAAATTTGGCTTTTTTTTTTTAATAACCACAGAAATGTTTTGTTTGGCAAAAGGAAATCACGCTCCCGTTGCCATTTTTTCAATATTTTTTTTTAACCCCCCCACTTCCCCTTTCAACCCTTGTGGTCTGAATCAGGAGGAAGGAGGAGAAATGTTTTAGCCTGATTTACGTGCCAGAGGCGTTTTTGGTGCAGCTGCTCCAGCCCTGCCCTGTCACAGGTGCAGCTTTCAAGGCCATCTCCTTCCAAAGGGAAAGGGAAAACCCTCTTTCCAAAGGGAAAGGGAGAACCCTCCTTCCAAAGGGAAAGGGAGAACCCTCCTTCCAAAGGCCAGGAGAAAACCCTTCCAAAGGGAGAACCCTCTTTCCAAAGGGAAAGGGAGAACCCTCTTTCCAAAGGCAAGGAGAAAACCTTCCTTCCAAGGGCAAGGAGAAAACCCTTCCAAAGGGAAAGGGAAAACCCTTCCAAAGGGAAAGGGAGAACCTTCCTTCCAAAGGGAAAGGGAGAACTCTCCTTCCAAAGGCAAGGAGAAAACTCTCCTTCCAAAGGGAAATGGAGAACTCTCCTTCCAAAGGGAAAGGGAAAACCCTCTTTCCAAAGGGAAAGAGAAAACCCTCCTTCCAAAGGCCAGGAGAAAACCCTCCTTTCAAGGGGAAAGGGAGGACCCTCCTTCCAAAGGGAAAGGGAAAACCCTCTTTCCAAAGGCCAGGAGAAAACTCTCCTTCCAAAATCCAGGAGAAAACCCTCCTTCCAAAGGCAAAGGGAGAACTCTCCTTCCAAAGGGAAAGGGAAACCCTCCTTCCAAAGGGAAAGGGAGAACCTTCCTTCCAAAGGGAAAGGGAGAACTCTCCTTCCAAAGGGAAAGGGAAACCCTCCTTCCAAAGGGAAAGGGAGAACTCTCCTTCCAAAGGGAAAGGGAAACCCTCCTTCCAAAGGGAAAGGGAGACCCCTCCTTCCAAAGGGAAAGGGAGAACTCTCCTTCCAAAGGGAAAGGGAGACCCTCCTTCCAAAGGCCAGGAGAAAACCCTTCCAAAGGGAAAGGGAAAACCCTTCCAAAGGGAAAGGGAGAACCTTCCTCCCAGTCACAGGGAGGGAAGCAGGGCTGGAAGGGGAGCTCGGGGACACCCCAAACCCCCTCACCCCCCACCCCTGGCTCTCCCCACGGGCAGAAACAAATGGACGAGGCGGAATTCAAGCGGCTGGTGAACGACCTGGACCACAACAAGGACAGCGAGGTGGATTTCAAGGAGTACGTTTGTTTCCTGGCCTGCATCACCATGAGCTTCAACGACTTCTTCAAGGACGACCCCAGCAAGCAGCACCGCAGAAAGTGACCCCCATGCCCTGCCTGGAGTGGCCCTGAGGGGCCTTCAATAAAAGCTTCCCCCAAATTCTGGGTGTGCTTCAGGGGTTCTGGCCCTGTTTGGTAACGGGCAGAGGGTGATTCATGCCTTCCTCCAGCTCCGTGGGATTTTCCATGGTGTGACACAGCACCGGGAGGCATTTTTTTTTGGGGGGGGGAGGAATGAGAGCAAAAACAGCTCTTGGATGTCCCCTCTGAACCATCCTGGCTGGCTCAGGGAGGGGTTCAGTGCATTTTGGGGCAAAACTGATGAGGTTTGATGAGCCTGCCGTGGGTTGTGGGTGGGCATGAGGTGCCCTGGGCATCATTTGGGGTTTGGTGTGGAGGGGACTGGACAGAGAGACACCAGGTCTGTGCAAAGCACAAACCCAAAGCGTGTCCCCAGACCCTCCAGAAGACCCCCAGCCCCCCTTGGGGGGGTGAGCCCGTTCTGGGGGGCTACACTGGAGGTCAACCTGAGCCCCCCCATGTTCTCCAGGGAGCCCTGGGGCTGCAGACAGCCAGGAATTTCCTGGGAGTCACAGGGTTCCCCTTCCTCCTCCTCCTCCTCCTCCTCCCCGTGGCTGGGGCAGCTCCTGGCAGGTCTGGGCTGGTTTGCAGAAGGTGCTGCAGCAGCTGCTCTGTGGCTTTCCCAGGTTTCAAAAGCCCTCACAAAGCCTCTGCACCACTCCATGGCAGAGCAGAGCCTGGCCTGAAGCCTCCAGGTCCTCCCCGAGGTCCCCAGGACCTTCCTTGAGGCCTCCAGATCCTCCCCTGAGCCCTCCAGGTCCTTCCTTGAGCCCCCCACATCCTCCCCAAGGTCCCCAGGTCCTTCCTGATCCCTCCAGATCCTTCCTAAGCCCTCCAGGTCCTTCCTTGAGTCCCCCACATCCTCCCCAAGGTCCCCATGTTCTCTCTGAGCCCTCCAGGTCCTTCCTGACCCCTCCAGGTCCTTCCTTGAGCCCCCCACGTCCTCCCCAAGGTCCCCATGCCCTCTCTGACCCCTCCAGGTCCTTCCTGACCCCTCCAGATCCTTCCTGATCCCTCCAGGTCCTTCCTTGAGCCCCCCACGTCCTCCCCAACGTCCCCAGGTCCTTCCTGATCCCTTCAGATCCTTCCTGACCCGTCCAGGTCCTTCCTGACCCCTCCAGGCCCTTCCTTGAGCCCCTCTGGGTCCTCCTCAAGCCCCTCAAACTCTTCCTTGAGCCCCTCCAGGTCCTTCCTTGAGCCCCTCCAGGTCCTCCCTGAGCCCCTCCAGGACCTTCCAGCACCTCCAGACTTTGCTCTGCCCCTTCCCAGGGTCCTTATAAAGAGCCCCAGGAGCTTCTGCCCCCTCCCAGTAACCCACACCAGTCTGCACTGGTTAAAGAGGGCAACGAGGTTCAGGTTGGGGGTTTCTTCTGCCCGAATGTAAAGAAACCCCCGACGTGGGGGGAGATTCCCTGTGGGATCTGGGGAGGTTTCCTATCCCATTTTGGAGCAACCCGCAGCTCCATCCCCTGGTTTTGCCTCTCTGTCTCCCACAGCATCAAGCCCCCACCCCCGAGGGGGCCGGGGGGACACTCTTGGGGCTTTGTCAGCCCTCACCCCGCATCTGGAAGGTTGGAAAGTGCCGATTCCTGGCGCTCCCCACCGCTCCTGACACGTGCCCGGGCCACGCAGGCACCGAAATAGCGGTGGGTTACACAACGGGGCGTTGTGACTTCGCTGCCCTTCGCCGTCGGGAAACACAAATCGCTGCCAGGAGAGCTCAAAACCGGCCAAAAAAATAAAACCCCTCGGCACAACAGCACCCGCCGGGGCTCCCGAATCCCTCGGGATGCTGCCAAAACCACCGTGTGTGGCACCACCAGCACAAAGGTGGCATGAGGTGCCCACCCCCTCATCCCCCAGGGGTTCTCCTGGACCAGGAGAGGACCAGGAGGTCCCTGCCCAGCCCCAGGGGCGCGTTTTGGTCTTTCTAACCCAAACCAGCCCCCAGGAGCAGGATGGGTTGGGGGGGAAGGGGGGCTGATCCCGGGATTTCCTCTCCTCCTTTTTCCAGCGGGCGCTGGATCGCTGGCACCTCCCCACGCGTGGGCCGAGGGAGGTGGCCCAGGCGGGACTATAAATGCCGTGGTCCGACGCTGTCTGCTCTCCCGCCCTTCCCGTCCTCCGCTGTTCCCTTTGAGCTCTCGGTGAGTTGTTTTTGTCTCCCTCCCCCCCGCGATTCCCCATCCAGCTGCTCTCCAGATGTTGCTGCTGTTTCCCCCCTGCTCCAAGGCTGGATTTCACCTCCGAGGGCTGCAAAAGCAACCTGAGCCCCTTCCCTGCCTGGCATGGGCAAGAGGGGGCTGTGCCACCCCCAATTCTCCCCTCTGACATGGCTTTTTTGGGGGGTTGCCCAGCCTGGCGTTGGCAGGAGGGTGGAATTAGGGAGGGAACGATGCCCCCCAGTGTGTGCCCAGCATTGAGGCACCCCCTGCCCGGTCTGGGGGTGGCAGGGACTGTTCCCCCTTAGCACGGGGGTTCCCTGGGCACCCCAAACTCTGCTCTCAGCTGTTTGTCCCTGCAGGTACCCCGGTGTCCCCATGGCGTGTCCCCTGGAGCAGGCGCTGGCCGTGATGGTCGCCACCTTCCACAAGTACTCGGGCAAGGAGGGGGACAAGTACAAGCTGAGCAAGTCAGAGCTCAAGGAGATGCTCCTGAAGGAGCTGCCGAGCTTCAGTGTAAGTCGGGGCAGGACCTGCCCCGTCCACGGGTGATTCCAGCCTTGGCTCTGCGTGCAAACCCCGATTTTAACCCTGCCCCATCCACGGGTGATTCCAGCCTTGGCTCTGCGTGCAAACCTCGATTTTAACCCCGTTTTTCTCCCCCCCCTCGGGCAGAAACAAACCAGCGAGGCCAGTTTACAGCAGCTCATGAGCAACCTGGACTGCAACAGCGACAGCGAGGTGGATTTCCAGGAGTACGTGACCTTCCTGGCCTGCATGGCCATGATGTGCAACGAGTTTTTCCAGGACCTCCCGGACAAGATGCCCCGCAGGAAGTGAGCGGGGGGCACCTTCCCCTTTGCCCCTTCCCCTCGTCCTCCCCATGGCATTTCAATAAATTCTGATTTCAACCGCGTCCTCCGTGCCCTTTGCCACGGAGGGATGGGGCGCTGCGGCTCTCGGGGGGGACACACCCTGAGTCCCTCCGTGGGGACAGCGGGAAGGAGGGAGCTCCCCGAGTGGATTTTGCTGCGGACACGGCATTCCGTGAGCCTTTGGAAAACGCCCTCGGGGCTCAGCCCTGGCAGCAGCAGCAACAGCAGAGCTCGGATGAGTCAGCGGCGGGTCCTGCCCGGCATCTCCTACCCCGCAGCCCCGGGGAATGTTCACAGTCACGCAGGGTTTGGCGGCTCCAGGAGCGGCAGCAAAGGGCGAGCAGCTCCTTTTTTAGCCGTAAATACGAAGCTCAGAGTCGGCAGCCGAGCCCACCCACCCCGCGCTCCGTGGGGAAGGACACGCCGCGTTGGGATGCCGCGCAGGTCACCTCGTAGCATCCCCACCCCGGCGAGTCCGGGTCGAGCGGGGGTTTCTGCCGCATTCCTGCCCGGGGTGGGGTTGTGGAGCCACTTCCCGGTGCCACCTCCCGGTGCCACCTCCCGGGTGCCACACGGGCACGCTCAGCCCGGGGCTATAAACTCGAGGAGTGGCTCCCACCCAGTCCTGCTCGTGGTTTTTACATCTCCCTTCTTCTCGCTGATCCTTTCTGGCCCCTAATGATCCTTTTTGGCCGTCTGGGCTTGTGTGCCGGGCTCCAGATGTGCAACGTGACCCTTCCAGATGTGGGTGTCCCCTCCTTCTCCTCCCTGCTGGGAGCCAGATCTTCATGGGCTGCTCCTGGAGGCACCGGCGATGCCACCAAGGCTTCTCTTTGTCCAGCCCGGACTTTGTCCCCCTGGATGCCCCCAGGAACTGGCTGGGAACCCCCAGCACTGAGCTGGGGGGGCTCATCCTGGAGAAAAGGAGGCTCAGGGGGCACCTTCTGGCTCTAAAATGCCCTGGAAGGAGGTTGGAGCCAGGTTGGGGTCGGGCTCTGCTCCCAGGGAACAGGGACAGGACCAGGGCAGGGTCAGGTGGGCCAGGAGGAGGAATTTGGTGCTGGAAAGGGTGGGGAGGCTTTGGAAGGGGCTGCCCAGGGAGGTTTGGAGTGCCCAGCCCTGGAGGTGTCCAAGGAACAGCCTGGAGGTGGCACTGAGTGACGAGGTGGGGATGGGGCACAGGGTGGACTTGATTTTGGAGGGCTTTTCCAAGCTCAGCCATCCTGGGATTTTAATATTGAGGCAAAGAAAAGAACCCACCCCTCCAGACTCAGCGAATCCCCCCAAGGACCGCCCGTGCACCCCAGAGCCGGCAAGAGGGACCCCCCTACAAACCCTTGGCCCTTTTCACACCTGATCTGAGGAGTTTTGAAGCCCCAGTGATGCTCCCCACAGGCATCCAGCCCACCAGCATCCACCCCCGGCTGTGTCACCGCCCTGTCCCCACGCCCTCGGGGCTGTCCCAGCAGCACCAGCACTCCCAGCCCCGCCGCTGCCCCGGGCACTGGGCAGATCCCAACACCCCGTGGCATCCAGACCTCAGGGGAGGGAGCTCCTGGTGTTTGGGTGGGTGGTTTTGGGGCATTTTGGGCAGCAAAAGGCAGCAGGAGGAGCCGTGCTGAAGACTTGTCCCCTCCCTGCCCGTGTCCCCTCCCTGCCCGTGTCCCCTCCACCTCCCCATGTGGCACAGATGTCCCAACAGGGCACAGACGTCCCAAGAGGGCACAGATGTCCCAACAGACGTCCCAAGAGGGCACAGATGTCCCAAGAGGGCACAGACATCCCAACATGGCACACATCTCCCAACAGACGTCCCAACAGGGCACAGACATCCCAACATGGCACAGATGTCCCAACAGACATCCCAACATGGCACAGATGTCCTAACATGGCACAGACGTCCCAACATGGTATAGATGTCTCAAAAGACGTCCCAACATGGCACAGACATCCCAACATGGCACAGATGTCCCAACAGACGTCCCAACAGGGCACAGACGTCCCAAGAGAGCACACATGTCCCAACAGACATCCCAACAGGGCATAGATGTCCCAACAGACATCCCAACAGGGCACAGACATCCCAACATGGCACAGATGTCCCAACAGATATCCCAAGAGGGCACAGACATCCCAACAGGGCACAGATGTCCCAACAGACGTCCCAACAGGGCACAGAGATCCCAACAGACGTCCCAACAGGGCACAGAGATCCCAACAGACGTCCCAAGAGGGCACAGAGATCCCAACATGTCACAGACATCCCAACATGGCATAGATGTCCCAACAGACGTCCCAACATGGCACAGACATCCCAACAGGGCACAGATGTCCCAACAGACGTCCCAATATGGCACAGATGTCCCAAAAGACGTCCCAAGAGGGCACAGACGTCCCAACATGGTGCAGATGTCCCAACAGACATCCCCAGAGGCCACAGACATCCCCACATGGCACAGATGTCCCAACAGACGTCCCAAGAGGGCACAGAGATCCCAACATGTCACAGACGTCCCAACAGGGCACAGATGTCCCAACAGACGTCCCAACATGGCACAAACATCCCAACATGGCACAGATGTCCCAACAGACGTCCCAACAGGGCACAGACGTCCCAACATGGCACACATGTCCCAACAGACATCCCAACAGGGCACAGACGTCCTAACATGGCACAGATGTCCCAACAGACGTCCCAACAGGGCGCAGACATCCCAACAGGGCACAGACATGCCCCCACACCTCCTCACACGTGTCCCATCCCGCCCCACTGACTCTGCCCCCGTGTCCCCCACAACCAACCCACGTGGGTGCCCTTCCTGGCCCATCTCCATCAGAAAAACCTGTCCCTTTGTTTCCCTCTTTTGCAATTTAGGGTTTTGCTGGCACTAATTCCGGGATTAGGAGGCTGACAGGGAGATGTTTCACCACCCCTGTCCTTCCCGTTGCCCCAAACCCTCAAAGATTGACTCAAGGCTGGATTTGGGGTGAAGGACTCCCCACCAACCCCCTCAAAACACGCAGGGTTGGCCACTGGGGACACCAGGGGGTCTTCCACATGTGTCACCGTCCCCTCAACCCCGAGGGGGGATGTCTGGGAGTTGGCAGCGTTTGCCAAAGCCCTGGGTTGTCACCGGGGCAGCAATTAGAGCTGCTGGGAAGTGCCACCTCCTCAGACCGGCTGGAATGTTTCCCAAACATCGGCGTGCCCAGATTTGTGCCCAGGGTTGGTTCTCTGGATCTCTTTGGAGAACTGGCCCAGGGGTTTGGGGATGTCCGAGGGGTCCCAAGGGGGGCTCAGGGGGTCCGGGAATGTCCGAGGGGTCCCAAGGGGAGCTCGGGGGGTCCAGGGGAAGGTTCGGGGGGTCCCGAGAGGTCCCGAAGGGGGTTCAGGGGGTCCCGGGGAGGGTTCGGGAGGTCCTGGGGGGCTTCCGGGGGTCCGGGGGAGGGTTCGGGGGGTTCGGGTGGTCTCGGGGATGTCCGAGGGGTCCCGAGGGGGTTCGGGGGTGTCCGATGGGTCTCGCCGTTGTTCGAGGGGTCCCGAGGGGGTTCGGGAGGTCCGGGGGAGTGTTCGGGGGGGCCCGAGGGGTCTCGGGCGATTCCGATGGGCTTCGGGGGGTCCCGGGGAGGGTTCGGGGCGTTCGGGTGGTCTCGGGGATGTCCGAGAGGTCCCGAGAGTGTTCGGGGGATCTCGGGGATGCCCGAGGGGATTCGGGGGGTCCGGAGATGTCCGAGGGGTCCCGAGGGGTCCCGAGGGGGTCCGGAGATGTCCGAGGGATCCCGAGGGGTCCCGAGGAGTCCCGGGGATATCCGAAGGATCCCGAATGGATTCGGGGGGTCTCGGGGATGTCCGAGGGGTCCCGAGGGGGTTCGGGGGGTCCGGGGATGTCCGAAGGATCCCGAATGGATTCGGGGGGTCCCGAGGGGGTTCGGGGGGTCTCGGGGGGTCCCTGGGGTTGTCCGAGGGGGTCCGGGGGTCTCCGTTACC
>JAWMRD010000066.1:3306569-3324910 GCA_035584875.1 Syndactyla subalaris
CATCCCTGTGTGAGTGCCAGGGGGACCTGGGGTGGCACTGTCCCCTTTGGGACATCCCTAACCCTAAATGGTGGGAGTGTCCCCTTTGGGACATCCCTGTGGCAGTGACAGAGGGACCTGGGGTGGGAGTGTTCACTTTGGGACATCCCTAACCCTAAATGGTGGGAGTGTCCCCTTTGGAACATCCCTGTGTGAGTGTCAGAGGGACCTGGGGTGGGAGTGCCCACTTTGGGACATCCCTGTGTGAGTGTCAGAGGGACCTGAGGTGGCACTGTCCCCTTTGGGACATCCCTGTGTGAGTGCCAGGGGGACCTGGGGGGACACTGTCCACTTTGGGACATCCCTAACCCTAAATGGTGGGAGTGTCCCCTTTGGGACATCCCTGTGGCAGTGCCAGGGGGACTTGGGGTGGCACTGTACCCTTTGGGACATCCCTCTTTAAGTGCCAGAGGGGATGGGGTGGCACTGTCCCCTTTGGGACATCCCTGTGTGAGTGCCAGGGGGACCTGGGGGGACACTGTCCCCTTTGGGACATCCCTAACCCTAAATGGTGGGAGTGTCCCCTTTGGGACATCCCTGTGGCAGTGCCAGGGGGACCTGGGGTGGCACTGGCCACTTTGGGACATCCCTGTGTGAGTGCCAGGGGGACCTGGGGTGGGAGTGTCCACTTTGGGCTTAATTAGGGGCTGCTGCAAAGCAGCAGAAGGTCCCGATGTCCTGCAGATCCAAACCCATCCCATGGGCATGGGAGGATCCAACCAGCTCTGTTTGCCCCGCTGGACTCAGAGCTTGGGGAGGGGACACCCCAAAACCCCTCTCCTTGTCCCCCCAATTTCAGGACAGGAACCAACGTGGCTACTTGGACAAGCTCTTCAAGGAGACCGACCTCAACAAGGACAAGGAGATGTCCTTCGAGGAGTTCACCGTGGTCCTCTGCAAGCTGGCCGATGATGCCCATCGCATCAGCCACCACTCTGACCGCTGTGGACCCGACCAGGATTGAGCCTCAACTCCCTGATCCCGTGGGAAAACGGGAGCTGGCTGCTTTGGGAATGGGGCTGGGGCTGCTCTCTGCCCACTGGGACCCCTCGTGCCTGGGGGAAAATAAAGCATCACTTGAAAGCCACCGGGTCCTTCCTGTGCCACCAATTCCCTTTGGCGTCCCAAAGGGGTGGGGAGGGTGGGCTTTGGGGTGTGTGGTCTGGTGGGATGACCAGGGAGTGGCTGCTCCTCCTTCTCCCCAAATCAACCCTTAAAAAGTGTGTTTTGAAGGAGTTTTGCAACCCTTGCCAAGCTCGGGGTGCCCAGGGCACAACTCACATGGGCACCTCGAGCAGATCCTGGGCCCCCCAGTCCCTCCCTGCCCAACCCTGGTGGCCTTGGGGACAGGGTTGTAGCTGGACAGGGAGGTTCCTGTGCAAGGAGAGCTGCAGGGCCAGAGGAAAGTGGTGCCTGGAGATGTTTTTGTGGCCCTCAGCACTGCCCAGGCTCCCTGGTCACCTCAGTGCCTTGGCACAACCCAAGAGGGGTTCATTCCTGTGGCCAGGGGGCACATCCAAGGCTCCAGCCACTGTCCCACCTTGGAAACCCACCCCACCACCCTTGTTCTTCCCCACCTCCAGGGTGACAAGAGTGACCAAAAGTGGGGTTTCCTGACATTGCTACAAAATTCTGCAACGCAGGGGGATGGTCCCTGTTGTGAAACAGCCCAGATTTCTCCAGATGTTCCGAGCACCAGAACAACCCTGTTGTGAAACCACCAGCCGGGGCTGGAGCCCGGAGAGGGGGGGGTCTTGTATCACAGAATCATTCCCAAAATCACTGAGGTTGGAAAAGACCTCTGAGGTCACTGAGTCCAAGCTCTGACTGATCTCCCAGAGCACCAAATTCCATGTTCAGTCATTCCTTGGACACCTCCAGGGGTGGAGACTCCACCATCTCCCTTCCAATGCCTGACAACCCTTTCCAGGAAGAAATTCTCCCTGAAAAGCAGGTTGTAGACCAAGGTTGCACCTCTGAGCTGCTCCCAACAGGGTGCTGCCCCACATCAGCTCCTCTGGAGCTCCTGGGACCTGCCCCAGGCCTGTCCATGGCTTTGTTTTGGCCTCCACTTTGTGTCTGAGATCAACACGACGCTCGGCAGGTTAAACAACCCCCAAAACGAGTCTGCTGAGTCAGCAGGCAGCACATTTCAATGAAGAAACACTGGAAAAGCTCGTTTTGCTCCCAAACTTGGCACCTCCGAGGCCAAAGCTCCCGTGCTGGGTCTGTGCCACGACAACCAAAGCCTCAGAGAGAGGGCAGAGTCCCAAAAAGTGGGAGACAAACCCAAGAAACGCCCCCCCTTTCAGCCACACCTGGTCTGTGCCGCTCAGAGCACACCTTGGGTGGGGACAATCCACGCCTGGAGCTGAAATGGAGCTCCTGGGGCTCTGCCAGGCTGGGAACACGCCCTGGATTGTGTGCCTTTCATGAAAAGACATTTGCTGCAGGCAGGGGACGGTCCCCTCGGTGCCACCTCGGTGCCACCCCCGTGCCCGTGTCATGCGGGGAACCCTGGCATTGCTGCCAAGGCTGTGTGGCATTACTGGGCTAATTGATGAGGTGGAGATGAGCCAAAGGTTGGACTTGGCATTGGAGGTCTTTTCCAACCTGACGAAGCAATGGGACACCTTGGGGTGCACCAGCTCCCCAGGGATGGGGGCACTCACTGGAGAAGGGCAGGAATGATGCTGTGGATGCCCCAGAAGACACCCCTGAAATGGGGCAAAACCAGGTGGAGTGGAAGAATCCCAAGGGAAGGGACTTTTGGATGGAGAACTGACCGTGGCCTTCGTGGTGGTGGCCTCGTTTCTCACGTGCTCTGAAGGAGGGGACAGCTCAAACCTCAACCTGCCCACCCGAGGGGACATTTCCATGCCCTGACCACCCCGTGCCACCCACCCAGAGTCCGTGGCACCCCCGACCTTGCGGGAAAACCCTTTTTAAGGAACTCCCCTGAGCCTTAAGCAATGCCTGAGCGTGTCGTGAGCGTGGAGTGGAACTGGATGAAACAGGGACATTTCACAACCGGTGACAGTCGGGGTATAAGAGACCCCTCACTCGGGACCTGCCCCACACCAGCCTCAGGGGACCCCACTGCGCTGTCAAGATGAGCAAGGCAAGTCCAATGTGCCTTTAAAGTCTCTTTTCCAGGTGCTGGTTGGGCCACCAGGGATGTGAAGACCCTCGTGGAGCATCTCGTGGTGACCTCGTGACGTGGGGTGCCGGCAGAGCACAACCAGCCCCACTCAGGCTCAGCCCACAGGGAGGGATGACTTCTCCTGGGAGAGGTTCTGACCACCAAAGGGGCTCCTGGATGTCGGATCTCATCCTTTGGATCTCCACAGAGGTTTTTGGGGTGCCACCAGGTGGTTTGGGAGCTCCAGCAGTGCCGGGGAGGAGGCACCTTTTGGGGGAAAATCAGCTCTCAGCTGTCATTTGTAGGTGCACAACCCAGAGCAGAGGGAAAAGCAACAAACTTTTTGGCTTTTAGGCGGAGAAAACTCAAAAAAGCTCAAATTTACCCCAAAAAAAGACTGAGTCAACCCCACCAGGCTGTGCCCCCGTCTCGTGGCCACCCTAATTTCCACATCTCTCGTGGCTCCTGGTGGCATTTGGGGCAATCCTTTCTCTTCCAGACCCCCCAGAGCCAGGAGCAGCTCTCCGAGCTGGAGAAGGCCATGGATGTCATCATTGATGTCTTCCACCAGTACTCCAGGAGAGAGGGGGACAGGGACACCCTGACCAAGAAGGAGCTGAAGCTCCTCATTGAGAAGCAGCTCGTGAACTACCTCAAGGTGAGTGCACCCAGAGCAGGGTCCACATGGGGAAGGGGCTGGGATGGACCAGGGTTGGGATTCACCCTGTCCCAACTCCACTCTCCTGCCCAACCACCCCTTTCCAAACCTGCTCCACAAAGATAGATGGAATCCCACACAAGTCTGGGTGGACCTGAGGTCGGGTGTTGACCCTCATCCCTTTCTCTACAAAAATCAGGATCAGATTGCCCAAGACCCCCTTTGCCATCTAGAAACGGGCTCAGAAACACCAGCCCCAAACCCCACTGTTCTTGTAACTCGCTTTTCTAAACCCAAGACCCCCTTTGCCATCTAGAAATGGGGTCAGAAACACCAGCCCCAAATCCCATTGATCTTGGAACTCACTTTTCTAAACCCAAGACCCCCTTTGCCATCTAGAAATGGGGTCAGAAACACCAGCCCCAAACCCAAGTTCTTGTAACTCGCTTTTCTAAACCCAAGACCTCCTTTGCCATCTAGAAATGGGGTCAGAAACACCAGCCCCAAACCCAAGTTCTTGTAACTCGCTTTTCTAAACCCAAGGGAAGGTTTTTCTTCCACCCAGGGAGAGGTTGGAGCTGTGACTGATGTTCACCCTCACCCTGCCCTCTCCTCCCTTGCAGCACGTGAAGAACAAGGCCACCCTCGACGAGATCATGAAGGACCTGGACATCAACAAGGACGCCCAGATCAGCTTCTGTGAGGTGATGCTGCTCATCACCCGTGTCACCATCGCCACCCACGAGCATCTCCATGACGTGGAGGACCAGCAGCACAAGCACCAGCACCAGCACCAGCACCAGCACCACCACTGAGCTCTGCTTGGTGCTGCAGCCCCTGTTTTTCCTCCCCTCCATGGAAAATTCCGGGTGGGGAAAGGCTCCAAGATCAAATCCACCCTCAAACCACCCCTCTCTGCTCACCTCCCTCCTTCCCTTCTTCCAAAAACGTGATGGTTTTGCTGCCAAATAAAGATTTGCCCTGAGGATGCCAAAGCTCTTCTGTGCCTGTGTGGGTTTTCCTCGCTCCTCAAACCCCACAAATCCAGAGAGGGACAAACCCTTGGAGACAGGGAGAGACTTCCCAGAGGGGAGGTGGATGCCTGGGAAGTTCAGGGTGGCCTCCCAGAGGTGCTCAGGATGCTCCTTGTATCAAAAGGTGCTTCAAAGGGCACTAAAATTCAACATTTCCAGCTAGAAAAACACCCTATTTGGGCTTGAAAATGTTCTGTAGGTCTCCTTGGAGCGAGCTGTGGTGGTGGGCAGGAGCTGGAAGGAAGGATGGGGCTGGGTGAACACAATTTTTGGGAGGAACACCCTTTTAAGGGCAGTTTTGCTCCCTATGGGGGTGAACACCTTCAGTTCTGGGGCTGCATCCAGCACTGAGGTCCAACCACTGGGTTTTGTGGGGTCAAGAACCAAGAACAACCCCAAATCCTCCCTCAGAACATCCCAATTTGCACCGAGAAGGTCCCTCTCTTGTTAATCAGCTGCTTTTCCGGGGGGAAAGGGGAGCTGGAAACACCATCAGAGCTTCTGAGCAGCCTCCTGGGTGCTCTTAGAGCCCGATTTCCACATTTTCAGGGGCAGGAAAAGGACCACTTGTGATTTCCCAAGGCTGAGACAAAGCTGAAATCGCCCTGCTCTGGGAAGGAACTTTCCAGAAGCTTCCCCAAAGCAGCAGAGCTGAAGCAAGACCCCCCTCCCCAGCTCCAGTTAACACAAGACCACCACAAGTTGCCTCACCCAGGTTGCTTCAGCTTCCTTTTGGAGCCAGTTTTGACATCTGAAGGGTGAGACACCTCCTGAGGAGGTAAAATCTGCTGCAGGGACCAGGGTGGTGGAACTTGGGCCAGATCCCACACCCCAAAACGGGTCATGAGCCTCATCCTGAGGGGTTTCAGGGTCTCTGGAGCAGGAGGAACCCCCCACACCCAACAGGGAGTGGAGCTGCTCCATTGCCATCACCCTGCAGGCCAGAAGAACATCCCCCTCCAGAAGAACCAGGGTGGGCTCCTAAGGACACACCAGCTTTTGGGATAAGGGGTGGTTTGGGTCTCGTTTGCAGGAGATGAGGTTCTCTGAGGGTCAGGACCCTGTTTGGGGGTGCTGAGCCCTCAGTTCCCTGCACAAACCACCCCAGGACCTTCCCCTGGGTCAGGAACCAGCCCCGAAGCTCAGGGTGTTGATGCAACAGGATATTTGCCAACACAGCAGGACCTTCATCGTGGGCTGAGGGACTCCCGTGGTGTCACCCGTGGGGCTGTGGGGTTGGAGGGGGTGGAGAATGAAGCCCCCACCCCATTCTGAGCTGTCCCCAAATCCTTCTGGATCCTTGTGGAGCCCAAAGAGCTCCCAAAATGAGGGGACACCACGAAGGGGTTGGATATCCCCCCAACCACGTTGCACCCTGAGCTCCAGAGGGACACGGGGTGCTCTGCTGCCTCTTTGGGGACACGGGTGACCCCAAATTTCCTGCCCCAGGAGCAAGGAAGGGGGGGGAAGCCCCAAACTTCACCCCCCTCCACTCCCAGGGAAGGATTCACCACCCCTGGAGGTGTCCAAGGAACGCCTGGAGGTGACACCGAGTGCCCCGGGCTGGGTGACAAGGTGGGGACGGGTCACAGGTTGGGCTCGGTGGGCTGGGAGGGCTTTTCCGACCTGAAAAATCCCGGGATTCAGGTTCTTGGAGCCAAGGACCGGGCTCCTGCTGCCACCTGGTGGGGTGTGACAAGGAGGTTTTTGGAGAGGCCACCAGGTCCACCGACAGCCCCGTCCCGTCCCCCTCCCGGTCCTGTTTTCACTCCGCCAGCGCCGCTCGCAATAAATCGGATTATTTGGAATCAAACGCTGAATTCTTGGCGGTGCGAGGGGTTTTAAACACCCCAAACTCCTCTTCCCCACCCTCCTCTGCTCAGCCCACCTGGCTGGGCTTTTGGCCCTTGGGGTTAAGCTTATGTGGCTTAAAACATCACTGACATTTGGGTTTACTCGAAGAGAAAAATATCAAGCCCCAAAAAGCTCATTTTCAGGGTTAAAGCCGTCCCTGCGCTGAAAAGTCTTTTTAAAGCGTTTGGCACCCACGCAGGATTCAAAGGGCGTGTTTGTAATTTAGGGTTTGTTCTCTGAGACGGTGGAAACGATTCTGCAAAAAACGGAACCAGCCGCTTTTAGTTTGATGTTTGTGATCATGGAACGGCTGGGGCTGGAGGGGACCTTGAAGATCATCTCGTTCCAACCCCCACTGCAGACCCCAAAAACCCCCTCCTGTGTGGGGTCAGGACAGGGTGGCAAAGGGAGGGTTGGGCAATGCCCCAAACTGTGGCAAGTGGGCACTTTGATGGGTTTGTCCATTATTAATCCCATAACACTGATAGGGATGGGCCACGGTGGGGGTGAAACTGGTTGTTCCTGGTGGGGCTGGTGAGATTTGGGGCCAGGGGCTGACCCACCATCAGCCCAGAGCCCAGCAAAGCCAGGATGGGGACGTGTCACCAGGGGATGGCACCAGTGGTGGCAGCGGGATTGGAGGGACTCGCCGGAGGAAGGGACGGGCTCCCGGTGATTCACGGCAATTTTCCCCCTAATTCCCCTCATTCACACATGTGTTAATTGGGGTGGAGGGAGGAGGTGTCATTGCCCTCCCCCACAAGTGTTTCCTGTGGGGCTGGTCACCCCACGGCCACGCCGGGGTCCTTCCCACACCGTCCCCTTCCTTCACGCAGAGACAGGGACCCACCAACACAAAGCCCAGAGAAGGAAAATTGGGGTTTACCTCTGGCAAGAAAAGCTTTAAAAATGTTTAAACTGAACTGAACGTTTTGGGTTGTTGGAAGAGAAGAGGGTGGGGGAAAATGGTGCTGCTGCCTGTTATCCAAAATCCATCCCAAATCCAGCCCTGAAGGGAGTCATCCAGGGTTGGGATGCTCCCAAAATCTCCAGGGGTCCCTGAGGAGTGAGAGCAGCCCCAAAGACAGGTCAGCTATCCCAAATCCAGCCCTGACAAGAGTCCTCAAGGGTTGGGACCCTCCCAAAATCTCCAGGGGTCCCTGAGGAGTGAGAGCAACCCCAAAGTCAGGTCAGCTATCCCAAATCCAACCCCGAAGTCAGGTCAGCTATCCCAAATCCAACCCCGAAGTCAGGTCAGCTATCCCAAATCCAGCCCTGACAGGAGTCCCCAAGGGATGGAACCCTCCCAAAATCTCCAGGGGTCCCTGAGGAGTGAGAACAGCCCCAAAGTCAGGTCAGCTATCCCAAATCCAGCCCTGACAGGAGTCCCCAAGAGATGAGACCCTCCCAAATTCTCCAGGGGTCCCTCAGGTACGAGAGCAGCCCCTGGGCTGCTGCAGCTCCCCCCAAAAACCTCGGGGTGTGTGTGCAGGGACCTGCAGGGACTCGCTGCCTCTTGCCTCAGCATGTCGGGGTAAAATTTAGCTCCAGCCCGTGGTCTGCACCTCATTTCCAACCCCCTTAATTGCGGAGCCGGGGCTGGCAGCGGGACGTGGGCGGCTCAGGTCGGCTCCAGCAGCCTCTCCCCTCCCAAAAACGCTGCCACAGCCCGGCCCTGCCAACAGCACCTGGGGAGAACGAGGCGGAGCGTGATCTCACCTGGCTCCGTCCCGTATCTGGAGATCTCGGGAAGGTGCCCGAGCCCTTAATGAAAGCTGGCACACCCTTGGGAGCAGGGAGGGCTCGTTCCACCCCCTGCCCAGGGCAGCAAACCTGCGGTTCGTGGCTCTTTTGGGGCCACGCGGAGGGACAGGAGTCCCATCCTGGTGCTGGAGCCACGCTCAGGACCTGTGCCCTGTTCCCTTCTCTGCAGCCCTGGGATGGCTCCATGGGCTCCAAAGGGCTGGGATGGGCTTGGTGTGCTCCAAGTGGGGGTGAAACACAGCCTGGCATGGAGGGCACGGCTCCATTTGGACTGAAATCCCTCCTGTCGTTGTGCTTGATGTGCTCCATCAGTGCTGGATCACAGCCTGGCACCGAGGGCATGGTCAGAGTGATCCACGGGGGCTCAAATCCCTCCTATCCCACACTCTGAGGTGCCCAAAGGGGCTCAAATCCCTCCTATCCCACACTCTGAGGTGCCCAAAGGGGCTCAAATCCCTCCTATGTCAATGCCCTGAGGTGCCCAAAGGGGCTCAAATCCCTCCTATCCCACACCCTGAGGTGCTCCAAGGGGCTCAAATCCCCCCCTATCTCATGCCCTGAGGTGCCCAAAGGGGCTCAAATCCCTCCTACCTCATGCCCCAAATTGCTCTGAGGGGGCTGAACCTCAGCCTGGCACTGAGGGCACACACCAGGACTGTCCCTTGTCCCATCAGGATATCCAACAAGTGACCCTGCCATGGCAGGACCCTCCCAGGACCCCCTGGGATGGCACCTTGGTGTCACTGGTTGTCCCCACTGCCACCACCGCCCTGTGCTCCCAGGGCTCCTGGTCCTTTCCTGCTCCAGAGGGAGCTCCCAGGGCACAAAAATCAGATTAAAACCCCCTTTTCTGCAGGAATTTTCGTGGGTTATGACACTTTTTGAGCACCAGCATCACAAAGCCCCACGAACTCACAAACAGCTCCTATTGTAGAGAAATAAAAATGCCCATTTAGGCGATGCAAAGAGCAAAGTTTTAGACGTGAAAAGAATCTCTGGGTTTGTTTTTTTTTTTTGAGATTCAAAGCCCTTTGGCAGAGCCACACGTAACCTACATAGAGACACCTTCCCAGGCGTGCTGGTAAACATCCTCCAAGGAGAGGGATAATGAGGGAGGCTCCGTGGGAAGAGGAGGCAGCCAGGGAACAGGACTGACCAGAAGGAATCCTCACCCTCCACCCACTCCCCAGAGCCTGCCAGGAGCTGGGACGGAGCTGCTCCCACCAGTCCCATCTTCACCAGCACCTGGTTGATGCAGGTGAGTTCCCACCGCTTCTTTTTGGACTTAAAATGAGGTTTTTATGTTGTTTCCAGGGTTATTTTTGGAAGCAGAAGGTGTAAAGGGCAAGATTAGCCCCCAAGGAGGGTGTGAGGACACGGCATTTTCCTGCCCTGCAAGAGCTGATTCATTCACCCCAAGTGCCTGAGATGGCTACGGGGAAAGTCTGCCCTTTAATTTAACCAGGCAGGCAAAATGAAATTAAAACCCACCAGGGAAAGTGGAGAAAAGGAGGGAATTGAGGTGAAAGTTCTCAGAGAAGTCAAGGTGGATGGACAGCCCAGCGAAGGAAAGTTGTTTTTTACCTCTGGCAAAAAAAAAAAAAGCTTTAGAAAGGTTTGACATGAACATTTTGGGTTGTTGGAAGGGAACAGGGAGGGGGTTTCCTGCAGGCACAGCTGCCCCTGCCAATTGCTGTGCCCTCGATTTTGCTCCTCTCCAGGACTGGAATCATGTCTAAGCTCATTAAAGCCATCACTGACATGATGGAGAGTTACCAGGGCAATGCCAGGAAGGGGAAGAAATCGGAATCCTTCAGCAGGAGCGAGTTCAAGAAGCTGATCCAGCAGGAATTTGCCCCTGTCAAGGTAACTGTGCAGGCTTGAGGGCTCCAAGACGGGTGGGAAGGGGGCTGAGGGGTCTGCAACACCCATCCCATACCCCGGGGTCTCTCCAATCTTTGGTTTTCCCGGGATTCTGCATCGTGGCCGATTTCCCTGGGTTTGTTTCAAAGATCCTTTGTCCCCCCCCTGGTCCTGCTGTCCCCATTTTCCCCCAGGGAAGGGAGGAAATGGGAAGGAAAAGGGAGGAAAAGGGAGGGAAAGGGAGGGAAAGGGAGAGAAAAGGGAGGGAAAGGGAGGGAAAGGGAGGAAAAGGGAGGAAAAGGGAGGTCGAGACTGTGGAAGGGACACCTGAATCCCTTTGATTCCCTTTCCTCCCTGGCCAAATCCCGGGTGTAATGCCAAGCTGTGACCCCCTGACACCCTCCTCTGCCTTCTGCTCCTTTTTCTTGCTTTGCCCTTGCCCTGAGGGGTCCCAGCCCTGGCTTCTCCCTCCCTTTGGGGGGGGGGCTGATGGGCTCCTGTCCCCTCAGAGGTCACCCACCAGCAAGTACAGGTACATCCCCCGCTCGTCGGACTCGGACACCGAGCCCATGAACAAGAAGGAGAGGGGCAAACGCTGCGTGTACTGAGGGGGCATCTCCAGTGCCCCTGGGGCACAGAGAGGGCAGGTAAGGAGAGCTCAGGGAGCTCACCAAGCCCCTGGACGACATTTACATCCCCTCCTTAGGTGGGGACAGAGGTGTCCCCAAGACCGGTGACACCCTGAGGTGACGAGACTTCCCCCTCTGTGGTTGTCCCAATCCATCAGGGAGGGTGGGGTTTGCACATTCCCAGGATATTTTGGGCTTGGAAGGGTCTCACAAGGGTGGAGGAGTCCAACCCTTCAGTGAATAGCCCAGAGAGCGTTTAATCAGCTCTAATTAAAATTGCACGGAGTTATCAGGCACCATTTTAATGCAAAGCAGAGGATTTGGGTAAAGGGGGGAGGGAGGGGTGGGGTCACCCTGAGCAGGATTTTGGGGTGGCCAGGGGTGAACTCCCCCATGGCTTTTCCTCTCCCTCTGCAGGATCCCCAAATTGCCCTGTGGGTGAAGTGGCACCAGCAAAGTGTGGTCACCTCTTGGGCTCTCTCTGTTCCTCCAGAGCTGGCAACACCCTGGGAGATGAGAAGACCGTGCCCTGCTCCTCCTATTACCTCCATGAGGCAAAAATAACCCCAGGTCTCTCCTCTGCTCCTGCTGTCTCTTTGGGGTGCTTTAAAAACGCAGCTTGAAGGCTGGAGGGGGAGCTTTGGGGCCAGGTTTGCTCTTTTCTCCTCCTAAACACAAGGGCCAGAGCCAGGGCTGAAATCCCAACCCCTTCACGCAGGTTTTTAACAGGGAGAAAGTGAAAAAAATCTGTGGTTAATAGGACTGGAATGAGCTGTGCAATTAGCTGACTCAGATTGGAGAGTAATAATGATTAAAGAGTGGCAATTCCTCCAGGAAAATTAAAGGTTTATGGCATTGGGAGCTCGTCTCCAGCTCATTTGGAGGCAGCAGCAAAATTCCCACGGGTTTAGGGGGGACACACACCAAAAAGAACCTCACCTGCATCTGATCCTTCACTGAAGGGGTTGATCCATCAGCCACTCCCTGAGGCGTTTCACTGTAAATATCCCAAAAGTGGGTTTTTTTTCTGGCTTCTTTTGCTCCTTCTTACACCAAGACCATAAAACCCCAATAAAAACTGTACAAAGTGGTGCCTGCCTGGTTTTTGTGAGCCTCCCACTGATCACCAGGAGCCTCCTGAGGGGTGGGAGGTCCCTCAGGGCTCTGCTGGTGGGGAAGCCCCGAGGGGATGGGGCAGGATTGAAAAAGGGGTCTGGGGGTCCTTCCAACAAACCTGTCCCAGCGTGGGCTCCTCTCCCCACGGGTCAGCAGGTCCCTGCCAGGACTCTTCTCCAACTTGGGCTTCCCACGAGGTCACAGCCTCCTTCAGGCATCCCCCTGCTCCATGTGGGCTCCTCCAGGTGGATCTTTGCTCCCCTGTGACCCTTCCTGGGCTGCAGGTAGATCTCTGTACCCCCACCCATGGGCTGCAGGTGGATCTCTGCACCCCATCCATGGGCTGCAGGTGGATCTCTGCACCCCTGTGACCCTCCATGGGCTGCAGGTAGATCTCTGTACCCCCACCCATAGGCTGCAGGTGGATCTCTGCTCCTCTGTGACCCTCCATGGGCTGCAGGTGGATCTCTGGTTGTCCTCTCCGGGCTGCAGGGGGATCTCTGATGGTCCTCTCTGGGCTGCAGGGGGATCTCTGCACCCCTGTGACCCTCCCTGGGCTGCAGGTGGATCTCTGATGGTCCTCTCGGGGCTGCAGGTGGATCTCTGCTCCCCTGTGACCCTCCATGGGCTGCAGGTGGATCTCTAGTGGTCCTCTCTGGGCTGCAGGTGGATTTCTGTACCCTCATCCATAGGCTGCAGGTGGATCTCTGCTCCCCTGTGACCATCCATGGGCTGCAGGTGGATCTCTGCACCTCTGTGGACCCTCCATGGGCTGCAGGT
Source organism: Syndactyla subalaris (assembly GCA_035584875.1). Lineage (NCBI taxonomy): Eukaryota > Metazoa > Chordata > Aves > Passeriformes > Furnariidae > Syndactyla > Syndactyla subalaris. Next base: position 3,319,449 of record JAWMRD010000066.1, read on the forward strand.
GGATCTCTGTACCCCTGTGACCCTCCCTGGGCTGCAGGTGGATCTCTGCACCCCTGTGACCCTCCATAGGCTGCAGGTGGTTCTCTGCACCCCATCCATGGGCTGCAGGTGGATCTCTGTACCCCACCCATGGGCTGCAGGTGGATCTCTGCACTCCTCTGTGACCATCTGCAGGGGAGCCCCAGCTCTGGGACCTGGAGCAGCTCCTGCCCCTCCTGCTGCCCCACCCTGGGGCTCTGCAGAGCTGTCCACATGTCCTCACTCTGCCCTTCTCTGCACCCAATCCCATCTGCACAATAACTTGATTTTCCCCTTCTTAACTACGTTATCCCAGAGGTGTCACCACCATTCCTGATGGGCTCAGCCTCGGTCTGTCCTGGAGCCACATGGAATCAGCTCCATGGATGTGGGGGAACCTTCTGGCACCTTCTCACAGAAGCCACCCCTGCAGCCCCCTCTGCCACCAGGTCCTGGCCACACCAACCCAATGCACCAGCTCTGCACAACTGGCAAAAACACCCGCGTGAATCCCACGAGGTGTGTGGAAGACACGGGTGGGAAGGTTGGACTCGATGAGCTCTTTTCCAGCCTCATGGATTCTGTTGCTCTGTGGTTCTGAGTTTAAGGAAAGGCCGACACAAGGGAGATCTTGGGAATGCAAGACTTTATTGGGCACCTCATGGGGCCAAAGCACCAGCGATGTCCCTTCCCCAGGGGCTCAGGAGGGGGTTTGGCAGCCGGGCAGGTGGGAGGGAGCTGGTCCAGGCGTGGGCACCCATCACTTCATCTTCTGCTGGGGCATCTGGGGCATCTGCTGCTGCTGCTGCTGCTGGACCTGCATCTGGGGCTTCCCGTGGCACCCGGAGCCACCAGAGCTGTGACAGCCACCACCCCCGGAGCTGTGACAGCCACCACCTCCAGAGCTGTGGCAGCCCCCAGAGCTGCCCCCGGAGCTGTGACAGCCACCACCACCCCCAGAGCTGTGACAGCCACCACCTCCGGAGCTGTGACAGCCCCCAGAGCTGTGACAGCCCCCACTGCTCTGGCGGGTGTATCGCTCCTGCCTGTGGCACTGGTCCTTCTCCTGGCGGGAGCACATTGTCCTCTGCTGGGGTGACCTGTGAGGAGTAGAGGGGACCATCAGGAGCCGCTGCAATGCCACTACCCCCATGGTCCTGCTGCCCCCCGTTGTCCCAGTGCCACCATCCCGGTGTCCCCGTGCCTGTCCCATTTGCAGTGCCACCCTCTGCAGGATCCCGGGAGATTCCTCCTTCATCCAGGATGGAGAATTCCACCCCTTGGATGCAGCAGCATTGCCTGACCCAGCCAGGTGACAGGTCCTTGTGTCCCTCCCTGCATCCCACCCCCAGCGCTCCGTGCTGGGAAACGATTCCCCAAGGAAGGCAAATCCATCCGTGCTGCCAAACTTACTTGAGCTTGAGGGGAAAGCAAGAGGAGGGAATGAAAATCCCGGGCCAGGAGCAGTTTTATAGAGGTCTCCGATGGTTTTCCCGGAAATGAGACAGGTCCCTGTCACAGGGATCTATTAATTTATCACCCAATCCCCATCCGACCGCCCTCTGTTTACATCGCCCTCCTGACTCACTGGAGATTTATATCATTCCTTTTTTATCTGTTTCCTGTGCCACATAAGCACCTAATTGGCAGCCTCACCTGCCTCTAATAGGAAAACCCGTGGGTGCCTGCGTTTCCAAAGGCTCCTCTGCTCGGGGTTTGTTTTGTGAAATTCAGCCCAGGCTTAATTATAGCCCCATGGCCCCAGGCTCTGCTCCCAGAGCCTGAGCCCTGCACCAAATAAAGCCAGGAATAAGCCAGGTAAAATCAGAGGAAAGTGGCTCTCCCTTCTCCATGAGATGCTCCATCCAGCATGGGAACAACCTGTTGGATGAGGGCAAAGCCCTGGATTTCCTTTTAGATTCCTTCCTAGACCTAAAAAGTGTGAATTCCTCCCAAAATGCAGCCAGAAGAGGGTGTTGGGGACTGTGGAAAACCCTGCAAGTCCCACTATACCTGAGCAAGGTGACAAAGATGAGCTATTTCCACCTTCTTAATGACAAAGATCATTAAATGAAGGAATTAAAAGGAGCAATTAAAGGACCTATTTGGTGTTCCCTGCTGGAGCAAAGCCAGAGCTCTGGAAATATCCCTGTCCTGGCTGGAAATCACCCAGCTCTTCATCACCCCACAAACTCCCCTGGCCTCTCAAGGCCACAGCTCCCTCTTTGTGGGAGAAGGGCAAGGAAAATCAGGGATATAAAACACAACGTTGGGAGCTGCACCAACAAACAGGGACATCCACCTGGAGGGACCAGGATCGAGGCTTGGAGTGTTGGAGCTGAAAGTTCACAACTCGAGTGATTTTGTCACACTCAGCACCTCTGGTGGCACCAAAAATGAGCTCCTTCTTGCTTTTCCTGTTGGGTGGCCTCGGGTAACCCCCCCTTGGCAGGGCCTGAGCTGGCCCTGGGCTCTCTGTGTCCTGAGTTTGGGTGGGAAAAGACCTCTGAGATCCTTGAGTCCAACCTTTAAACCCGTCCCAGCTTGAGCAGAGGGAGATGTTGTGATGGCAATGGGGTCAACCTCCCCTGGGGCTGTGTGGTCACCAGTGCATGAGTGGCTTGTGCTGCTCGTGTCCAAAATTTGGGGTGCTTGACCTGCTCATGCCCAAAATTTGGGATGCTTGAGCTGCTCATATAAAAAATTTGGGATGCTCGAGCTGCTCTCACCCCAAATTTGGGATGCTTGAGCTGCTCATATGCAAAACTTGGGATGCTGGAGCTGATAATATAAAAAATTTGGGATGCTTGAGCTGCTCTCACCCCAACTTTGGGATACTTGAGCGGCTCATATAAAAAATTTGGGATGCTTGAACTGCTCTCACTCCAAATTTGGGATGCTTGAACTGCTCATATCAAAAATTTGGGATGCTTGAGCTGCTCTCACCCAAAATTTGGGATACTTGAGCTGCTCTCACCCAAAATTTGGGATGCTTGAGCTGCTCTCACCCCAAATTTGGGATGCCTCAGCTGCCCTTCAGGACCTCCCACCCGGTGTGGGTGAGGATGAATCTCACTGGGAGGTCAGAGATGGGCAGGATGGCAAAGCCCTGCTGCTCTGACCCAGCATGAAATCAAGGTGGTGTTTTCAGTGCTGACAGTCACTGGGGTCATAAAGTTGCCTCCAGAACCCGCTGGCTGTGGTTGGAGTTGGCAGAGGAATGGGGCAAACACCCACTCAGGGCCATGGGAGTGCCAGGGCAAGTCCCTGCCCACACCAGGGGCTGGTTCTGGCTCCGAGTCCGTGGGCTCCTGGTTCGTGCTGTGACATCCCTGGACAGTCACCAGGGACTCGAGGACAAAAGCATTTCTGTGCCTTGTTGTGCAATCTGGTTTTGTCTTTTCCCGAGGATTTTAGGGGCAGAGAATCATGGGATGGGTTGGGTTGGAGGGGACTTTAAAAATCATCATCATTGCACTCCCTGCCATGGGCAGGGACACCTTCCACTGTCCCAGGTTGTTCCAAACTGTCCTTGGACACTTCCAGGGATGGGACAGCCACAGCTTCTCTGCCCAACCTGTGCCAGGGCCTGCCCACCCTCACAGGGAACAATTCCTTCCCAATTCCCTGCTCTGAGTTCCACAAACGCTGCTCTTTTCCTGCAGCCTCTCAGAGTTAAAAGCAGAAACCACATCAAAAGGGAAGCAGAGGAGCCTCTTTGGTTTTTTATTACGGTTACAGGGAAAAGAAATCTCTTTAAACAGGAAAAAACCCAAAAGAGACAAAGGAAAGGAACCTCCAAAGTTTAGAGGATCAATCACTCCAAGGGTTTCTTTAGGATGAGAGGGGTTGGCAGCGAGGCTGCAACACTTCCCACCCCTAACCCCCCTTCCCTGGTCGCCTCCCTGCCTTGGGAAAACAGGGATGAGGAGTTTAAGGAAAGGCCGACACAAGGGAGATCTTGGGAATGCAAGACTTTATTGGGCACCTCATGGGGCCAAAGCACCAGCGATGTCCCTTCCCCAGGGGCTCAGGAGGGGGTTTGGCAGCCGGGCAGGTGGGAGGGAGCTGGTCCAGGCGTGGGCACCCATCACTTCATCTTCTGCTGGGGCATCTGGGGCATCTGCTGCTGCTGCTGCTGCTGGACCTGCATCTGGGGCTTCCCGTGGCACCCGGAGCCACCAGAGCTGTGACAGCCACCACCCCCGGAGCTGTGACAGCCACCACCTCCAGAGCTGTGGCAGCCCCCAGAGCTGCCCCCGGAGCTGTGACAGCCACCACCACCCCCAGAGCTGTGACAGCCACCACCTCCGGAGCTGTGACAGCCCCCAGAGCTGTGACAGCCCCCACTGCTCTGGCGGGTGTATCGCTCCTGCCTGTGGCACTGGTCCTTCTCCTGGCGGGAGCACATTGTCCTCTGCTGGGGTGACCTGTGAGGAGAGAGGGGACCATCAGGGGCTTTCCTGTCTTGCCTCTGCTCTTCATGGGAAGAGAAATCTGGGTGTGCATCAATCCAGTCTTTGCCACATCCCACAGTCGACTTTAAACCTTGTACTGGGTTCTTGTCCCCCATCCAGGCTGTGCTTGGCGTGCCAAAGCTGAGCCACCTCAAGCCAACACCCCAGAGTGTCCCTCCAAGCCCAAATCTCTGCCCTGCCTCCTTCAGCAGCCCCTGCAGTCCCTCCTCACCCACCTCCCCTGTCACAACCACCCTCAGAACAAACCCTAGGCATGGGGGTCCGAACCCACCCACCTCCCACCCCAAAACCTCTGCTCTCACCTGAGATGCTCAAGCAGCAAAGACACAAGGAGGGAATGAGGCTTTTCTGGGCCAGGAGCACTTTTATACCCTCCCTGCACTCCCCACCTGCAAATGAAGCCCCTCCCTGTCTCAGCTCTGCCCGTTCAATTAAATCCTCGATGCTTTTTTTTCCTGTCTCCCCACTCGGGGTGTGACTCACCCCATCCACGCTGGGATTGCTCCGTGTTGTAGGTCGCCTTTCCTGTGCCACAGAAATTTAATTGCCATCTCTACCTGAGGTAGATCCCACGGGGGAGTTGTGTGGGTGGCCCTGGTTTCCACAGCTCTACCAGGGTGGTTTTGGTGTGGGTCACACCTGGGGAGGGCTTTGGGTTCGGGGAAGGGGGAAATGATGTGTCATGTCCAAATCACAACATCCTTCTGGAATGTCTTGAGGTTCTCTGGTCGTGTAAATCCCTCCTAAAGCCAGAGATGTGTCTGGAAGTACCAAAAGGGGAGAAAACTTCTTTAAATGCATCTCACCCTGTGCTGGGCACTGGGGAGGGCACCTCGAGTGCTGAGTCCAGGAGACATTGAGAGGCTGGAGCGTGTCCAGAGATGGGAATGGGGCTGGAACAGCAGGAGAAGGGTGTGGAGAAGTCCTGAGGGAGCTGGGGGGGCTCATCCTGGAGAAAAGGAGGCT
>JAWMRD010000066.1:3348567-3361804 GCA_035584875.1 Syndactyla subalaris
GTCTTCTGGCACACCTTGGTACAGCACACGGGCTTCTGGCACGGGTCACAGCACACAGACTGGCAGGGGTCACAGCAGACGGTCTGGCAGGGGTCACAGCAGGGCTTCTGGCATGGGTCACAGCACACAGTCTGGCATGGGTCACAGCAAGGCTTCTGGCATGGGTCACAGCAGACAGTCTGGCACGGGTCACAGCAGGGCTTCTGGCAGGGATCACAGCAGGGCTCACAACACACAGTCTTCTGGCACGGGTCGCAGCACACAGACTGGCACGGGTCACAGCACACAGTCTTGCATGGCTCACAGCACACAGTCTTCTGGCACGGGTCGCAGCAGCAGGACTGCTGGCAGGGGCTGCAGCACACGCTCTTCTGGCAGGGGCTGCAGCACACGGTTTTCTGGCAGGGGCTGCAGCACACGGTCTTGGTCTTCACGACGGAGCAGCATCCTGTGGAGCAGCATCCAGTGGAGCACATGTTGTTGGGAGTGTGGTGGAGGGTGGACCGAGAGAGGACCTGAAACACAACAGGCTTTCAGATATGACCCGTCTTGCCAAGTTTAGTGGTTATTCTGGCACAGGAATGGCGCTGTATTGAAGCTGTGGGTGATACCCACATCCCACCCCGCTTCCTATTGCACTCCTTGAGGTGCCTAAAGAGATTTCCACTGCCTTCCCTCCTCCATGGAGATCACTCCACCCCAAGGAGCTCATTTTCTAACTCTGTTCTCCCTCCTTTTTTCAAGACACAACAGACCAAGAGGCTCCAAACCCTCTGGATTTCCTAGAAAGCTGTAGATCATCAAGAGGCTCCAAACCCTCTGGATTTCCTAGAAAGCTGTAGATCATAAAACCATGAAATCATAGAACACCTCGGGTTGGAAGGGACCTTTAAAGGTCCATCCAGCCCAACTCCCTGCAGAGCTCAGACACAAAGACACATTTCAACTCACCGCTTGGCCAAACCCCAAACCATCACCACCACTGCTAATAGGTACCACTTACCTTAGCAGCTTGAGAGGTGAAGTTGTGTGAGGAGCAAAGGGACCTGGGGACCTTTTATTTGGCTCGGAATTGCCCTGCCGGACATGAGGTACCCCCCAGCAATTCGGGATTTACGCACTAACCCTGTACTTATTCACTGCATGGGCCTTCAGCTGGTCAGTCTTTGCCTCGTGGCTTTTGAGCCACCCCTCAATTTGGTGTCATTATCAATTTGGTGTGTGAATTTTTTACAATTTTTTAATGTCAAGTTAATTCTTGTGGGATTCTTTAAAGGGTTTTTTTTCTGCTTGTTTTGCATATGGTAATGCTGCTGCGTTGAGATGCTCCGTGGCTTGTTCAGCTGGAGAGTGCTTAATTAACATAAAAAATCCTAATTAGGATCGAGGCGCAGCAGATTCCAGAGGTCTCTGGACGTCATTTGCTCCTTGATATGATTTTTAGGATAGAATTCCAGGAAGGGCAATTCCGTGGCCCTGTGTTTCATGTTTGAATGAAGAAATGGTGAAGCCTGATAGGGTTTCTGATCACCAGAAGCGCAAATATAGAACAGCAACTTCTTGACATCTCACCCCTCACTGCCTCATCCCATCCCTGCACGGGAAGACACTTGGAATGGAATCATAGAACCATGGAAGGCACCCACAAGGACCATCAAAGTCCAACTGCTGGCCCTTCACAGCCCCAACAATCCCACCACTCCCTGAGCTCAAAGCCTTGCCAATATCAGATGTTTTGGGTGTAAAAGACTGTGCAAACTCATGGTGGAAATCTGGAGTTCGGCTCAAATCAGGGTCTGTATTTTTCCAATTGCTTTTTGCCGTATTCAAATCAAAAAAACCCCTCTGCAAGTTTTGCATCCTGTTTATGCTCAGCATAACTCGATCTGCAAAATTCCTATTCAATTCTTTTTAAATTCTGCTTTGCCCTCGAGTAATGGCAGAGCCACCTACGGATGTGATTTCTGGAATAACTCCGTGCTCATCTCTCAGTCACCCGTGGACAGCCATTAGTGCTGATGTTAATGATCACCTTGTGATTATTCACATTAATGACGGACGTTAATATTTTCCACGAAGGCCTCCTGAGCATCTCGAGGGTTTCAAATTAAGCCACATCTTTATAAAAAAATTATCTCGCTGCTGTCAGAGGAAATTCACGGGACCTGCGACTGACGTGATTGAATGTTTCGTGTCTGAGGTCACCCCAAGGAGAAGGGCTGATCCTGCTGCTGTGGGGCTGCACGCCCTTGGCCACTCTCCCATCATGTCCTACAGCTTGGCTGGAGACACCCTGATCTCTGCTGAGGTGAAGGACAGAAGATCTAGGATGTGTTTTCTCATCCAGAACTAAAATCTTGGATGATTGAGAACCTAAGAGGTCATCATGAGCCTGAATTTTGACTTCTGGTGATATAAAACCTCCGTTTCCACCCCATTCTGTTGCTAAGTCCTATTTAAATTTGGCTGCATCGAAGCTTGGAGGAGCTGCTCTTCAAAGGACCATGGAGTCACCCCTTCTCCAGGCAAGGTCTTTCCAAGGTCAACGTTCCTGCTCCCTAAAACACGGGCTTAATTAAGTTCAGCTGCATGTTAATGACCAGGTGTCGCCTCCACACATTATCGTCTAATTAGGGATTGAGATTTACACCAGTGGAGAAGCTGCAACTCCTCAAACAACCATGGGGGTTTCTGAGCCTGCAGAGAAAGGCCAGGACATTCCAGCACTGGAAATGTGGGGAATCCTGAGCAGGGAGGAAAAGAAAGACACGTTGGTCAAAATGAGGCCATTTTATGTGTGAATTTCTATGGATTTGGTGTGTTGTTTCATCCAGTGAGGCAAAAAATCCCACTTTTAGAGCTGGATGGGAATATCCAAAGCGTTTAAAGCTCTGTGGGGAGCTGGGAGACCCATCAGTGCTGCTACAAAAGAGAAGATGCAAATTAGAGTCCTTAAAATATCCCAATTAAGTTTTGCCTTCAGTGAAGGGATTTATGAAGCTCCATAAAATGCCCAGAATAACAAAATTATGGATGCAGTGAAGCAATCCTTGCTGGGAAACAAGGATTAATTAATCCTGCAGTTTCCTGCAGTTCATCTTGGTTGTGGAAATGCGTTGTTATGTTATTTAACATTTATTAAGCAGAGCAAAAATGCCTCTTGGGGCTATTTAGAGTGTCAGGGAGACAGGACTTCTCCTCTGGCCAAACGTCTGTGGTTCTTAAAGGCTTTGGTCCTTGATGTGCCAGGTGTGAAACCTCTCCAGGGCTGGAATAGCATGGAATAGGAATATGGAAAACGGAATAGGAACAAGTTTTGGTCTTTTTTCCCATTATTCCAATCTAAATTCCCATTCTTTCAGTCTGGACCCATCCTCCTTGTCCTGTCACCCCAGTTCCTGATGAACAGCCCCTTTCCAGCTTCCCTGGAGCCCCTTCAGGTCCTGGAAGGTGCTCTGAGGTCTCCACACAACCTTCAGGCTGAACATTCCCACCTCTCCCAGCCTGTCTGGAGGGTCTCCAGCCCCTTTATCAACTTCGTGGCCTCCTCTGGAGTCACTCCAGCTGAAGAGGAAATAAAACATTCCATGATCAGTCATAGAGGAGAAAATCTGACTCCTGGGGGAGCAGGACAAAGTCTCAGCTTGAAGACAAACCCACTGCCATGGACTCAGAGCTTCACTAACTCAACACCCACCTGCAGGGAGGAGAGGAACCAGTAGGAAAACTACTTTTTAAGGCAGCTGCCAAGGGTCCTGTGAAGATGAACCACCTCTTGGCAACCACAACAACCCACACTCAGGTGATTAATTAATTGCTCTCCGTGTCCCATTTGCAACTTTTCCTTTTCAGCCCATTCCTCTCTAATGACAATTTTCTCCATAACCTATAAATAGCTAATTCCAATTACTTACAGAACTGGTCATTTACTGGCTATTGCAGAGCCTGGCTCGTTCCAGGCTGTTTCCCACGGTGGGTGAGTCATTCCAGGGAAACCTTCTCTTATTTCACACCGGAGAAATTGTTTAATTGAGGCTATTCCAAGGCAAGTGGCAAACCCTGCAGGATTTGCTTTGTTTTGCTTCCAAATATAGCAATGGAAAAATGGGAACACTCAGGAGAAACAGGAATCCACAGGTGGGGCCCCCTGGCTGTAAATCTGAACCCCCTCATACCAAACATGGGCTGAGCTCAGGGCAAGGATTTGTTTCCAATTAACCTGGCGTGTTCCTTCCAGCCCTGGAATCGCTGCTGGGACCTGCAGGCCTTTTCCGTGGCTTTCATGTTTCCTTGGCATTCCTCCTGCTGGAGCTGTTTCCACCAGGGATTAAAATACGGCTCCAAACCCATGGGAAAACATGGACGAGGAAAGAATTCCAGAATTGTTGAGATTCCAAAAGCCCTCCAAGGTCACCGAGTCCACCCTGTGCCCCATCCCCACCTTGTCACTCAGTGCCACCTCCAGGAGTTCCTTGGACACCTCCCGGGCTGGGGACTCCAAACCTCCCTGGGCAGCCCCTTCCAAAGCCTCCCCACCCTTTCCAGCACCAAATTCCTCCTCCTGGCCCACCTGACCCTCCCCTGGTCCTGTCCCTGTTCCCTGGGAGCAGAGCCCGACCCCCACCTGGCTCCAACCTCCTGCCAGGGGATTTTACAGCCAGAAGGTGCCCCCTGAGCCTCCTTTTCTCCAGGATGAGCCCCTCCAGCTCCTTCAGGACTTCTCCACCCCCTTCTCCTGCTGCTCCAGCCCCATTCCCATCTCTGGACATGCTCCAGCCCCTCAATGTCTCTCTTGGACAATAAACAACATCCACCACAATATCCTCATTCTTCCTCTTTTGTTTTCTTCTCTCTTTCCACACCACTTGAACCCTCCCGGGTCTCTCCTCCCCGTCCTGTCACTCCCTCAGGAGCTCCTGCTCACAAAACACGTTTGCAAACACGAGAGTGGCGGGCGTTGCTGGGGCATCACCTTCAACTAAAGCCCTTGTGGCTTAAAAATAACCTTTTCTGCCGAATTCCTCCGAAATGTGTCTGCAGGTGGGGCAGGGGCAGGAATGAAATCATCAGAGAAGACCTTCACGAGAAGGAGCCAAACAAAGGCAAGGGTTTGACACTGTAATTGGGGGAGAGATGTCTCAGGTGGCCCTGCCGAAGGGGTGTCTCCTCTGGAAGGCCCAGGCTGTGATCCTGAACTCTATATAAGATGGACAAGGGCTGATCTGCCCCAGATTGTGCTCCTGAATCTCAGAGCTCCTGTTCCTCACCCCAGGTAAGGCTGGGTGGACCTTCACACCATCAGACTCGGCCACCAGCAGGAAAATAGGAGCTCATGGCCGTGGGATGCTCCTGGAGTTGATGGCCATGGGATGCTCTTGGAGTTCTGATGGCCATGGGATGCTCCTGGAGTTGATGGCCATGGGATTCTCCTGGAGCTGCTGGCCATGGGATGCTCCTGGAGCTGCCACTGCTGAGCTCTCCTAAGGGAAACCCACTGTTCCATGATTTCTTGGAGGTGGCCTCCTTTCACAGCCCTGCTCTGCTCCAGGAGAAAACAAATGGGATTTTTGTCTCTCTTACCGTGTCACCCCAACCCTTCCACTCTCCCCATCCCTCCCCTCTGTGACCAAATTTAATTTTTCAGATTTTTTTCCCCTGCTCTTTCCCTTTTCCTGCTTCAATTTTCCTGTGCCCTCTCCTGGCTCTTCCTTCTCCCTCTTTTAAGGAAGAAGGGGAAAAAAAGCCCCTTGGATCTTTATTTTCCTCACAGGCTGCCTCAGTTCTGTGGGGAGATGTCCCAGCTCCAGGAAAACATCAGTGGCATCGTTGCTGCTTTCTACATGGGTGCCCAAAAGTGCAGCCCCCTGAGCAGGGAGGAGCTGAGGCAGCTCATGGAGCAGGAGTTTGGGGATGCCATGGAGGTGAGGCTTGGATCCCACAGCTGGTGGGGTGGGAAGATCCCTTGGGAAGGGCACAGATCCCTTCAAAACCCACTTGTCTCTTCACAGAAGCCCCAGGACCCCAAAACCATCCAGAAGGTTCTGTGCTACCTGAGTGATGAAAACAACAGCAGGGTTGACTTCAGGGAGTTGCTCAGCCTGGTTTTCCACGTGGCCAAGGCTTGTTACAAACCTCTCCAGCAGCACCAGGAGATGGGAGATGGTCAAGGGCTGGCAGAAGGTGGGGAGGAGCTGCTGGGGCCACACACAGTGGGGAGGGTCCCCCACCACCAGCAGGTCCCTGGGCATGGTGTGAACAGTCAGGACCAGGACATGGAGATATGGGACCAGGACACCCATCAGAGCCAGGAGGGTGAGAGACGTGAGCAGGAAACCCACCAAATCCAAGAGGGTGAGACACCTGAGCAGGACCAGGACACCCATCAAAGCCAGGAGGATGAGACACCTAAACAGGACCAGGACACCCATCAAAGCCAGGAGGGTGAGACATCTAAACAGGTCCAGGACAACCATCAAAGCCAAGAGGGTGAGACACCTAAGCAGGACCAGGACACTCATCAAAGCCAGGAGGGTGAGACACCAGAGCAGGAAACCCATCAAATCCAAGAGGGTGAGACACCTAAGCAGGACCAGGACACCCCTCAGGATGACGGGACTGAAGCACCAGAAGCAGATCCAGAGGGAGATGAGATGTTGGATGCTGCAACTCCAGAGCAGGACAGAAATAGTGCTAAGGCTGAAGAGACAACAAAACAGGACCAGAAACCCCACCAGGCCCAAGAAACTGAGGCACCAGGACAGGGTTCAAACGAGCATCAGAGCCCAGAGCCAGAGGCAGCAAAGCAGGACCCGAATCCTCCCTCTGAGACACAAGGAGAAGACCCCAAAATGACCCAGGTCTGCGAGGCCCCTTGGAAAGACCCCAACCCTGGCCAGACCCAGCAGCTGCTGCCCCCACAGTGGGGTGCAGACCCCCAGCAGGATGCCAAGGCCCTCTGTGACCCAGATTGCCACCAGATCCCCAAATCCAAGAGGCTGGAGATGGAGCAGGAGGTGCAAGAGCTCCAAGGACAACCTGTGGTGGAGCAGCAGCTCCTGCAGCCTCTGTTCCAGTGGCCACCAGGGCAGTGAGGGTTGGCACAAGCCCTGGCTGTGCCCCCTGCCAGTCCCACTCTGGTGTTTCCCCTTTTATTTGTTGTTCCTTCTCTAATTCTTTGTTAGTTTTGGGCTTCGCACCCATTTGTGCCGAGCTGGGCATGGCTGAGACCTCCCCTCTCCCCCTGTGTGAGCAAAGCAATAAAACCCAAAAAAATACAGCCAAAATTTGGTGTCCTGGTGTGTTTCTGCAGGTGTTGCCTCAGCCTGTGCCCTCAGCCTGGCTCTGAGCAGCTCCAGGGTGGCTTGAGGTGGTGCAGAGGACCTGAGTGTCCTTCACAAGACATAAATCCCAGGGTGCAGAGGGAGGGATCACCATCATGGAATGGTTTGGGTTGGAAGGATGTTAAAAATCATCCAGTTCCAACCCCTTGCCATGGGCAGGGACAGCTTCCACTAGACCAGGTTGCTCCAAGCCCTGTCCAACCTGGCTTTGGACACTTCCAGGGATGGTTGAAGACAAGCAGGTGTGTCCTGGGGGTGGAGAGCCTGGAGCTGGTGCTGAGCTGCTGTCATAACTTAAACCCTGTGAATAAATTGCCCTCATGGGCAGGGATGTGACAATCCTGGGAGAGAAGATAGACAGGGAGAGCTTGGAATGTTCAGGCTGGAGAGGAGAAGGTTGTGTGGAGACCTCAGAGAACCTTCCAGGATCTGAAGGGGCTCCAGGGAAGCTGGAGAGAGGCTGTTCATCAGGAACTGGGGTGACAGGGCAAGGGGGATGGGTTCAGACTGGCAGAGGGGGAATTCAGGTTGGATATTGGGAAGGAATTGTTCCCTGTGAGGGTGGGCAGACCCTGGTACAGATTATTCCAGGGATGCCCCATCCCTGGAAGTGTCCAAGGCCAGCTTGGAGCAACCTGGGCTAGTGGGAGATGTCCCTGCCCATGGAAGGGGGTGGATCTGGTTGAGCTTTAAGGTCCTTTCCAACCTAAAGCATTCCAGGATTTTATTCTGTGTCTCCAGAGGAGGAAGAAGTCAGGGTTAACACAACAGCACAACTGACCTGAGCAGGTTCCTCCCAGGTCCCACCTCCTCCAGGGCTTTTCCATGTCAGCTGTGAAAAGAACAAACAGCTGCTTAAAACTTGAACGGGAGGGATTTGTCCTATTAAACCTCCCTTGTTAATCTCCAGAGCAAGGAGCATGTGGAGCATGGCAGGGATGTGAAAATTCCCTGTCAGCTCTGGGAAGTCTGAAAAAGCAGGAGTGGAGATGGGTTGGACAGAGGGAAAAGGATGATTTGGGTACATCCAGTCCCAGCAACAAAAGGGAGCTCCACACACATCTCAACAAAGGGATGAGAAGCTGACAAAGAAATCTGAGCTGATCTCGCCCTCAGTTTGAGCTCAGGCAGGTCAGGGCATCAGGTCCTCGGGCACTTTTCCGGGCAGGCACATAGGAATGTGGGCACCTCTGGGGGTGGGGAAGTCAGGGGGGGTTATTAAGGGGTGCTGGACCACCAGGCAGGCGCAGGGCTCCGAATCCCGCACGGAGGGAGATGCCCAACCTGTTTTTCCCCATTGCAATCTTTCACTTGTGACCTATCAGAGGCATCAGGAGGTGATAAATCCCCCACCCCTCCGGCTCTGTGGTCGGTGACAAGCAGCACGCAGAGCCCTCAGTGGGGAATCAAACGTCATCCCTCCGAGACACCCTCAAATTTCACAATTGGCTCAGCACTGAATCAGAAAACCCGAGGTTTCAAAACCATTCCCGGCACACACATCACCGAAATGGTTTCCAAGTGCTGAAATCAAACTTAAACGGATCAGACCCAAAGTTTGCTCTGCTGCTGATCAAAGATTGGAGCAATAATGAGTTCTGAGTGACCTCACGTTGTGTGGACACACCATGGGGGAGTCAAGGGTTAAATCATCACCTGCCAAAACCCATTTCCATCTCAGACGTTCCTCAAAATGTTTCATTTTCCAGAAAACTCCATTTTTTTCTCTCTGTCAGATGTTTGTCCAATAGGTCTTGACCTCCTATTAGGCTTAGGGTCTAAAATCACCAGACCCAAAAATCCTTTTGTCCATAAATGTCACTTTTTGCATCACCAATAAATATCAATAAATAATAAAATCTGACCTTCCAGTTCAGGAAAAGCCCAACCTCTGCCAGGACCTCCCCACCCTCACAGGGAACAATTCCTTCCCAAGATCCAACCTAAATTCCCATTCTTTCAGTCTGAACCCATCCCCTCTTGTCCTGTCACCCCAGTTCCTGATGAACAGCTCCTCTCCAGCCTCCCTGGAGCCCCTTCAGACCCTGGAAGGTGCTCTGAGATCTCCACACAACCTTCAGGATGAACATTCCCAACTCTCCCAGTCTGTCTCCATAGGGGAAGGGGCTCCAGTCCCTTTATCAGCTTCGTGGCCCCCTCTGGACTTGCTCCAACAGTTCCATGTCCTCCTTATGTTGGGATTTGTTTTTTATTCCAGGTAGGATCTCACCAGGGCAGAGCAGAGGGGGAGAATCCCCTTCCTCACCTGCTGCCCACGTTCCTTTGGATGCAGCTCAGGACACAGTTGGTTTCTTATCATATTAAGTCAGAAAACCATCAGAAAATGAGCTTTCAGTGCTGCCAGAACGTGCTTTGGAACTCATTCCCCTGTCCTGCAAATGGCAGCAAATCCCAGGAAACCTGAAACGTGCTGGACCTTTCCCTCCATGGATCCAACCCCGGCATCCTGCACTGCCCCAGCCCCTGTGGGGGGATTACAGACTGTTACAGGACACCCAAACCACACTGTAACACCCTCCTTTTAATAATAACCCCAAATCCACCATAAAATTACAGTTCCCCAAGGGTGTTATTATCCCACAGGCGGGGTATAATTTGCACGAGTATAATTTAATCTGGGGACAAAAAGCCCAAAAAATGAAGGCTGGTCAGGGGACAATCCTTGTATGAGTGTCCCCAAGGTGTCACCAGCACTAATTAATTAGGCTCCTACACCCAGGATGATCTTAGTTTACAGATGGGCCAGATGAGCCACTCGCCCAAGGCTGCGTGACAAGTTCATGCTCCGAAGAGTCTCCGCAATGTCCCCGTCACGCTTGTCAAGGCATCAAACCACCCCCAAAACCAAAGGCAGGGGCCCCAGGTGGCACCTCTGGTGTCTTCCTCGTTTGCTCCACGCAAAAGGAATGGCTTGGTCTCTAATTGATTTACTGTTAAAAGATTAAATTGAAAAAAAAAAGAAGATTGGGGAGGTAATTACGGCGAGAGCTGCCTAAGGGCAGGTGGAGGGAGGTTTGACACGAATCGGCCTCTCAGCAGAGAAGTTTCTGCTTTTATTTTTAATTAAAGATGCAGCAAAGCTGACAGGAAAGTTGCCCGTGGAAGACAGTTAAATATGAATGGGTTTATCAGAGTTTTCCTCAATGAAAAGCATCACTTGCTCAAGCAATTAATTTCTTCTCCAAAAATGCATTTCGTGAACTAGAACAGTTTAAAATGTTCTGTTTGGGTTTTTTTTCTGACTGGGTTTTTTCTTCCCAATAAAAACCTGGATAATATGACAAAAAGGCTCTTCAAGAGGAAGTAACCAAAAAGAAATCACGCCACAAGGATGGCACACAATCCAAAATTGGGGGGATTTGGGGATCTCACTGAATTTCACCTTTTTGTAGCACTTAGGTCTTCTAAAGGAAGGTGTCCCATGGCAGGGGGATGGAATGAGATGGTCTTCAAGGTCCAACCCAAACCATGCCATGATTCTTCTGTCCTTCTGTAAGCTAAAGCCAGACCCAAACTTCCCTAATTTAGGCTCGAGGTGCTGATGGAACTGCACAAAAAGCAACCAAAAATCATCTCTGGTATCGTGGGTCATAAAGTCCTTGGCTGTCCCCAACCTGCTCGTTGTGGGGTCTTCTGTGCCCACCCTCAAATTTCCTTCCTTATATTCAGAGGTTCACCTGTATTTTTATGTATTATAGACACATTTTTTTATATATTATAGACACAATTTTTTATATATTATAGGAATAAATTTTTATGTATCATAGACATGAATTTTATGTATTACAGATCTAAGTTTTTATACATTATAGACACAACTTTCATATATTATAGACATAATTTTTATATGTCATAGACACAAATTCCCACTTATGCAAACCCACACTTGTATTAGAATACACCCTCCATTAGTGCAGAACGTGCTTTGTAGCTGCTCCAGGTTTTACAAAATGGGAAATCCAAGCCCAATAAAAGAACTTTACAGCCCGACTGAGGCGGAACCGGCCGGTGCCTGAATTGCCACATGGCAACTGCTATTTCTGGGTTAAAATGATAGGGATGGGCATGATAAAGTCAAATAACCCGTTTGAGGACGTGAAGGTGCAGCTGGGCTTGGCCAAAGATGAATCAGGACAATGTCCACAAAGGGTGGCTCCTCTCTGGAGCTCCAGCAGGGACCCTATAAAAGCACTCCGGTCCTCCCGTCACTCCGCACGGCTCCACAGGAATCCCACTCGATCCCCTCGGTGATTTTGGGTAAGTTGCTCCTTCTGAAAGATTCCTTTTTCCTGGGTAAAGGGCCTGTTGTTCCTCTGGGATTCCTGTTGGGTGCCAAGGTCGTTCCTGATGTCGTGATGTTGTGTTTCTCTCCGATGAGTTGTTGGTTTGTCTTGGTTGGGCACCTGCTGTCGGCGTCTTGTGAAGGGAAAATGGGAGAGGTTTAGTGACTTCCTTTGGGCTGGTGGGATGGACAGATTGGAGAATTTACTTGTTTTCCACCTCCCAGATCCTGGGATTTTGGATGCAGGAGGTGCACATGTGTCCGTGCACGTTCCAGAGGTGGGAAGGGAGACACGGCTCGGCTTCCCTGGCTGAGATCTCAGCACTGATGGCCCTGATAAGAGGCTTGGGAATCCTGTGAGGAGGAAGGAAGGAAGGAGGTGGCTTTGGAGGTTTCCAGGCAGAGCTTTTGAGGTCTCTCACCCACATAGATCTTGTCTCAGGCCGTGCCAGCACTGGGTTAAACATCCTCTAAGTGGCTTCACAGGGGCTGGAAAAATCACAAGGATGTGGAGCTGCTGGAGCAAGTCCAGAGGAGGCCATGGAGATGCCCCAAGGGCTGGAGACCCTCTATTGTGGAGATAAGCTGGGAGAGTGGGGGTATTCAGCTTGGAGAAGGCTCTGGGGAAGCCTTGGAGACCTTCCAGGTGTCCCTGCCCATGGCAGGGGGGTTGGACTAGATGATCTTTCAAGTCTCTTCCAAGCCAAACCATTCCATGATTCTCTGATAATCACCTGGCACAGCCCCCATGGGGCAGGTTCTTGGGGCATCTCTTGAGTCACCATCCCCAGGTCCATAAACACATCCTGCCATCCCCTGACAAACGTCATTCAGACACGTCAGTAGGAAAGTTGGAGGACACTCCCCATCCCACTAAAACCCTCCAGCCTTGGAATTTCTTCCCAGTGCTCTGGGGACACGGAACACACCACGGCACGGAGAGGACACATCACACAGACCCAACCTGACCCCAGCAGGTCTCCCTCCTCTTTCCATGCTTGGATCCAAGAAAATGTCCCATCCTTTGGTCTCTTCCTTTCCTTCCAGGCTTGCTTGAATCTGAAGGAAGATGTCCCGCTTCTTAGACAGCATTTCCACCATCATCAGCGTCTTCCACAAACACGCCCAGGAAGATGGGAACTCCTCCACCCTCAGCAGGAGCAGGATGAAGGAGTTCATCCAGAGGGAGTTTGCAGATGCCCTCGTTGTGAGTGTTGCTTCAAGGGGAAGGTTTGAGTGCAGGGGCTGCCAAATCTCCTTCTGGAGAAGGGGTGGTTCTTATGGCAAGAGGTTTCACCCAAAGGAGAGATGTGGTTGGGTTCCTTGTGCTGGGGAAGGGTGTGGAGAAGTCCTAAGGGAGCTGGGGGGGGCTCAGCCTGGAGAAAAGGAGGCTCAGGGGGGGACCTTCTGGCTCTAAAATGCCCTGAAAGAGGTTGGAGCCAAGTGGGGGTCGGGCTCTGCTCCCAGGGAACAGGGACAGGAGCAGGGGAGGGTCAGGTGGGCCAGGAGGAGGAATTTGCTCCTGGAAAGGGTGGGGAGGCTCTGGAAGGGGCTGCCCAGGGAGGTTTGGAGTGCCCAGCCCTGGAGGTGTCCA
>JAWMRD010000066.1:3361904-3388732 GCA_035584875.1 Syndactyla subalaris
CCCTGGTCCTGTCCCTGTTCCCTGGGAGCAGAGCCCGACCCCCACCTGGCTCCAACCTCCTGCCAGGGGATTTTAGATCCAGAAGGTGCCCCCTGAGCCTCCTTTTCTCCAGGATGAGCCCCCCCAGCTGCCTCAGGAGTTCTCCACACCCTTCCCCTGCTGTTCCAGCCCCTTTCCCTTCCCTGGACACCCTCCAGCCCCTCAATGTCTCTCTTGCCATGAGAACTGGACACGACACTCAAGGTTTGACCCAGCTCAGAGGGACAATCCCTCTCCTGCTCCTGTGGCCACACTCTTTTTGTTCCAGACCAGGTGCCATTGGTCTTATAGACCACCTGAGCACACCTGGCCTGTCACCAGAATCCCTATGGCCTTCTGGAGCTTTCCAGCCACTCCTCTCCCAGCCTGGATCTTTCCATGGGGTTGTTGTGACTCAAGTGTCACAACACTCAACATTTGGCCTCGTTGAATGAACCTGGTTGAGCCTCACACTGTTGACCTCAGCCCTTTGATCCAGCCTGTGTGACAGAGTGTTGACTAAAACCATCCAGAACTGTTAGGTTGGCTTGAAATACCATTTTTATTGTCTTGCTGGAGGGTGAAGCAGCAAAGCAGGAAGGAAACCATTCCCAGTGGAAAGTGCACACTGTGTTGGCAGAAAGCGGAGAAACAGCTCAAAACTCATGAAACCAAGAGGTTCCATCCCAAAATGGTGTCACCTCTGATGGTTTTAGGAGAGTTTACTTGGAGAGAAGGCTGGGAAAAGGCTGGAAAAAGGCTGGAAAGCCACCAGCACCTGGGATGAGCTCGAGGTTTTAGGCAAGGAATGAGCTGGTGCATCCGGACCCGGAATCTTCTTCAATATTTGGGGTACATTGGTGGCATCTTGCAGATGTTCTTGGTGTACTGGGGGCAATAGGGGGCTGGGGGGCAATAACGCTGCATGGGGGGGCAGCAGGGCTGCACGGGGGGGCAATAACGCTGCACGGGGGGGCAGCAGGGTGTCACGTAGGTGAACTTCTGCACGGGCTGCCTCTGGATGGTGTAGTGGCAGGAGCGGGATCCGTGGCAGGAAGAGCTGGATCCATGGCAGGAAGAGCTGGATCCATGGCAGGAGGACTCGTAGTCGTGGCAGGACCCCCGGGAGCACATCTTTTGGGGTGTGGGCAGAGCTGTGTGGGGCAAGAGATCAGCGTGGTGAGAGGAGGCCAAGAGTCACTTCTTCGATTCCCCCTGATTTTAATTTTTAATAATATTTTTCTGGAGATCTCCAGTCTCGAGTCTAAAGGTTCTCTTCATTTTTTTCCTGCCTAATCAAGAGATCCAACGCACCCTCAATCCCTCTGGATCTGCTGGGTGTACTCTGGGAATTGCTGTGTGAAATCAGGTCCCTAAAAGCCAACTGGAGCCTCATGAGCCCATTCCAACCCCACCTCTCCCCACCTCAGAGCTTGTGTTACCCGAAGATCCCTCCAAGTGGCTTCTCTGCACCTTCCTGGTGATCCCCATCCTCCCATCTGCCATTCCCTCATCCTCAGGAAGGAATTTATCCAAGTCCCAGCTCGCAGGAGGTCCATAAAAACCTCTCATGGGCGTTTCTTCTCTCTCAGCAAGAACAGGCAGAGTAAAATTGGTCTTACCTTCTTCAGCTGCAGGGAGAAGTTGCTGGAATCGAAGGCGAGTGGCTGAGGAGGACTGGGCTGAGCGACCTTTTATACCCTCCAAAGGTTATCTGGGCTATGAGACACCTCTGTGCAATGACACTTTAATCATTTCCGCTCTCAGTCCCTATTTTTAGTGTCTCCTCTCTGACACGCCACGTTCCGTCCCGTAGGTAATTCCTAACGCAGGGATTTTGGGAGGCATTTCTCTCCCGTTTCCTGGAGACTGACACTAATCTGATGGGCGTTAATTAGCTGTCCAATGGATAACTGGGATTGCACCATCCGTGACAGAGAGGTCCCAGAAATGCTGACTCCTGGGGGAGGTCTCCAGGTGACAGCTCAGGGTTTTAATTTGTGCTGTTGGATGCCAAGAGGAAATGGGATTAGGAGCTGCAACTCTTGGGCATGGCACAAAGCTGGAAAATCCGGCGGGATCTCCTGGGTTCCCTGGTGTGGCAAAAAAAGGAAAATGTTTCTGGCTCTTCACGTGTTCCTTGGCTTGGGATGAGCCCATCAGGTTGTTCCACGTGAATCAAAGGTACTTGAGATCAGGAAAAAACAGCTGATGACGAGCCCTGTATGAGTATATTAAGTTTTTCCATTCCTTGGTTTCCCTTCACTGAATTTTTAATGCTTGTTTTCCACCTGACCTCGCCTGCAGAGATGTGTGGAAAGGAAAGGATTCAGAGAAAAAGAGCTGCAGTTTGAGCAAATATTGGGTTCTGGCACTGGAGGTGAAAGTGTGGCCACCAAAGCTGGATTTACAACCCCGCTTGACTCAGACTTCGAAGTGTAAGAAAATGAAACTCATCAACAGGGGAAAATTAGAGCAATTTATTGACCAGTGAGGAGAAGATCCTCCCAAAGTGTGGGTGTCCTCCAGCTTTTCTTCGGGCCAGAGGCCACATAATTGCCTGTGGTGAGTTTTGTGTAACAAGGGAGGATTGGCCCAATTCCTCAGGGACATTTCGTGACTCAGTTGTGGGTCCCAAACCAAGAGGTGCATTTGGCAAAGTCAGGGCTGGTGTGACAGTTCTTTCCTCCAGGCTTTGTCCTGGAGCATCACACTGATGTTCCTCCAAGATCCTTCTGCCTCTTCAACAACCTTCCAAAAATGGGGTGTTGTTGGTTACAGCCACTCAAAAAGTATCTCTGAACCTTTCAAATTCAGGTCCTGCTGAGGAAAATGTGATCTCTAAAGATTCCTCATCATCCACTGCCCACAGATCTTTCAGGGGACTTTGTAGGTTCTCTTTTCAGAGCCTCAGACGGGCTGAGATATTTGAAAATATTTCTGTGCCCAAGGTCTGAAATTGGGCTTGGAGGAAATTATTGCATGTTGAGAAAGAGCAACTGTGACCTAGTTAATCCCCTTTTATTTAATGAGCTATCTCAGGATCCCAGGACTATTTGGGTTGGGAAAGACCTTCAAGGATCATCCAGTCCACCCTGTGCCCATCCAGGCTGTTCCTGGGACACCTCCAGGGCTGGGCACTCCAAACCTCCCTGGGCAGCCCCTTCCAAAGCCTCCCCACCCTTTCCAGGACCAAATTCCTCCTCCTGGCCCACCTGACCCTTCCCTGGTCCTGTCCCTGTTCCCTGGGAGCAGAGCCCGACCCCCACCTGGCTCCAACCTCCTGCCAGGGGGTTGCAGAGTTTTCATTCAAGTGTCTTTGATCTCTTTGTTGTCAAAATGATGGGACCAAAGTCTTCTAGACCAGAAGCTCTGCTCAACCCTCAATTTTTGGTAGTTGAGAACTTCTCCCTCTCCTAATGTGTCTTCCATTCATTCCCAAGGGAATGTGGGAATTATTTGCCACCAGCTATTGGGATGCTTTGAGAATACAAGGAAATTTGCCTGAAAACCCCATAGAACATAAGATAAAAAAAGGAAAAAAAATCAAGGAAAAAGAGAATTAAGAAATTCAAAGGCAACGAGGGTCTCATGACTTGCCAGATTTATTATTTCCCACACCCAGATGAGTCCCAAACAGAAAATGCTCATCAGAGAAAGATCCCCAACAGTAATTAAGCCGTGAATAATTAGAAAGGACATTTCCCAAATAATTAGAAAGAATGACACCACGAATGCTAATTAAGGGAACACTAAATCCCAACGAGGCACATGGCCCAGGATTTCAGGAAGGAGGAGACGAGCCGTGGTCGGAGCCAGTCCAGGAGCTGGGGTTGAGTCTTGTTAATACTTGGGGCAAGCTGGGGGCAGGTTACAGATGTTCTTGGTGTACTGGGGGCAATAGGGGACCTGGGGACAATAGGGGACCTGGGGACAGTAGGAAACCTGGGGGCAATAAGTGACTGGGGGGCAATAACGCTGCACGGGGGGGCAACAGGGCCCCACGGTGGGGTAACAGCGTTCCACGTAGGTGCATTTCTGCTCCGACTGCCTCTGGACTGGGTAGTGGCAGGAGGGCTCCGAGTCGTGGCAGGAGGAGCGGGATCTGAGGCAGGAGAACCAGGATCTGTGGCTGGAAGAGCGGGCTCCGTGGCAGGAGGACTCGTAGTCGTGGCAGGTCCCGCGGGAACACATCGTTGTGGAGTGTTGGGAGCTGGAGGGAAGAGAGAGAAGGTCAAATTGGCACGACTGATCAACTGAGACCTCCTGTGTTTCCCTTTCCCTCTGCAGTGGAAAGGGAAATGTTCTGTGGGATATTGTGGCTCTTCCAGTGACTCTTGGCTTTTGGAGGATATTCCATGATGGTTCAGCTTGGAAGGAGTTTCCCTACAAAGATGCTGCTTAAGGTAAAATTTCCTTCTAAAACCACTCCTTCTAAAACTCCCAGCTAGTTTGGGAATAAATCCCTTGCTGGCTCCCAAAAACTCTGTGTCTTTGTGGTTCTGGTCCTTCAGTTACTCCTGTTTTTCCATCACCCCTTCTCTGAGCAAACCACAATCCCCCTTTGTGCAGCCGACACGTTCAGGCACCCAATCTCCAAACCCAAGGAATTTCTAAGGCAATGGCAAGATCTAAACACAGAATTCCATGAACTTCTGCTGCTCAAGAGTAGATAAATCAATATAATCCAACTCACCCTTGGCTGGAGCAAGAGGAAGAGCACGGAGAGCTGAAGCTGAGTGAAGGAGGAACACGGGATGGCCAACTTTTATATCTTCCCAAGGGTTGTCCAAGAAATTAGGCATCTCCTGGCAATGCTGACACAAACACTCATATTCATATTTATCTTCTGTGTCTCCTTTCGAGCATTTCCGATTCGACGCCGTCAGGAAAACCAATTATGACTTTTTTCCCTCAACGCTATAATAGACAACGAATTTCCCAATCTGCTTAGAAGGGAATTTTGGAGGCCGAGGCTCGTTTGCTTATTAAAAATGCACCTAACCCTGGAGTTATTAAGTGATTTGTCATTGGGCAACCGGGGTTGCATCAACGTCCAATTCAGAGGTGGTGACTCCAGCACCATGTGCTGCCCCTTGGTGTGCTCAGCACGCTCACATTTTGATTGATATGTGTTTTTTCCTGACACAAGGCACTGTAATTAAGAGCCACAGCTCGTTTAGAGGGAGGTCCTGGTGACGAGTCCGAACGCACCCGACGCCACGACACCGGAGATGACGCCAAAAGGATGTTCCCCAACTCCAATTTTTGTCATTCCCTCGGTGAATCCACTGACCATCAGCTGTTTCTCACTTGTGCTGCAACATTAAACCTGTTTAATTCCTTCTCTGAGGAAGGAGAGGGTTTGGAATCCTTTAGGGTGAGGATTTTCCCTCTTGGTCCCCTCTTTTCAGACCCAGCTTGCTTTGTGGTCTTGTTTTATTTAAGCAGTTCCGTAATTTTTAGTAATTTCTTTACTTGAGGTTTGTCTCAGAGCAGCCCAAGATTTTAGGACAATAAAGAAATAAATAAAATGGGTGATTGTTCCTCTCCTGGGACTTTTATCCAGTCAAGTGCAGCAGGAACAACTCAGGGGTTGAGGAACGAGATGATTTTTAAGGTCCTTTCCAACCCAGACCATTTTATGGCACTCTAATTCTTTTTACTTATTTTTTCAAGGCCATGATTCAGGAATCCAAAAAGTATTTGAGAAAACATTTCAGAGCTGATCTTGTTTAGGAAAATCTGAACCTTTCTGAGCTGTAAATTATTTAGAAATGGTTCATCCAGGTTGATAAAAAGCTTTTTGGGTCAATCCTTCATCAGAGAAGGTGAATTCATAGAATGATTTGGGTTGGAAAGGATCTTAGAGATCATGTCAGTCATCTCTCAGAGTTCATAATTCCAGCTGAGTCTGGTTGTTGAGCTCTTTGGGAAGCTGATGCAGCCAAAGAGGCGCCAGCAGGAGGAACCAAGCCTGTTCCAGAAGAGATGTCTCAGCTGGCCTGGCGAGATAAGGACAGTCTTAGGTTGTAAAAAGCACACACAGATTGAGCATTTATTTTTTAAGTGTCTGCAGTTTTTGTTGGAAACAGCAGGTTGAAGGCCAGGGAGAGAAGGAGGGTTGGCAAAAGCCACCAAGTGCTTATTTGGGTTTATGAGACACCTCAAAATGTTTGGAATTCTGAGTCAGGGTGAGAAGGGGAGTGTGAGGTGATGCTGGAGGAGGGGGCTGGGTAAGGCAATTCTAAGTTAAATAGAATATGGGATGGTCTGGGTTGGAAGGGACCTTAAAACCATCTCATTTCACCCCCTCTCATGGGCAGGGGCACCTCCCACTGTCCCAGGTTGGTCCAACCTGGCCTTGGACACTTCCAGGGGTTGGGTTTCCATGGAATAACCTGTGCCAGGGGCTCCCCGCCCTCACAGCCAGGAATTCCTTCCATATTTAAGTATATAAATATATATTTTGTATATTAACATATAAATAAATACAGTGCAGATGAGCTCCCTGCACATTCGTCCACCCCTGAAATACTGGCTTTTATTCTTTTGAAACTTCAGGGGCATTTTGTGCTAAGTTTTAAGAAAAGAAGGCCAAGGAGTGACTCAGAAATTGGAGGGAATGATAATGCTCAAGGAAAGAGGTAGAAGAATAAACATATAAAATATAGAGTATATAAATAAACACATATAGTGTATAAATATATATAGTATATAAATAATCATCTATATAAAAATATAAATAAACAGATCATAAACTCTTTCTATTTTTGGAAATCAAATTTTATTGCCTCATCTGTGTGTTTTGGGGGGGTTGACACATCCTGTGTCATTCCCAGGTCCATGGAAAACAACACCATCAGGATCTTCTGTGCTGAGTGAAAACGAAGCCAAATCAGATTTATAATTTGGAGGAAATTCTAATCACAGGCACCGAATTCAAAGGTGGGAAAATTCAACATTTAGGCATTGAGATCAACCAAGAGAGGAGCATCGAGAGCTTCCAGGTGTTGGTATCAGATCCTCTCAATACTTGGGGTACGTCGGTGGCATCTTGCAGATGTTCTTGGTGTACTGGGGGCAATAGGAGGGTGGGGGGCAATAACGCTGCATGGTGGGGCAACAGGGCTGCACGGGGGGGCAATAGGACCCCACGGTGGGGCAACAGGGTGTCATGTAGGTGAACTTCTGCACGGGCTGCCTCTGGATGGTGTAGTGGCAGGAGGGCCCCGACTCGTGGCAGGACGAGCGGGACTCGTGGCAGGAGGTCTCGTGGCTGTGGCAGGACCCGCGGGAGCACATTTTGGGTGGAGGGTCAGCAAAGCTGGAGGGGAGAGGCAGAAACAGTCAGGTCATAATCATGGCAATGCTCTGCAATCTGCTGGAAGTCCCTGTTTTCTTCCAGATTTCTAGTCCTTCAGGGATAAGGAAGTGATAGCAGGGTTGATTGGGAGGTGGTTTATGTCCCCCCATTCAACTTTTTTGGATGCAACTTGTTTTTCAGAGAAAAGTTGGGGAAAACCTCAGTTGCCCATAAGGAGTTCGAGACCCTCCAGTGCCTTCTAATTGAAAACCTTGAAGTCCCTTTTCCACAGGGCAGTTCCTCCAGTATTTCCACAAAATTCTCTGGGCTGTGCTCTCCTTGTATTTCCCACAAAATCCTCTCTCTCTGTATTTTCCACAAAATCCTGTCTCTCCTCTCTCTCTGTTTTCCACAAAATCTTGTCTTTCCTCTCCCTGTATTGTCCACAAAACCCTCTGGGCTCTCCTCTCCCTGTATTGTCCACAAAACCCTCTGGGCTCTCCTCTCCCTGTATTTTCCACCCTTTCTGTTGCTGAGGTTTGACTTGACCCTCTGCTCGAGGCCTTTGTTGCCTTTTGCTTTAATAAGACACCTCCTGTGGGCACCAAGAACTTGGTCTGCAGCACCACCAAAGTCCAGAGGTGAGGAGTGAACATCCTACTCTAACTCTACCAAAACTTGTAGAAAAACAGGCAGTTTCATAAAGAAACTCCAGGGGAAGAGAAAAATGGAACTTACCTTTTCAGCAATGGGGATGGAGATGTTTTGGAGGAGAGAAGAGTGAAGGGAACGGGGAAGAGGAGCCTTTTATACGTTTCCAAAGGGTTATCTGGGACATGAGACACCTCTAATTACACATCCCAGCCCATTTCTATCCGCTGTGTTCAGCTTCCCGTGTTCTCCCTTTGATGCTCTGTGCTTTTGGGATGTTAATTGTCCCATAAGTTATTAATAGCACCTTAATTCCCTATGAAAGAGATTGGAAGGTATTTCACGGGAAGTGACACCAGCCCCGAAACCGATGGGTCTGCTCATGGACAACGTGTATCAAGCAGGAGAGGTGTTTGCAATCCAGAAGAACCAAGTCCTCATTGTCACATGGCCCAGGAGCTCAACGTGATCGACCTCCTTGTGAGGGAAAAATGATTATTAATGTTAATCCCTGAGGATTATGTTGAGGGCAGGAATCCTCCAGTGGAATTGCCCAATGGGGCCGGATATGAGAGCTTTGTATTAGCCCAAATATATCCTTCATTGGTAATTCCAACCCTACCAAGGATTTATCTTCTTCTTCCTCCCCTCTGACCCTGGTTGGGCACCAGGTGGCCACCAAAGTCCTCCCCCAGTGTTGGCTCCTCTCTCCATGGCCCCACAGGTCCTGCCCCCTCTGTAGATGCCCCTCCACCCAATATGTGCCTTTGGATCCTGTTTTAGTCTAATTCTGCAACGTGGTGTGGATGGTATCGAATCCTAGAACAGAATGACTTGGGATGAACAGAATCCCAGGATGATTAAGGTCAAAAAAGATCTCCAAGATCATCATCTCCACCTTGTCAACCAGACCAGAGCACTGAGTACCACATCCAGTCATTCCTTGAACATGTCCAGGGTGACCCAAGTCCTGCTCATGATCCCAGAGGTGGTTTGATTATTTTTTTATTCCCTTCTTTTATTTATTTCTAATTTCCCCCCAGGTTTTAAATAAAACCTGACTTTATTTCCTGGAAATCTTCAGCAGCTGAGCTATGGGAAGGAGGGGTCATGGGTCTGCCTCCAGAGTGAGGTTTAAGATCTTTATTTTAATAATAATAATGAAGGAGATATTTGGGCTATTAATTGGGACAAAGTGCTGGTGTTGCTGTCCTGTTTTCAGTCCTCAGAGATGCCGTGGCATCTCTGCAGCTCTTATGGAATAGGGATCATTAGACAGGGATGAAGCTCAAAAAGAAAATAAACAAAATAGTGGGAGACACTTCCAAGCCCGGATTTCCCCGTGAATCACGGATGAGCTTTGCTCCTCCATGCCCAGGTACAGGTCATGCCCATCTAAGCCATCAATTACATTTTCTTGTCCCATAAAAAGGCAGGAATGTGTCAACACTGGGATGACACTGAGGATTAGATGTCAGGCACGAGGGATTTGGGGTGATGCTCTGCTGACTCACTGGGATCCCTCAGACTGCTCCATTCACAGCTGAGCTTTGGGATCACAATGAACCTATAAATACTTCTCTGCAAAGTTGTATTTTGGCTGTAATTTGGACCAGAGGAGCTCTGGATGCTCCATCCCTGGGAGTATCCAAGGCCAGTTGGAGCAAACCTGGTCTAGTGGGTGAAGTCCCTGCCAGGGGAGTTGGAATGAGTTGAGCTTTAAGGTCCCTTCCAACCCCAAAACATCCTGTGATTTCAGGCCATTCCCTTCAGTTTGACTTTTTTTCTCTGCCCTGTTGTTGACTGAGGTGATTCAAGGAATAATCTGGAACCTTTATGGAAAATTAATCTGTATTTACACGCTGGACTTGGCTCTGCCTAAACCCAACCTGTGAGTTTGTTGCAAACAGTGCAAGAGAGAGACTTTCTGTGGAGTGTTTCCCTGCAGAGAGACTTTCTGTGGAATATTTCCCTGCAGAGAGGCTTTCCATGGAATATTTCCCTGCAGAGCTTCACCACAGACACCACTCTTGCTGTGGCCTTTGTGGCAGGGAAAGGTGGGGACAATCCCCTGCTGGATTTCTGCAACCTGCTCTCCTCCTTCACTTCTCAGATGTGCTGAGATAACAAAAGCCCAGCTCAGGGGAGGTTTGTTGTCTCTATTCCTCGGGCTCTTCCCAAGTCTCTCCTCAAATGGATGACACAACCTGCAGTGTCTCAGCTTTGCCAAGAGCGTAGGTGAAAACTTGGATTGCTTAGAAAGGCTCCAGATTGGAGATTTTTATCTCCCCTTCCCTCAAACACTTTCAAGTCAGACTCAAACCCAGCCGGGAGCCTCTTGCCTGGCTTGGTTTCAACCTCCAGCTTGGCACAGGGTGGGTTTGGCACAGGGTGGGTTTGGCACTGCCCAAGGGGTACCTGGGTATTGGGGGCACAGGGACCATCCCTGGCACCAAAAAAAAACCCCCTCATGCCCAGTAAGAGCCATTTCTGACCCTGATGTTCCTTCCCTGCACCTGCAGTCACGGGCCTTGCACATGGGAATGAGGCTCCTCGCTATTTTAATTAAGAGTAATAATAAAACAAGTGCTAATAATAAGTTTCTTGTTCCTTTCAAAGGCTCAGTGCGAACACTTTGCTAATTAAATATCTGGTGCATTACACACAATGCTGCTCTCAACCCACAGAACCAGGAATTCCTGCAGGGATCTGCCTGGGGCATTCTGGGAGAGAAACTGGGCATGGATCAAGTGCAATGGGAAATAAAACAGGATTTTTATGGCCATCTCTCCGTGTGATATTCCCTTTTCTTTCCCCTGCATCTACAAGGGAAGCTCAGAGATTTTGTGGTTTCTACTGAGAAAGGGCAGTTTAAGCCTTGGGAGGAAATGGGAATATTTTTTCTCACTTCAAGAGAGACATTGAGGGGCTGGAGCATGTCCAGGGAAGGGAATGGGGCTGGAGCAGCAGGAGAAGGGTGTGGAGAACTCCTGAGGGAGCTGGGGGGGCTGATCCTGGAGAAAAGGAGGCTCAGGGGAGACCTTCTGGCTCTAAAATCCCCAGGGATGGGATTTTCAAAGAAGGGAGAGTTACCACCCCCCCTTCCCCCCAAAGATCTGCCCAACCCCATTTAGCAAGCTCAGAAGGAACATTAAGCATGACATGGTCCTTCCTCTGCCAATATCCTCTTGTTTATGGTGAGTAGGCATATCCAGAATTCCTAGATGGAGTTTGCCTGTGATCACCAGCCATGTACAGATCCCAAAGCCTTCCAAACGTGCCTGTGAGGGTCTGAGGCTCAGAGCCAAGGGCTGTCATTAAGGACAGATGCTGATCTGCACCTTCAGCCCCAGACACGTTTTGAAATCCAGCACCTGGATTTGTCTGGCAGATTCCCAAGGTGTGGGGACTGGATTGGTGAGCCATCGTGGATATTGGAGTGTGAAAGGACTCCTGTTAACCAGTTTAATCCCAGAATATTCTGAGTTGGAAGGGACCCACAAGGATGCTCTTAAAGGAATGGATGATCAAAGTGCCAAAGATAAGGAAAACCAGTGGAAAAACACCAGGACGCAGCACATTTTTACGAGCTTTAGGTTTTAATATCACACTTTGGCTACTGGAGACACAAGCAGGAACTCAGGAGGTTTGCGAGGAGCCGAATCACATTTCTGCCACTCTAATGCCACTTTGGGTTCTCAGGAGTGCAGGAGGGAAGGGGCAGGGGCTCCCCAAGCTCAGGGCTGCACCTTGCAGGGGGAAAGGGGAGCGGAGCAGCCCTGGGGTGTGCGTTGAGCATCATCTTCAACTCATCCCTTCACTTCTGCTGCTGCTGCTGCGGTGGCCACTGCACTGGCTGCTTGATCTGCTGCTGCTGCTGGCAGGGCAAGGGGGCCACGGGCACCTGCCCTGGTCCTTGGGCCACGGGGCACTGTGGGGTGAGGACCACCACGGGCGTCGCGTCCTGCGCGGCGTTCACCTCGTGGCACACGAGCCCCTCGGAGCCGTGGCAGGACCTCTCGCCGTCGTGGCAGGAGGAGCCCCCGCTGTGGCAGGAGCTCTCGGTGCTGTGGCAGCCTCTGTTCTCACGGGAGCACATGGTGAGTTGGGGTGGGCTGGTGGGGAAAACCCTGGGAAGGAGAGAGGTTTGTTGTTAGAGGAGTGAAGTGTTTGCCCCGCTCTGCTTTGGGGTCAGATTTGCACACTTTGTTTCTGAGCCTGTTGGAGCCCAGTGGGATTTGCCTTCCTGCCCATTCTGTTTGCCCAGCCTGGGGCTTCATTCCAGTGCTGGATCAGCCTGGACCATCTGAACACCCTCAGGAGCCCCCACAGCAGTCCTGAATCCCATTTTTGCTGGGCTCCATGAGCTGTTTTCTTCCTCTCCCTTGAGCTGCTTCCCTGCTCTCCCTTGAGTCATTTCCTTTCTCCTCCTTGAGCTGTTTCCTTCCTCTCCTTTGAGCTGCTGCTTTCCCCTCCCTTGAGCCATTTTCCTGCTCTTCCTTAAGCCATTTCCTTCCTCTCCCTTGAGCTGTTTCCCTGTTTTCCATGAGCTGTTTCCCTGTTTCCCATGAGCTGCTTCCCTGCTCTTCCTTGAGCTGTTTCCCTGCTCTTCCTTGAGCTGCTTCCCTGCTCTTCCTTGAGCCATTTCCCTGCTCTGCTGTATCCTGGGATGGTCTCAGGGCTGCATAACGGAGGATCAGATGCTCTGTGGAATTCCAGGATATCCCACACCAGCAAGAGGCATCTTGGCAAGGATTCCAACACTTTGTAGCCCAGAGGAGCCATGGCACAGCTGGTGAATTTACAGCCAGGGCTGGTAGAAGAGTGCCAGGAAAACACCTTTCCAAAACCAGTTGCCCAAATTAAAGACCCTCCTGTGCCTTCTTCCCTCCTTGTCTCCTCTGTCCCTCCATCCCCTGAGGGTCTGTGGCTGGACAGTGCACAATTTCCTGGGGAAAACCCTCTGGGCACACCTAAAACCCCTTCTGAGGATTTCTGGGATTCCAAGGAGGCAAAAAGGAATCCAGGATGTTGCTGAGCTGAAAGCTGCTCATGCTGCTCCTTCTCTTCCCATTTAAATCCACTTCCTCTGTTCTTTCCTAAATTTCCTCAAGGACAACTTAATACCTTCAGTTTAAGGAGATTAGTACAGGAGTCAGGCTTATAAATGCAACTAAAATTCCCAGCTTAAACTCCAGGTTTCTTATGAAACACCTGTCTCCCATTCATTCCCAAATCCCATTATTTACTTTTCTCCATTTCCAGTTTGCCCTTTGGAAATTAGGAAGTGATCCAAATGTATCTACAGGTGATAAGAAAAATAAATTTGCTTCTCAGCATAGGAAGTCCTAATTTCTGAGAGCACAAAACAACCCCCAGCCACTGAGCCAAGGATTTGGCTTTCACTAACCTCAGCCATTGCCAGCAGACGAGTCTTCCTAAGAGCAAAGCTCAGCTCAGCGCAGCAAATTTTAATCAGAATTTAAAATTAGCAGTCGAGTAGCAACTTACCTTGGCTGTGAAGGCTCTGGAGAAGGAGTGGAGCTGAGTGAATGAACTGCTCTCCCATCCAAGGACTTTTATACACTTCCCAACTCTCTTCCTGAAAATGCAATAACCCCCTGGGGAAAGATGACCAAGGTATTTACAAAACAGCCCCACCCCTAATTACCCACCACCTTCAAAAGCTTATTCAACCCGATTTCTGTGATTGACTTGTCATGCAGCAGATTGTCTTCCTCGTGTTACACAGCTTTTAATTGCCACCCTGGCCCTTGCAGCTTGTAATGCCCCACGAGTGAAAACCCTGTGGGTGGGTCCACTGTCTCACCATCATGTCACGATGAGTTTTATGTTGCAAAATGGATGGCAAAGGTGGTGCGTTTTTTGGGCTCCGTATCCTCCCAAAACCTCTCACCTGGAGTCTGGCAGGAAGCAGAAGTCGTGGTGACCAGTCCCCTCTGGGTGGTTTTGGCAGGATCAGGCTCTTGGAGAGTGGGGAAAAAGCACCACTTTTGGGTTCTCGAAATAAAAAATGGCAAGTTTTAGAAAGTCCTCATTGCACACCCTCCAAAATCATCTTGAAGGTTGTTTTCACCTTGTAAGACACCATAAGCTCAGCAGCTGAGGGTCCCTCTTGATCTCCTCGCTCTGACAGGGTTATTTCCCAGAGCAATAAAACCAGCATAAGGGATTCTGTGGAAATTCTGAGAGCGTTGAGTGGGGAATGACCTGGCAAGGCTCAGGCCACTTTTGGAAGTCTTGGTTTACACCTGGGAACCCCCAAAAATTGTAACGTGGTTTCCTCAGCACGAGGAAGGAAACTTAGCATGAAGAACATGAGAAGAACTCAATGTGAGGAAGAACTTCCTTCCATGGAGGTGGCAGAGCCCTGGAAAAGCTGCCCAGGGTGGGTGTGGAGTCTCCCTCTCTGGGGACATTCCAAACCCACCTGGACGTGTCCCTTTGTCACTCTGCCTTGGCAGGAGGATTGGACTGGAGGATCTCCACTTCCAACCCCAGCTATTCCAGGATTCTGGGATATTCTGGGAT
Organism: Syndactyla subalaris; assembly: GCA_035584875.1. NCBI lineage: Eukaryota > Metazoa > Chordata > Aves > Passeriformes > Furnariidae > Syndactyla > Syndactyla subalaris. The sequence goes on from JAWMRD010000066.1 coordinate 3,376,432, forward strand.
TCTGGGATTCTCCACCTGTGGTCACCTACTTCACATCCAATTTATGGCCATTTCCCTCTTGCTGACACAACTACCACCAATTATCCCCTCTGACATTTTTCCTGGCCAAACCCAAGAAGCCCCAAACCGAATTTCTCTCTGAAAAACCCCTGTTTCTGTCCCATTTTAATCATTTATTTTAGTTACTTGATGGGAAATACGTGCCTACTAAAGGCGCTCGTGCAAACGTTGCACCCATGAGTAAGCTGTGAGTAAAACGCTAGTTGGGAGCCCACGTAGCTGAGCTCACCATGAACCCTGAGCTCACCCATCTCTTCCCTGGGGCAGGGTGGGTGCAGAGCAGCTCTTGCCACCCCAGGGCACTCTCCTGGCACTGGTGAAACCATCCATTCAGCGGCGCCAGTTCCCCCTTTTCCCTCCCACCAACACCTTGCCCCTGGAATTCCAGCAGGAATCACAGTGTTCCCACTCATTTTGGAGCTGAGCTCCCTCCTGGGAACCACGGGGTTTTGTTGGGCAGGGGCGACTAAAGCCAAAGGGTGGCTCCCACTAAAACAATTCCTGGAGTTTCTATCCAGAGGCGCCAGTTGGAGACTTTCATCCAGAAGCCAACGCCGTGTTTACCAACAGCTCCAGAAGAGGGGCCACGGCTCTGGCGAGCACGGACATGCTCGGGGATGAGAGTCCTTCGTTATCAGAGTCGGGCAGGATGAGCATGACTCGTTCCTGCCCTGTTGCACAACGAGCTGGGAGGGAACTTGGCTGTGCCAAGATGTAAAACGCAGCCTGTGCCTCCTCCCAGCCTCGTGCTGCCGTGGAAAAGGGTGGTGGGATGCAGCTCCAGGTCCTCAAGCTCTGGATGTAAGACCATCCTCCTCTCCCCGGGGCTATTAAACTATTAATTAAGGGTTGGACTTGATGATCTCGGAGGTTTCTTCCAATCCAGCTGATTTTATGATTCTACGATTCTATGATTTTCTGATTCTATGATTCTATCACTTCAACTTGTGGAGTGCTCGTGGTAGAAGCCTCCAAGAACCAGCCAGGAGGGACAGGGAATAAGAAATGGATTTGAAAGTTCTGTTTTCTTTGTTTTCTGGAGGGATGGGAATTTTGGGTGGTTTTGGGGCAGTTAGTGGAATAGACAAGGAGTATTTGAAGCCTCTAGAGTTGGTTTCATGGAATTTGTTGGAGCTTTAGGAGCTCTTTTACTGCTTTTGGTGCTCTCAGATTAATTAGGGAAAATCACAGAAATTAGTAAGGAAGTGGGAGGTTTTAGAAATACAAGTAGATGCAAATAAATGATAATGTTGCCTAATTTTAGAATGGAGTTTAATCTGGCTGGTGACAAAATCTTGTGTAATGTTCTTACAACAGTTTACAACATGGAGGATCCCTGTTGTGGCACCAAATGTGGGTTTTGAGCTCAGAGGATTTGGGTCTTTGGTGTTTTCCAAATATCAGGGCAAAGTTTTCTGGACTTTTGTTGTGCTGAAAGGGTCAAAATCCCCTCAGGGGGGTGAAAGCAGAACAGTAAAAAATAAACCAGAGTGATTTTATGTCTCACTTTTAAACGGGCACAGAACTATGGGTGGTTTTTTACCTCTGCAACAAACATTTGGATGAGTCAAACAACCCCAGAGAAGAGTCCTGGAAGATGAAATGCTCGGCAACCACCACAGCACTGGATGTTCAACCTCCCCAGCACAGAGGAGCCATCTCCTCCTAACCTGTGCCTAATTTAGGGCCTGATCCTATCAAAAAATGTCGTGAAGGAGGTTGTGGAGCAGAAGCCAACGAGCTTGTTTGAGTTGCCTCATGCACGAGGGTTGACGTGCCCTGGGTTGCACCATCCCCTGCAATTCCCTGGGACAGGAGCCTGGCGTGGAATTGTTTCCAAGTAAACAACCTTTCACTCCCAAGGTCACGCTGTAAATAATAATCAGCCGGAAAACCCCCAGGAGTTTTGGAATATCTCCTTAATTTAGCTCGTGGAGCGTCCCTGTGGGGAGGGTCTTGGCCAGGCACGGTGTTTCCATTGGGTGGGGACAGCTGTGACTTCAGCAAGAGGCAAATTAACAGAATTCCAGAATCCTGGAATAGCTGGGGTTGGAAGGGACCTCTGGAGATCCCCCAGTCCAAGGAAGGGTCTCCCAGAGCTGGTGACACAGGGACACATCCAGATGGGGTTGGAATGTCCCCAGAGAGGAGACTCCAACCCCTCCATGGGCCGTTTTTCCACCCTCCATGGAAAGAAGTTCTTCCTCATGTTGAGGTGGAACTTCTTGTTGTTTATTTTATGGCCATCACTGCTTGTCCTGTCTCTGGGCATCACTGAAAAGTCTGTCACCATCCCTATTGCACCTGAACCTTCTCTTGCCATTGAGAACCCTGTATTTTAATTCTGTTAAAACCAACATTAAATTTAAGTGTGGTTCTAAAATAAATATAAAAAAGTGCTGTGAGAAACACTTTGTGTTGTGGACATTCCTCGAGGATCCCTTTGCATTTTGGGTGAAAGAGCCCGAAAGGAGAGAAATCATTCAGATCTTAAAACCACCCATAGACTCTGGAGTTTTATTTTCCAACCCATGATCCAAAGGAGACGGAGAGAAGACTCTTTTCCTGTCACCAACCACAAATCCCTTTTCCCAGAAGCTCCATTATCAGCACAACCCCATTTGGGGAGCACGAGGGACACGTGTCATTGTGGGAAACCAAATCCAGGGGGCACTTTTGCCCAAGCAGGGTCAGTCACTTCTTCTGGCTGGGGGGCCAGTGGTGGCTCTGCTTGCACTGCTGGGTCTTGATGCTGGGAATGACCACGGGGCATTTCTGCTGCACCACCTGGGAGCACCCACCACTCACAGGGCTGAGCTCTGGGACTGAGACCTCCCCGACAGCGTAGCCAGACCCTCCACTGTAACCCCCTGTCCCATCACTGACCCCCCCTGTTGTTAAGGCATCGCTTGGGGGTGCACTGTACCCATACCCAGACCCTCCTCCCAAATCCCCACCGGGGTAGACATACCCCTCATCATCCCCTGAGCTGCCCACGGTGTGTCCCAAGTCCTCTCTGCCATATCCAACCCCACTCCCAGTGCCATAAACTGGGACTGTCCCCACTGTGATGCCCCAGCTGGATGTCCCCCCAGAGTCCCCACTGGTTATGGTGACAGATCCATCCACGTCACACGAGTAGCCCCCCGAAATGCTGTAAGGGGGTGATGTTGGCACGGGGGGGCAGTAGGAGGGCCGTGGGCAGTAGGAAGGTCTCCTGCTGTAGGTGATGGAGCCTTCCCTACCACAGGAGAAGGAGCTGTGCCCGTGGGGGTTGGAGAAATCCGCATTGCAGAATCTTCTGTGGTGCACGGAGATCTCCCCGGAGTAGCCCCGGTTCCTGTGGGCACATTTGCGTCGGAGGAAGTGGTAAATCTGCAGGAGGGAAGGGAGAAAAAAACCACCCAAATTTGCAGTTTCATTTTTGATTTTGCGCCGTGGCAGGTGGGGAGGTTTCAGGTGGCGGGGGCAGAAAAGCTTTGCTGGGGTCTGGGGCAACTCCAGCCTTCAAAACAGGGCAATGCCAAGCTGTTAGAGAATCATGGAATCATGGAATTGGTGGGTTTGGATGGGACCTTAAAGGTCAGCTGGTTCCAACCCCATGCCACCTTCACTAGACCAGGTTTCTCAATGCCCCTGTTCTTCAAATCCAAGAGGATTTGCACTCTCCCTGGGATAGTTTTCCTCTTTTTTTTTTTTGTCTCCAGGGTGTATTTCCAGAGAACCAAAATGTGAGATAAATCTTTTTACCGTTTAAGAACTGCCATGGCTTTCCCCCCACTCATCTTCATGTTTGCAACTGCAGAGCTGCAAAAAAAACTACCCTTGTTTCTGTTTTCCAGCCATTGCAAGAGCAGTGGATCAAAGTTTCCACGTCAGATGATATTTCTGGATCTATTATTGCATCCCCAAAGGTCTTTTGTGGAAGGTAATTGGCCCAGACACAAAGGTTTGTGGCCATTATGAAGCAGAACTCATTATTAAATTATATATAAAAAAAAATTACTCCTAGACTTTGCAACCACATCCAAAACCACAAAGGTTGTGCAGTCACCACGTGCTGGTCCCACCACAGCCTAATCTGGGTTTTGCCCTCTGGCTCCCAGTCTGGTGGCTTCATTTCACCTTCTTCCCTAAGGATTTGATGCATCCAGGAGAAACTGTCCAGATCCCAAGGACTTTGCTCAGGCAGAGGAGTCCTGCTCCAAGCACAGGGCAAGGAAACTGCCTCCCATGAATATGAATTAATAAAACCTCAGAAAAAGAATCAGACTTACCCTCTTGAGCCATCGGAAACACATTTAGAAGGTAAAAGTCGACTGAATGAGGAGCTTTAACAGCCTCAGGAACATTTATATGGCGTTTAACATATATGGGAAGTGAGACACCCTGGGGAATGATAAGGATTATTTACCTATCAGACTGGGATTTCAGTGTTTGCTTTGACTCATGGCAACTGATCCATATCTCTCCTCATGCACTAATTGTTACTTCTGCCTAATGAGCCCATTCCTGTGCTCCTGCCCCGGGCTTTGGAGGAACATTCCGGCCCCCAGAGAGGTGGGGGAGACCTGGGGGAGGTGGGTGGGAATGTGGGTGTAGGGAATGCAGAGGATTAATGAGTGTGGGGCAGAGGATTAATGAGTATGGGGCAGAGAATTAATGAGTGTGGGGCAGAGGACAGAGGGGAAGATACTCACAGAGCATCTGGTGGCACTTTCATTCCTCTCAGAAGCTCCTTGGTGGCTCCAGGGGTAGATTTTCTGAAGGAAAACAAACCAGAAGGTCACAAAAAGCCACTCACAGAGCATCTGGTGGCACTTTCATCCCACTGATTGCTGGACTGGGAATTTTGCAAGGGTGCTAGAGATGTTCTGAGAGAATTGTGGAGGTGTGAGTGTCCTAACTCTTGAACCCAGTGTGGCTGGATTAGGTTTTAATGAAGGATTCTGCCTCCAAATCCCTTCTTTCCTCCTTTTCCATACCCTTCCTCCAGCCTGGAAGGAGGACTCCAGGTGACCTGGAGGGTTGCAGATCCAAGCTGCATCCCCACCGTGCTCCACCTTGGCCCATGGAGTTTGGACCAGGTCTGGTCAGCTCCAGGGAATTTTGTCTTGGGGACAACAAATCCCAGCTTTGGCCACGTCTACAGGGCAGAAGGTCATGCCCAGGGTGGTGGTGCTGCCAAAGCAGGTTGTAAAAGCCTGGGTAGGGATGGACTTGATGCCTGGAGGCATCTTTTGGAGTGTCTTGAGCTGCCTGAGGGATGTTCTGCCGGCTTTATTTACTCCTGCCTGAGCCAGGGCTGATTCAGCTCCCTCGGTGTGTGAGGCTCCCTCGGGTGCAGATCATGGAATTCCAGAGTCAAGTCACCAAGGTTGGAAAAGCCCTCCAAGGTCACTGAGTCCACCCTGTGCCCCATCCCCACCTTGTCACTCAGTGACATGTCCAGTTGTTCCTTGGACACCTCCAGGGCTGGGGACTCCAAACCTCCCTGGGCAGCCCCTTCCAAAGCCTCCCCACCCTTTCCAGGACCAAATTCCTCCTCCTGTCCCACCTGATCCTCCCCTGGCACAGCCTGAGGCCGTGCCCTCAGTTGCCCTGAGGTTTGCAAAGCTGAAGGGAGGATGGCGGGGATGTGATTTTATTGTCTCCCTTGGGCATCAACAGCTGCTGTTGGGTCATGCCCAACCCTAGGTCTTCTGAACTGAGCTTGGTGGGCCTGGTGATGCCTCCCACCTGGTGATGCCTCCCACCTGTTGATGCCTCCCACCAGCTTTACAGACGAGGCCATTGGGTGCTGATGCCTCAGAAAATGTGGAGCCATGAACTGGGGTGGCTGCACCCTGCACAGGCACCAGAGGGGTGTTGGGTGCTGTGGTCATTTGGGATTTTGGGCTCTGCTGTTCCTCTCTCAGGTGGAAAATGAAGGTGTGAACATTCTGGGCAAGCCTGGAGCTTCATCTACAGCAGAGCATCACCAAACACAACATCTCCTTCACAGGGAGGAGTGAAACATCTCATGAGATGGTTTTCTACCTTCCAAGACCATGAGATGTTGGTTGATACTACAGGAAATAAACAAACTTCCCCCCAAAAAGCAATTTTGAGCGCTTATAACATTTATTAGATACAAAAAGTGCCTTTGGAGAAGCAACAGGACATTGTCAAAGGCCTCCCAACACCAGCAGCAGGGCAGCAGGTAAGTCCTGGATTTCCAAGGGATGCAGAATCCAGGGAAAAGGAGAGGACACAAGGGAAGGACCAGGTGATCAGAGGGGGCACAGAGGTGCCATGGCAGGAGCTGCCCATGGCTGTCACTTCTGGCTGGAGAGGAATCAGCAGCTCCTCTTGGTCTGGTGGGACACAATGCTGGGGACCGCAATGGGGCACTTCTGCTGGGAGGACTGGGAGGAGCCTCCACCACCACCTCCAGAGCTGATGATGATGGTCTGGCCTGAGGAGCCACCGCTGGATCCTCCTCCACAGCATCCAGAGGAACCTCCACTGCCTCCACCTCCCATGATGATCTTCCCTCCTGAAGATCCACAACCGTATCCCCCTCCCATTCCATAGCTGGATCCTCCACCACAATATCCAGAGGATTCTCCACTTCCTCCACCTACAATGATGGTCTTTGACCCGGAAGATCCACCACCATAACCACCACCGTATCCTCCTCCCATCCCATAGCCTGAAGATCCTCCACCACAATATCCAGAGGATCCTCCACTACTTCCACCTACAATGATGGTCTTTGACCCTGAAGATCCACCACCATAACCACCACCATATCCTCCTCCCATTCCATAGCTGGATCCTCCACCACAATATCCAGAGGATCCACCACTACCTCCACCTACAATGATGCTCTTTGACCCTGAAGACCCACAACCATATCCTCCTCCCATGCCATAGCCACCACTGGATCCTCCACCACAATATCCAGAGGATCCTCCGCTACTTCCACCTACAATGATGGTCTTTGACCCAGAAGATCCACCACCATAACCACCACTGTATCCTCCTCCCTTCCCATAGCTGGATCCTCCACTGCAGCATCCAGAGGATCCTCCACTTCCTCCACCTACAATGATGCTCTTTGATCCTGAAGAACCACCACCATAACCACCACCATAACCACCACCATATCCTCCTCCCATCCCATAGCCTGAAGATCCTCCACTGCAACATCCAGAAGAACCTCCACTACTTCCACCTCCAATGATGACCTTGGTTCCTGAAGATCCACCACCGTACCCTCCTCCCATTCCATAGCTGGATCCTCCACTGCAGCATCCAGAGGACCCACCACTACCTCCACCTACAATGATGCTCTTTGACCCTGAAGATCCACCACCATAACCTCCTCCCATCCCATAGCTGGATCCTCCACTGCAGCATCCAGAAGATCCTCCACTTCCTCCCCCTCCAATGATGACCTTCCCTCCTGAAGATCCACCACCACATCCCCCTCCTATCCCATAGCTGGATCCTCCACTGCAGCATCCAGAGGATCCTCCAATGATGACCTTCCCTCCTGAAGATCCACCACCACATTCCCCTCCCATTCCGTAGCTGGAGGAGCCCCCACAGCAGGAGGAGCCCTGGGACTGGTAGCTGGAGGAGCTGCCTCCGTGGCAGGAGGAGCCCCCGCTGTGGCATCCACTGGACTGGGAGGACATCCCGTGGCAGCCTCCGGAGCTTTGTCTGGAGCACATCTTTGAGCTGTGAACCTGCAAGGAATGGAGCTGTCAGAAAGGAGAGCTTTGGAGATGCAGCTGAGCCTTCTCAGCAGAGAAAAAAATGGAAGAGTAGCCAAAAAATGCCCCTTTTACCCCATTTCTGGAGCTTTAAACCCCCTCACCCTCATGAGACACCACAAAGAGCTCCAAGGGAGTGCCCTGCAGGTCACAACACTTACAGGAGAGCTTTGTGTGCAGGAAGACCGTGAGCCCTTCCAGAGATGTGCACACATGCTCTGACACGCTCTGAACTGTCAGCCTAAAGCATTTACAATCATCGAATCAACTGGTTTGGAAGAGAACTCCCAGATCATCAAGTCCAACCCTTGATTTAGTCCTGCTGGAGATCCTTCTGGACATCCAAAACTCCCAGAAGCTGAAAATTCAGCCCTCAGAGTATCGGCTGTGACTCCCTCCTCTAAGGAAGGCAGTTCTGTTGGCACATCAAGTCGGTTTTTGGAGCCGCCACGGTTCCCTTGTTCAAAGAACACCCAAAGACCAACCGGTGGAGGGACCTCCCTGCATTTTGGGGTTCCAAAATTTCCGTATCCACGGCCTTACCTTCAGTGGAAGTGGGAACTGTGCGATGCTCGGCGGGTGAATGAGGAGCCTTGGGATGGGTGAGCTTTTATATCGTGTACATGATGCTCCCGAGGGAAGTGAGACACCCTAAGGAATGCTGAGAGGTTTATTTACAGAACTTGGCTCTGGCTGCCTCCTTCTTTGACTCACTTGCAGCACGGGAGCTGATGGGAAGGAGATGCATCAACCACCTTCTGTGGCACAGTTTATAATTCTATTTAATGATTCGCTTCCGGGAGTCGTGCTCCGAAACGTTGGGGTCAAAATGGTTTCTTGGGTCTGCTTTGGGGGCTCCACAATGGGTTTCTGATGAGCTGCAGCTTCTTGGGTGCTCAGCAGGCAGTGGAGGCAGAGGAGATGCTGAGCGGTGGAGACTGGAGTGAGTTTGAGCCAGAGAGTGATGGAAGGATGAGGCCAAAGGAGAATTTTGGGGAAGGAAGGTCTCCTCAAGGCCTGGCAAGGTGGATGGGGAGCAGGAGAATGTCCAGGATGTCCTTTCCTGCTGGGAAAGGCTCAACAGGCCAGAGGTCCCACCTCAGATGGGGTGCACTCCTTTGGAGCACCTCAGCCCAGACCCATTTTGGAGGATGCTGTGTGAGTGACAGAGACAAGGAGGACTTTTCCTCTCATCCTCTCTGGACCCCGAGGTGGAAGCTGCTGTCAGATTGAGCAGAGAGGTCTGTGCTCGGCTCCATCTCCCAGAGATCCCAATCTCCAGGGTGGAGCAGGGAAAGCCTTGAAATCCTATTTGCAAAGGTGCATTTGAAGGCCATCAAGCCCCTACCCATGAACATTATGACATTAAACATTTCCTCTGCCTCAACAGGCCCTGTTTTCTGAGGGTCTTCACCGACCAACCCTCCCACACCTGAGCTGGGGAGTCACCCAGATGTTTTCCTTGCTGGAGAGTGACAGTTTGTCAGCACAGCTGCCCCAGAACTGGCTGTTGTGTTGTGCACCTTCATCGTGACACTGCGTCACGCGTGCTTGGAGCCTGACACCTGATCCACCCTCCTGGGACATTGAGTAGACAAGGAGTAATAGGTGAGCATCCCTGACATCAGCACCAGCAGCTTCCAGCCCTGTCACCATGAGCGTGATTTTGGGAATGCACAGGACCACCAGCACCAGGAACATGCACAGAAGGGGCTTCCTTCGTTTTGCTTTGTACTCCTTCCAGTCCAAAGAGCTTTATCTCTGCTCCCATCACCAGATCTGAGGTGGCACCGCAGTTCTGGCTCTCAGCTGTGTGTGGGTGTTGTACTATTGAGGATCTCAACACCTTGATCCCTTCCGAGCATCTGACATGTAGGGACTTGCACAGAGGGACACCCAGGATTAGCAGCTTGTCAGTGTGAAGGGACACCTGGGAACAGCAGCTCGTTGGGTTCCAGGGTGTGAGGAAAGGCCGTGGAGGCTTTTGGAAGGGATGGTGAGAGGGGAACCTGCAAACAATGGAGTGTGGAGACCCCAAGGTTGGACCCTGCAGGGGCTGGAGACACTGAACCTGCAGCACATGGACTTGTTTGGCACCTGGAGCCAGAGTTGCTGGCACTGCCACAACCTCTCCCAGGATGAAGAACAACTTTGATACCCCTGTTGGGCAAAGGGAAGGAAGGATGCCAAAGGCTTCGTGGTGGAGGTTGCCCCAAATTTGGGCAGCTCTGGCTGTTCTCTGATGCTCTGCCTGGGCACTCCTCTGCCCTGAAGTGCCACCACCCTCAGGATGTGCTGGCAGGTCATGTCACCTTTCAGTCTCATCATGGCAAACACCTGACCTTGGGTGCATTGCTGTGAGAGAGGAAAAGTCCTTGGCCAGATCCCACAGTCCCTTTTCCCAGCAGTTCCTGATGATGCCACCACTGAGGGTGTGGGACAGGATGGATGTGCTGCTGGGCTAAGAAGAACTCCCCAATTTTTGTCCAAAAGGCAAGAGCTGGTCAGTCATGGTCCCTCAAGAGTTTGAATGGCTGATGATCCCTTTTATTCCTAATTTTGTTGCCTCCCCCACAGCTGTGTTTGTGAGATGGACAAAAACCCTCTTGGCTTCAGGTTTACTGGACACAAGACTAATCACACCTCTCCCAAAGAAGACTTTGGGCATCCTCTTTAAGAGCACTTTGCCACTTTGAGAGGTAAGCAACCATGTCCTGGGATGCATTCAAAGGAACCTGGGCAGCAGATGAGGGAGGAGATTCTTTGTCTCTGGTGAGATCCCACCTGGAATGCTGAGTCCTGTTCTGGTGCCCTCAACATAAGGAAGACATGGAACTGTTGGAGCAAGTCCAGAGGGGATCACGAAGTTGATAAAGGGACTGGAGCCCCCTCCTTATGGAGACAGACAGGGAGAGTTGGGAATGTTCAGCCTGAAGAGGAGAAGGTTGTGTGGAGACCTCAGAGCACCTTCCAGGGTCTGGAGGGGCTCCAGGGAAGCTGGAGAGGGGCTGTTCATCAGGAACTGGGGTGACAGGACAAGGGGATGGGTTCAGACTGACAGAGGGGAGATTTGGGTGGGATATTGGGAAAAAATCCTTCCCTATGAGTGTGGACAGACCCTGGCAGAGCTGATCCAGGAAAACTGTGGTTGCCTCATCCCTAGAAGTGTCCAAGGCCAGGTTGTTCAGGGCTTGGAGCAACCTGGGCTAGTGGAAGGTGTCCCTGACCATGGCAGGAGGTGGAATGGGATGATCTTTAAGGTCCCTTCCCACCCAACCCATTCCATGCCTCTGTGATTCCATGACTTGCTGACTGCAGCACAAATGCTGCTGATTATTTCCTCCCCTAATTAATGGCTTTGTGATAAATCCACAGAAAGCAAACACCTCCAACTCCAACTGCCTTTCCAAAGGATTCTGCCTTTTTGCACTGGGAATCCCTGCAGGAAAACCCAGCCCTTGGAGTTTCTCTGGGAAGGGAAAACCAAGGTGGAGCAGTTTCCCAGGTTAGAGGTGCAACCCTTATTTGCAAGGACAGTGATCATCTTTTTACACCACACGGTTTCTCTCAGGCAGGATCTGTTAAAAACTCCCTGCTCCAAGCAGGGAATATCTTACTCTGGAATGTGTTTGATGTATTATTCTTTTTTTATTTGGGAAATAAACAGGGACCTAACAAAGGATGGAAACAACCCCACACAACCAGTTCCATTTGGACACAGAAATCTTTATTTCCCATCATATTCATGGCATGGAAGAGCCACGTGGGAATTCACAGCTCAGGGATGTAGCACCGAGGGGACACAAGGGAAGAGGATGTGCTGGGATGGAACAGGAAACTGGGAATGCAGAGCTGGGCTGTTCCTGCAGGAACTGGAGCTGCCTGTGGCTGTCACTTCTGGCTGGAGGGGAAGCAGCAGCTCTGCTTGGTCTGGTGGGACACAATGCTGGGGACCACAATGGGGCACTTCTGCTGGGAGGACTGGGAGGAGCCTCCACCACCACCTCCAGAGCTGATGATGATGGTCTGGCCCGAGGAGCCACCGCTGGATCCTCCTCCACAGCATCCAGAGGAACCTCCACTGCCTCCACCTCCCATGATGATCTTCCCTCCTGAAAATCCACCACTGGATCCCCCACCGCAGCATCCAGATGAGCCTCCTCCTCCTCCTCCTCCACCAGAGCTAATAATGATCTTCTGGCCTGATCCCCCACCGTATCCTCCTCCCATCCCATAGCCACCCCCAGATTCTCCACCACAGCATCCAGAGGATCCTCCACCTCCCATCATGCTCTTTGAAGATCCCCCACCATATCCTCCTCCCATGCCACCACCAGATCCTCCACCGCAGCATCCAGAGGATCCTCCACTACCCCCACCTGCAATGATGATCTTTGATCCTGAAGAACCACCACTGGATCCTCCTCCCATTCCACCACCGGATCCTCCACCACAACATCCTGATCCTCCACCTCCCA
>JAWMRD010000066.1:3406577-3424160 GCA_035584875.1 Syndactyla subalaris
ACGTGCTCTGAAGGCGCCTCAGCTCTTGCTGCAGCTCAAGTTGCCCTTTAGAGGGACAGTTGAAGAAACAGGAGATGCTAGAGAGGGTTACACATGGAGTAGTTACACGTGGAGTAGTTTTGGGCAGCCTGGCACCCACACATCCCCTGGACTCAGCCAGGTGGGCGAGCACTCAGCATTTCTCAGCACCATAAACCAGCCTTGGGTCCGTGTCCTGCTTTTCAGTCCTCGGCTGCTTTTCCTACTGGACCAGCAGCCTCAATAGAATCGCCCTCCAAAGCGGGAGAAGGGGTATCCATACCCACATCCATACAGGTCTCCGTTCCCAAAATAGCCCCCATAACCAAGGAAACCCCTGTTCCCATAGAGGCTCCCATAGCCTCTGTACCCATAGGGGCTCCCGTATCTGGAGTAGACAAAGGGGCTCCCAAATCTGAAGCCATTCAGGCCCCCAAAGCCATAGAAGTCATCGTATCCAATCTGGGAATAACACCCATCATCGCAGAAGTCCCTGTAGAAGGTCATGGTTTGTTGATGTTGGTGAGCCTGAAACACACACCCAGAAATGAGGTTTATGGGCTGCTGACAGCAGGAGGAGAGGCTGGAAGGAAATGCAACTCCTTCCCCTCCTGCCTTCATCCTCTTAATTATCTCATTTATTTCTCTAATCTCCCGAATCCCAAACAGCTCATCTCATTTTTTCCCCTCGGCTTTTGAAAATTGCTGACTGAACAGAGAAAAGAAGGTTTTTACCAATTGAGAGCTGAACTTTCCCACCTCAGAAATCAGAGGGATTTGAATAAGTTAAAGAGAAATATAAGCCAGAACTGACTCCAAAATTGTGGTAGAAAACTTCAAATTTTCAGTGCATTAAAGTCTGATATTAAATAAGCACAGGAAAGAGCAAAAAAGAGTTCAAACTTCAAATTTTCAGCATGTTCAAGCCTAATATTAATTAAGCAAAGGAAAGAAGAGCAAAAAAAGTTCAAGGGAAGGAATTCCTTGCAATTTCATGGAATTTTATGGTTGGGATAAGCTCCAAAATGTCAAGAAATTGCTCACAGAATGCCTGTACCTCTACATAGACACATGGTATATATGTCATATATGTATGGACACAGCAGGACCTTTTAGACATATAGAATTATATATAAATTTATGAATAAATATATATATTTAGACACATCCATGCACACACAAATGTTTAGCCAAGCACAGAGACACGAGAGTAGAGTCAGGATTGCCTTACCTGGTTCACCGAGAGGATCAGTTGAGTAGCTGAGAGGAGTGGATGAAATTTTGGAGCTGGAGGTCCCTATTTATACCATCCTGAACTCCAGAGTTATCCAAAATATCTCAGGAGCCTCTTTGTTCCTCCAATTGACGGCGTCGGCGTCGCCGATTTTCATATTTGCCGAGTCCGGCATCGCGCCGTGTGCGTAACTCCTCCAGAATTTCTTTAATCTTAAAACGAGGAGAAATGGGCTCAGCACATTTCCAGCAAAATTGCAGGGAATTCCTTGTGGTTGGAGGGCTGGGAATAATTTGGGGAGATATTTAGACCATTACCCATTGCGCAATCGCCTCGTAGGTGCTCCATTGGCTTGGGTTTTGCATCTTGTGGTGCAACACATTGGGGACCAAAGGAATAGGCTTGGCTTTGGTGTGCCGAAGAGTGGTGGAGCTTCTAAGCATCATCATGACCTCTACCTACTTCCCAGTGAGACTGGTGGGGGTCCCTTGCCAGAACCTCAAGTTCTACAAGAGCAACTTCTAAGGCGTCTCTCAAGTGTCTTTTGGACGTTCCCAAATATCCCTTCATATTTTAGAAGGTTTTTTTTTGGGGGGGACAGTTTTTGACTTTCATCCAACATAAACAGCACCTTAATAGAGTTTAGAAACAAGAGACCTTGAAGTGTCTTGGAAGTGACCGTATTATTAAATCCCGAGGTGTCTTTCGGTGACAAACTATTAATATTTAAATCCTGCAACACTTTGCAAATTGAAAACATTAATGAGTGTTTATGAAGTGCTTTGGTATTCAAAATTCTGAGGAAGCCTTAACATCCTGTTTCCTCATTATTGTGCTTATTTACTATTCAAATTAATGCCAGGAATTAGGTGAAGGTCATCCAAGGAGCTCTGCCGTGAACTCCAGAGTTTCTGGAGTTTAAAACATGTGGTTGATTCTCTGTGGAAAAAAAATTTAACGTGGTTCTTTGGAAAATAACATTTAATGCTCTTTTAGTGCTAATCCTTATCATTTATTTAGTTCCAGATCAAGTTCATACTTGAGTTCTCCTCGTTATTGTGTTGAGGTCAAGCCCTTTAATGAATTAAAGTGTTGCAAACAGTGCTCGAGTCATATTATTTTTTTTTTGTGGAAAACATTCCTTCCCCTCATGCAGCAGCATGACTTTGATTCATGAGCACTCTGAAGGAGTGGAATTAGGATTTATTTATAGTTGTGACCCTTTCTCTTCAAGTTGCTGGAGTTTCGTATAAAACTCCTACGCCTACACTTAAATTTCCTTTAAATAAAAACCCTTTGTCGTGTTGCATCAGTTTCTACGGAACAACAAATACGTTCAAAGTTGAGGAAAGGTTTTCCTTTTTCAGCTGAAAATTTCCTTCTCTCCAATGCCCTTGAGAAACCAGAAATGCCTTTTACCTTACAAAGAAATAAACTTGAGTTTTGACAACGAAGACAATAAAATGGTATCAGGAATGTAGTTGGCCCAGAAAACGTGAAGATGAAAGAAACCTGTAATACGTGTGCCATATGGGAGGCTGGGAACACACTAATAATCCCAAACAATGAAGAAAATTATATTAATTGAAGATATGACGTGTACAGGCAAATTTGTTTTCCGACCAATAGGGCTACAAACCTTTTTGAATACTCAGGGCGTCTTAGATAAGCCAGGAGGGCCAAGAGGGACTATAAAAAGGGCTGGGAGCTCCAGGATCCTCATCAGCTTCTTTGCCTTCCTCCTCCTGGTGAACTCGGTAAGTTTTCCTCCTTCCTTCACAAGGATTGGAAATTTTGCTGCAAGAATTTCTCTCAGGGTTGTGGCTTCTCTGAGATTTAGGATTTTATCTGTGAGTTTCTCTGAAATTTAAGACTTCTCTGAAATTTAAGGCTTTATCTGTGAGTTTCTCTGAAATTTAAGACTTCTCTGAAATTTAAGACTTCTGTGGGAATTTCTCTGGAATTTAAGATTTTATCTGTGAGTTTCTCTGAAATTTAAGACTCCTCTGGGTATTTCTCTGCAATTTAAAGCTTTATCCAGGCTTCCTACATTGTTGAATTACGTGGGTTCAAGTCTTAACCCTGGGAGTGAAATTTGTTGGCCCTGTTGGTACCTGGGGCTCCCTGATAAGGGATTATTAAGACAGCAGAGGTAGAAATGGGTTTCCTCACTGTGACCCTTGATGGATTTTCCATAAAACTCCTATTTTAAGTGAGATCTTCAGGTCTGCTGGGCAGGCCAAATGTTCTCAGGTGTGTTAACACTCCAGAGCTCCTCATGTCAGCTCTTCCAGATGCCAATTAAAATGGGTGGAAATCACTGAAATGGGACTTGGAGGGATGGACCCAAAAGCTCAAACATCACTTTGAGCTTTCTTGAAGACTTCCCTGATGGAGCTGGGAGTGCAGTGCTGATATCCTGAGGGAAATTTAGGGTTGTTGACTCCTAGCAGGGTTCTCTCAGAAAAATCCTGGATCAGCAGCAAGGTTTGATCTATAACAGGTTTTCACCAACCCCAGGAAGTGAGAAAACAAATAAAATAGTTTAAAGACAAGTTGGACTCTACAATCCCTGTGGGTCCCTTCCGGCTCAACAGATTCTTTGATTCTGGACTCTTGGGGATTGTCTTGTGCAGGGCTGAGAATTGGATTTGATCCTTGTGGGTCCCTTCCAACCCAGCAGGTTCTCTGGTTCTGGACTCTTGGGGATTGTCTTGTGCAGGGCTGAGAATTGGATTCGATCCTTGTGGATCCCTTCCAACCCAACAGATTCATGACATTCTATGGATAGATGAGGAAATCATAAAACCAGGATATAATGAGGAGCTGAGGTCATAACTTTCCTCCTGCCCTTGTCCTCACTGGACCAGCCAGGAATTTTTTGGGCTCCACCACCCTCGGGAATACTCACATCTTTTCCTCCCCTCCTTTCCACCAGGTTTGCCTCCAGCACACAAACATGACCTTCCTCCAGAGCCAGTGTGAAGATGATTGCTACTCTCCCTGCAGCTACGGGAGCCTCTACGGCTACCGGGGCTACGACTGTGGGAGTCCCTGTGGCTACCGTGGCTTTGGGAGCCTCTACGGCTCCCGCAGCCTCTAC
Source organism: Syndactyla subalaris (assembly GCA_035584875.1). NCBI lineage: Eukaryota > Metazoa > Chordata > Aves > Passeriformes > Furnariidae > Syndactyla > Syndactyla subalaris. The sequence continues at coordinate 3,410,933 of JAWMRD010000066.1, forward strand.
GGCTTCGGCGACCGCTACGGCTGCGGGGGCCTCTACGGTTACCGGGGCATTTATGGCTCTGGGGACTGCTATGGCTATGGGGGCCTCTATGGTGGCTATAGGGGCTACTATGGCTCTGGGGACTGCTATGGATACTCAGGGCTGTACTCCGGCCGCTATGGTTACCCCTACGGCTATCGGTACGGCCAAAGGTACGGCTACGGGGGTTGCTGGTAAATCCAGCGAGGATGGCCTGGAGGTGAAGATCAACCCAAGCCTGGCCAGCATGGATTGATGGAGACTCCTGGCAGCAGATGTGGTGCAGAGGCCTTGGGGGCTCCACCTGCACCTCCACGGAGGTGGCGAGAGCTCTGCGCTGCCTTGATGGTTCCTCTTCGTTCTGCTCGGGGTCTGATGGTGCTCCTGCCACCCAAAGTCTTCTCTTGACCTAGAATTTGCTCCTCCTCGATGCTCCAGTCCTTGCAAAGTGGCTCTGATGTTGTTTGCAGTGGGTTACAGAGCATTAACTCTGAATGGGTGGTGTGGGCAGGGTGTAAAGGTGTCTTTGGGAAATGTGGTCTTTCTGTTCTGTGTTTCTTTGGAAAGTGTATCTGCCTTTCACTAAAAGCATTAAAAACTTATTCTGCATCAATGCTGCATTTTCCTGGTTTTCTTCTCCGCTTGCATTTGTGAAATATCTCCAAATCCACCCCAGCAAACTGATACATTTCTTAACTCTGTGTGCTTAAGGACTTGCCTGTAGAGGCTTGTCCTCCTCAGGGACTTTTATAGCTGCAAGAAACTTGAGCTGGGGCTCTGCATTTGCCTGTCCCTACAACTCCAGGCTTTGGCTTGGTGGAAAATAAGTGATTCATCTGAAAATGCTTCAGTGCTGCTGTTGGGCCCATGGTGGTGTGATTAGAACACGATCCATCCCTGGCTGTGGTGTGATATTGAAGGCAGAGGTAACCACAAAGGTGTAGAATCTTCAGGTTTTGGATTTTGAAATAATTTTGGGCTTTATAGATCACCAAATATGTATATATATAAAAGTGACAGGACAAAAGGGAACAGCCTCAGGCTGTGCCAGGGGAGGTTCAGGTTGTATATGAGGAGGAATTTCATCCTGGAAAGGGTTGTCAGGCATTGGAATGAGCTGTTCTGGGGACTTTAAGCCCATTTCACTTGATTTTAGTTTTATTTTAAGGACTATTTGCCTCTTTTTTCCCTGCCCCACTTTTCATCTTCCAGCTTTTAGTCCCTGGATTTGGTGAATTACTGCAACTGCACCTGTAGAAATAGATTTTGTTCTGCTCAAGGGGATTTTCTTCTGTGTTTTGTGGTGGTTTGAATTTTCCAGGCCATGATCAGCACAAGCAAAGCCACCACTTCCTCCTTATCCCTTTTCCCAATGATTTTAATATAGATTTTTACTTTTCCTTGTATTTTGCTGACTGGCAATGAAATTAAACTGGAATGTCAGAGGAAATGGTGACTCTGCAGCAAGAACATTTGAGTTTGGTTTGCAAGAATAGGACAATGTTCTGCTCACTGGAACAGTTTTCTATATTCTCTATGGATGTCTGGGATTAATTCTTTTATATTTTAAAACATTATTTTAAGCCCTGTTGTGCTGAAGTATTAATTCTACACCAGGCAAATCCAGCACATTTGACCTTAAATCTGGCCATGGTTTAATTAAGTAAATGAGAGGGAAAAAATGGGTCATTTCTTGAATTTCTGAGGGGTAAAAGGGAAGAAAAGAGTGTATTTACTGGGACTGCCTAGGACTGATTTTCCAGAACCTTCCCCAGCTCTGCTGCCTTCTCTGGACTCATTTCAGCCCCTCAATGTCTTGCCATGAGGGGCCCAGAACAGGACACGGCACTCGAGGTGCAAACACTTTGCCAGCTCTGGGGACAGAAAGTCCCTTTCAGGATGCCCCCACTCAGTATATTCATGTAAAACAGCGACAGAGACAAGAAAACAACCGGATCTCCAGGTTTGTTATTTTCAAATGCAGAAAGAATTTAATGGAGCAAGAAAAGGAGTTGGCACAGATACAGAAAGATTATAGTTTGGGGATACTGGAAGGAGCTATGGGAGGTGAGTCACTGCACTGGAGAACATTCCTTTTCAGCTGGAGCCGTGTTGTTCATCCTCCAGGTGCTTGTAAATCCAGATCAAAGGCGAGACAGCCCTAATGCTGCTCCATCCCAGTCCTGCAGCACCTTACTGGAAGCACTCATTGAAAATGCAGATGACCCAAAAATCTCATATTGCACAGGTCCTTTTCCAGCCGCTGCAAGAACTTGCACATGAATGAATTGCAGCTCGTCCCTCCCGTTGCTGAAGGGGCTGTGAGGGCGTTTTAAATACAGGACACTACTCAGAGAAAGGCAGAGAAAGGCAGAAAGAACGAGAAAACCAGAAATCCCAAGGAATTTTAGAGCACAGCCGAGCTCCTCATCCTTCCCGACTTCGGTCAGGGCGGGCTCGGCGCTTGTCTAAGCATCACCTGGGAGACATCAGCCGTGGGTCTGGGTCGGTGTTGGGTCTTGCTGGGGGGATTCTGGTGGCATTAACAGCAAGGGGAGCAGCAGCTGTAGGTGTAGCGGCAGCAGGAGGGGTAGTAGTAGCGGGTGGTGCAGGTGCTGTAGTTGCAGCAGTCGCCACAGCCGTAGCTGCGCCTGTAGCAGGGGCTGCAGCAGCTGTAGGTCCTGCAGGGGCTGCAGCAGCTGTAGGTCCTGCAGGGGCTGCAGTAGCTGTAGGTCCTGCTGCAGCTCAGGCTGCGGTAGCAGGGGGAGCAGCACAGGGTGTAACAGGGGTAGCAGGAGCAGCAGGACATCTTGGAGGGGGTGGTGGGAGGTGAGGGAGGCAAAGCTGGAAAGGGGAAGGGGGTAAAGGTTAAACTCAGCCATGTGGTGGGGTGGGTTTGGGTGGAAACACAGAGCAAAGCCCCTTATTTGGATGTGACTGTCATTTCACAGGATCAGAGGATTGCTGAGTTTGGGGAAGACTCCAAGAGCATCAAGGCCAACCACCCCCTCCTCATCACTCAGTGCCACATCCAGGCTTTCCTTGGACACCTCCAGAAATGGGGACCCCAAACCTCCCAGGGCAACCCCTTCTAATGCCTGACCATCTTTACCAGGAATAAATTTTGAACGAGTTAAAAATCACTGTTCTGAGAAGACAAACTGTTTCCAGTTTCTTTCAAACTCTGAAATAGGAAGGTTTATTATATCCTGCACCAGCCCTTAACTCCTTTTAGACTTTTAAACCAAATTTATGCATGAACCAGAGCTACTTTTAAATAAGAAATGAATTCCTGTGACTGCTGAAGTTGAGGAAAACTTTGATTTGCATTTTCAGACTGCTAAATTAGATGAGAACAGTCGAGGTAAAAGGAGATCACAGGATCCTGGAATCCTTGAGGTTGGAAAAGCCCTCCAAAGGTCACCAAGTCCACCCTGTGCCCCATCCCCACCTTGTCACTCAGTGCCACCTCCAGGTGTTCCTTGGACACCTCCAGGAGTGGAGACTCCACCACCTCCCTGGGCAGCCCCTTCCAAAGCCTCACCACCCTTTCCAGGGGGAATTTTTCCTGTGGGTGTTTGTTGTCCCAGCTTCCAGCATGGGCAGCTGAGGTAAATCCCGAGCTCAGGAGAAGATGTGTAGGTGTCCTAATGTCTGACCTGGATCCCTCACAGCATTTGCAGAAATTCTTAGAAGTGTTTATACACGACACAAGTTCATTAAAGTCTCAAACCTCCTTGTCTGGTTTTAATCTTGGCATATAAACTATTCCTTTTCCTGTCTAACACTGGCTTTGTTAGTACCAGTTCTAGCAAGGACACTGAAAACACTGCGCAGGGAAGGTTTAAATCCTCTCTTGCTGCAGTTCAGAGCTGCCCCAGTGACTCCTGAGACACCAAAACCATTCATGTGACCTGTCCATATTCACTATTGCACCATCTTACCAGCCAAAACCCATTTCCTCCTTGTGCAATGGGCAGTTCTGCCCACAAATGGAAATTTCAGGGGTTAAGCATCATCGGCTCAAAAAAGAAACACAAAACTTCTAACCAGGCTTCACATCTTCATGCCCACTCCTCAACGTCCTCCAGGTTAAAACATCCAGGCTAAAACACTTGTTAGTGCAGGATTTATCCCCAGGTTAAAGGAATTTTTAAGAGAATGGGATCTGGACTTACCAAGTTCACCGAGAAGAGTAAAGCAAGAGGAGCTGTGTGAGGAGCACAGGGGCTATGAGCATTTTTATATTCTTTCTTCGACCTGTGGAAGTAGCTCAGTTCTCCAGGCTAGTCACAAGATGAATTTGGGAAGTACATCAGCAGCCCAATTGCTATAATTGTTTTCCTCCCCGTTTAGGGCAATTTTCAAATTCCTTGGGTAGGGCCTCGTGATGACACCCCGGGAGATTCTTTCATCTCAAAACTTTCCAGGACAAAGGGGATTTCTGGGAAATCACCCCAGAGGCCAACTGGGAATGAAACTGGAGGCTGCACTGGGCAGTTCCAGCTGCTTTGGTGGCCCAGCTGAGGTTGTTTCTTGACGTTGTGGCCCTACAGGGGACGTGGATGCTGCACATTATGAGGTGACCTAAAACACCTGGGGAGACAAGAAACATTATCCAGGGCGCTCAGGGCTCCTACTGACCCTTTTGATTCATTTCCTCCACAATTAATAACAGACGTGCCATTGATTCTTTCAGCTTCTTCCACTGCCTATAATTTGTCCTGTGAGATGTCCAGGCCCAGGATCAATTAAATCAGCATCTGAGAAATGTGGTTGAGGCTCAAGGTCTGGATTTTTTGCTTCTTTTCTGGGTGAAATTATTAGAAAGACTTGCTTGAGTCAGGGTCTTGTGATGCCATGGACGTGTGTGATGCATTTATATTGTGCTTATATATATGATACACACACGTGAGATTCTCCTCCTCTGCTCTGCTCTGGGGAGATCCTACCTGGAATAGATTTCAGTTCTGGTGCCCCCAAAAACAACAAGAAGGTCGTGGAATTGTCGGAGCAAGTCCAGAGGGGGCCACAAAGTTGATAAAGGGACTGGAGACAGGCTGGGAGAGCTGGGAATGTTCAGGCTGGAGAGGAGAAGGTTGTGTGGAGACCTCAGAGCACCTTCCAAGATCTGAAGGGGCTCCAGGGAAGCTGGAGAGGGGCTGATCATCAGGAACTGGGGTGACAGGACAAGGGGGATGGGTTCAGACTGACAGAATGGGAATTTGGGTTGGATATTGGGAAAGAATCGTTCCCTGTGAGGGTGATGAGGGACTGGAATGGATTTCCCAGGGAAGCTGTGGCTGTCCCATCCCTGGAAGTGTCCAAAGCCAGGTTGAGGCAACCTGGGCTAGTGGAAGGTGTCCCTGCCCGTGGCAGGGGGTGGAATTAGGTGATCTTCACCACCCTTCCAACCCAAACCATTCCATGATCCCACAAAGGTAATACTTGGCCGAGGATCTGGTGCAGAAGGGATTTTCCTGGTCCAGGAAAGCAGGAATCCCTTCCCAGATTTCCTGGGGTGGCTTTGCCCAGTGAGATGCACCTGCAGCCCTGCCAGTCCGCATCAAGTGATGGCACCACTTAGTTTTAACAAAGCCAAACCTGCCTTAGCCCGGGGCTTCCCTTCCCGGCTCTGTTTATTGGGCATCGGGGCCCCTTTCAGCAACAAACCATTAGTGTTTAAATAACACAAACATTGCTAAAGTAACTTTTAATGACTGTTTTGGAAGAGCATTGATACCATAAGTGCTGATGAGGCTCAGCACTTCTAGGATGACTGTTATTATCCTCATTTAATATGCAAATGAGGCATGCCTCACTTCGGTGAAGGTCAGACAAGGAGGTGTTCGTTGAGTCAAGAAAAAACCTCTTGTCTTCGTGTTGAGCTCGAGTTCCTCTGGTTGAAAACCAGCAACAATAAGTTTTGCTGGCAAATATTAATACAAGTTTTACTTCTGCACGTTCTCCTGGCCGTTCTGGTGTCGGGATTTTCTAATTAAAGCCGAGGTTCATCCCAAAAATTTTAAACAAGAAAAACACGCCACTTTTGTGTTGTCAAGTTGAGATGCAAAATAAATTAATGATCCTTGATGGGGAGGAAACTAATTATATTAATTGAAGTTGTGACGCGTGGAAAGAAGTTTTATTTTGCTGCTGTTTGTGCAGGTTGGATCATTTTTGAGGGGCCAAACAGCTGAGGGACATTGAAATGCCATTAATTGCCCACGTGCAGGAAATTTTTCTGCCCCAAATTAATTTTTCCTATTTTATTCCTCCATTGGTTGTGGTGTCTTTTCAGAATTTTACACCAGAATTAACACAAATATTTTAAAACGGTGTGTTAAAAAGAACTTCTGAAAAAGGTAAGGAAACGTCTTGATGTTTTCTCTCAAGGTGGGTTTCTGTTCTCTAACTTTTATTTTAGGAGGTGCAGATCATTTCATCTTTTCTCGCATCAGTGATAAGATTATATAGAAATAATATAATATATAATTCTAAATACACAAAAATGAGGTATATTTGTCCTTGTGTGTGTGAGATTTCCCTGACAACATGCCATGCCTGAAAATATTCATTGAATAAATTCAAGCAATTTAGCTTCTTTTTTTCAAACAATGAAGAGCATTTCATATAAATTTAAATATTTTTATTGCCTTTTTTAAGCATTTAATACAAAATTTAAGCCTGAACATTTTAAACAAATAAAAAAACCCACTGTGCTAAAAAGACAAACCATTTCCAATTTCTTTCACATGTTGAAATAGGAAAGTTCATGATTTCCTGCATCAACCAGTACCTTCTTTTAAATTTATAAACTAAATTTTTTCATAAACCAGAGCTGCTTTTAAACAAGAAACAATGACCTGCAACTGCTGAGTGTGACCAGTTGAGGGACACATTGATTTTCATTTTCAGACTGTTATATTGGATAAGAACAGCCCCAGTAAAAGCAAATTATGGAATCACTGAGGTTGGAAAAGCCCCCCAAGATCGAGCCCCCCCTTGTCCCCAATGCCCAGATTGTCACCAAGTGCCACATCCAGGTGTTCCTCAGACACCTCCAGGGCTGGGGACTCCAAACCTCCCTGGACAGCCCCTTCCAAAGCCTCCCCACCCTTTCCAGGAGCAAATTCCTCCTCCTGTCCCACCTGACCCTCCTGCTGGGGAGCTGGAGGGAGAATTCTTCCTCCCACCTGCAGATCAGGGATTTTTAGGAGAGCTGGAGCTTCTGCAGCCTGGGAGGAGAAACATTTCCTGTTGGGAATCACTTCCCAAACTCCTCTTGTGGCTCCAGCCTGGGAGCCCTCCCAGTGGATTCATCCCTTTGTCATCGGGCTGACAGTCACTTTTACTTTGAGCAACTCCCCTCCCTCCCTGCCATGTGTTAATTACGGGGAAGAAGAGATTCACCCTCCAAGCCTTATCTGGAGCCTCCACACTCCTCCTCTTCCTTTGGAGAAGAGATTTGCTGATGGTGAAAGCTGGCAGGCACCTGCAGGATGTCCCTCCATGCCCTCTCCAGCTCTCCTGGAGCCCCTTCAGGCCCTGGAAGGGGCTCTCAGGTCTCCCTGAAGCTTCTCTTCTCCTGGTGAACTCTTCCAGCATCCAGAGCATCTCCATGGTCTCCTCTGCACTCACTCCAGCAGCTCCACGTCTTTCTCATGCTCTCCCAGAGCTGAAGGCAGGACTCCTGGTGGGACTTTAACACTAAACATGCCCTTGGTGGACTCCAAGTCTTTCCACTTGTGCTGTGAAAAGTCCCTTCCTGGAAAGTCCTGCCCTCCCTGCTGCTCTCCAGGTCCACTCATGTTCCCTGGGGCTGCCCCTGTGGCATTAAGGGGTGGCCACAATTACTCCTGGCCCTTCCCATGATGTGTCCACCCCTCTTATGGGAGGTTCTGGTGCTTTCCTGGGGTTTTCTCAGCTCAGGAATTCCCTCCTGTACTCGACAACCCTCTGCTGTGCTGCAGGAAACACCTGCACAGGAGGTATTTTTCCAGAGCCCCAGAAAGCTTAGGGAGTCTGGAATGTGTCTCTGTGTGTTTTGGATCTTCAAATGTATGCTGATTTATTTTCCCTAAATCTTCACAGTTTTAAGCTTGTTTTTATTTTTGGAAACAGCCTTGTTTTAGTGGGTTTGTTGGGAAAGGGTGATGTTGGAGTATACAGGAACTGAGGTGTTCAATATGTCTTTAGTCACCCCAGATCCTGCAGGATGCTTTAAAACTGCAGATCCCCAAAAGCAGTGCCTCTTTATTTTCTTTTTTTGCCATGTGTCAGGTAAATAATTATTAAAGTCAAATATAAAAGGAAAAACCATTAAAATATAACCGAAGGCAACAGTGTGATGCAAGATCTTTTAATGAGAGTAAGAAGGAGTTACAGCTTGTAGTAGCACAGGAGTATCCAGAGGTTCACACATTCCCTAAACAAAGAGTTACTACAGTTCACAGCAGATGTTTTTGGGACCAAGGTGACGTTTGGGGAGGAGCAGAGCTGTCAGCACAGCAGGACGAGGCATCTGCTCCTCTCTGCTGCAAATCTACACACCAGAACACACAGTTTTCACCCAAAAAGCCTATGAAGGAAGAGAATAATAACAATAACAATAAAAGCAAATTATTCAGACCAGCAGCACACCGAGGAGAGATGTCAACTCTTCAGGACCAACCCGGAGGTTGGTGAGGGCGCTTGGCCATAGGAAAACCCCACAGAAATGCCTTAAATCGCTAATTTTTGTTCCATTTCCCACGTGGTGCTTCCAGAGCTGGGTCTAGCAGGGGTAGCAGGGGTAGCAGCTCCTGTTGTAGCTGTACCTCTGGGTGTAGTAGCGGGAGGAGTAAGGGGAGCAGTAGCGGGTGCTGTAGGAGGGGCAGCAGTCGCGGTACCCGCAGTACCCCCCGTAGCTCTGGGAAACGCAGGGGCTGCCACAGTCGTAGCTCCTGTAGCTGTACACGGGGGTGTAGCTGCAGGGGGAGTAGCAGGAGTCCTCACACTGCCTCTGGTAGCAGAAAGTCATCTTGGGGTGGGTGGAAGGAAGTCTGGAAGGTGGGAGAAGGGAAGAGTTGTAGGGCGGTTTGGGTTGGAAGGGACTGTTGAGGTTGTCTCAAAGGGAATGGTCTGAGCTGGGAGAGTCTCACAAGGGTCAGCGAGTCCAACCCTTAAAGTGGCCCAGGAAGGAGTCAAACCCCACAACTCTGGTGTTATTATTGCTCTGGCTGACTGAGATAATCTCAGGGTCTTGTTCCCCACCCCTGCCATAGGCAGGGACACCTTCCATTATCCCGGGTGGGTCCAAGCTGGCCTTGGACCTTTCCAGGGATGGGGCAGCCACAGCTTCTCTGCCCAACCTGTGCCAGGGCCTGCCCACCCTCACAGGGAACAATTCCTTCCCAATATCCAACCTAAATTTCCCCTCTGTCAGTTTGAAAGATAAGATCAGGTCTGTTCCCAGCAGGAACATGCTGCTTGCAGGACACCACGAGAAAGAGGAGAGAAGGGTGAGCACAAGAACCAACTGAACCTCTCTGTTCAAGGCCATATTTTGGCTCCTTCTTGCCCATCTTCCTCCTTTCTGGTTTCCCCCCCTTTTCTTTTATCCATAAAAATATTTAATATTGTTTTTCTCCTTCCCACCGCCTGGGATTGGCAGATTCAGGTAGGAATTCAGAGAGGGTATTGTTAGGCTTGGGTTGTCTGATCAGTGCCTGATGTTTTTCTAAAACCCATAAGTGGACAGACACTAATCCAGGAATGAATTCTATCAGTTTTTTTTGCTGTGGAGACAAGAAATCCTCCCCTTGTGAAACCTGCTGAAAAAAGCAGCTTGTTCTTTTGGATCTGTGTCTTAATTTCCAGTTGAATAAAGTCTTGCTTTTTGTTTGAAATAATTGAAAAAATAGAATTCTTTGTCAGCTTTGTAGGAACATCGAATATCCTGAATGGGAAGGGACCCACAAGGATCATCCAAGTCCAACTCCTGACCCTGCACAGACACCCCAAAATCCCACCCTGTCCTTCAGGGCGTTATCCAAACTGTTCTTGAGCTCTGGAAGGTTTGAGTCTTCCTGTGATTTTCCTAGGAAGTTTTTGACCACCCTCTGGGGGAAGAATCTTTTCTTGAGATCCTACCCAAACCTCCCCTGACACATCTAATTAACAATAAAGAAGCCTGAACTGCATCATCATATCCTAAAAAAAGGTAATTTCTCATAGTGCAGGTCAAGATGAGCCCATCTTTTACATTTCTATGGGCATCTTAATATCTCACTTTTAGCAAAAGAAAAAGAGAAAGAATTGCGTGGCTGGAAATCACTTTTAAAATATGTTTTTAAAGCATAAATGCCATCTCTGTCCCAATATAGCAAACCCCCAACAATAAAGACATAAAGTCTGACTTACCACGCTGAGCGAGAACTGAAGGGTGAAGATGTGAGTGGAGAACCTCGAATTTCTCTCCCTTTTATATATTTATCTGACCAAGCCTCTTGTGCTTTAAACTCCTCTTGATCCCAACCCAAATTTAACTCGTGCACGTCACTCCTTCAGTTGATGTAATTGTTTTCCTTGCTTTGGGTTTATTAGTCAGGTCTTGGCTTCCAAAAACATGACATTGCATTGTCGTTTTGCTTTCATGTCCAGACTTCCTGGGTCAATTATATTTGCAGAATTAGTGTGGTGAAATCTGAGTTATAACAGGAAAGGGAAGGAAGGATATTGAGAGCAGAATTAATTGATGCTCACAATCCCAATTTGGGATGAATGGACAAATGAAGCCTGCAATGAGTCTGGATTCCTCAGAGGAACAAAGAACTGCAATTATTTTGGGCAGAATTAATTTATTTTTTGTTTTGTTTTTGTTTCAGAATCGCAATTTTTTGACCAGAATTATTTTTATTTATAATTTTTAATTTTTTTTTGGGGTGCATGGGTGTGTTAATTTTGTGCTGTGACCTGCCAGAGGAAAGTCATTCTGCAGAAAATTTGATTTATTTGCTCGCTGTGCTCTATCAATTACTTCAACCAAATTTAACGAACTCTTCTACGTAGAAGGAAACTGGGATCCTTTTTGGTGTAACAACAGTGTAAATATGTCTGAATAAAGCCAGGTCTTGATGACTTTGTAAGAATCTTAAATCAGGAGGAAATCACCAATAAATCTAAATTATTTCAAGCAGAACTAACGACATTTGAAATCTCCAGGCTTATTTGTGTTATTTGAAATCCCCAGGCTTATTTTACGAAATAAACTCAGAAACCAAATTTTCTGGAGGGCCAGCCCGAATTTCATCAGCTCCAAAAAGATTTGTGAAGTCCTTTTTTTACACTTAGCTCCGAAAATGATTTGCTCAGGGATTCGTGACAAAACATGGGTGTTTTTGCAGTTTTCCTGAGGAATTCCCCCAAATTCCAAATAGGTTTAATGCAATGTTTCCTTAAGGTTGCTGAGGTGTTTAATTTAATGTTGGTGATTAATGCTGAGCCCTGTGAATGTAACCTGGTCTTCCCTGGTGACCTTCACCTCCAAACACTGCTGTTTACCCGCATCCAAAGGCAGGATAATGACAGGCACGTCAGGAGTTCTGGGCCTTTCTCTAAATTTTGAATATCAAAGCCTTCATTAATACTTATTAAATATTTCCCTGTACAAAGAGATTTATTATTTAAATGTTGCTACGCCCGGTTATGTAACAGCCCTTCTAAAAATGTCTATCGGGTTGTGCTGTTTCTGTGCTTTATTAATTTAGTAATTTATACCTTCAGAATTGGCTCTCTGGAGGTATTTCCCTCTGAAAATACATCCTTCACATGCCATTTCAATGCTCACAGGCCAATTTTCCAGCTGAATCAATCACATCCCATCGCGTGACGGCGCCGAAATCAAAGAGATGCTCTTTTGCCCCTTCGCAAGTGACAGGAAATGTTGGAAGGGCTTGGTGCTGCTTCACGTGTCATTAGAGTTATGAAACACATAAAAATCAGAGCTTGTGCTTCCCTTCCACGAACATTCCAGGGGGGGAAATAATCTGCACGAGGAAGCCACGTGGAGGCTGCTCTTCCAAATGTGCCACGTTTGGGAATTCGCGACTCTTTGCTTATTCTGCCGGCTCGAAGAGCCAATTCAGCAGGATGATAGCAAGGCTTAATTGCCTCGCGTAGCTTGGAGATGAAAGGCGCCCGGAGGGTGTTGCCTGCCCCAACAATCAGAAACCCCCGAGGAGAAGCGGGATATCAATGAGAAGGAGTCACGGGGGGAGGCAAAAAAGGGGCTGGTAAATGGAGATGAGCCGGGGTGGGGCGGGACTGGGCTCTCCATAAAAACCCTGCGCGGCTGCAAACCGGGCACTCGCTTCTTCTGTTTTATTCTCCTTCAAGGCTTGGGTAAGTCGGAGTAGATTTAGGGAATTTTAGTAAATGATGAAGATATATTTGATAGTATTTCCTCTCTTTTTCTGCTAATCTGCAAGATAAAGGCTTTGAGAATTAAGGCTGTGATTTGCTGAGAGTTATTAACATGTGAAATCGTCTTTCCTGCCTGGGTTTTTAATTAATATTTCAATGTTTGAAGCCGTGTCAGTCCTGCCCGTACCCCCTTTTTCCTAAAAGTCTTTGTCTCAGTATGGCTGTGAAGGGATTTTGGCTTCTTCCCTGACAGCTCTTTTCACTCGGGGTCACGGTTCCCAATCCCATTTTTGGGGCTGGGAAAGCTCAGGATGGAGGATTTAAAAATCGGGATAGAAAACAGATGAGGGCAGAGGGAGTCGGGCAGTGGGTTTGCTGCTTGCGGCATCCACTCGAGATTTGGGCAGTGGGTTTGCTGCTTGCGGCATCCACTCGAGATTTGGGCAGTGGGTTTGCTGCTCGCGGCATCCACTCGAGGTTTGGGCAGTGGGTTTGCTGCTTGCGGCATCCACTCGAGGTTTGGGCAGTGGGTTTGCTGCTTGTGGCATCCCCTGAAAATTCGGGCGGTGGATTTGCTGCTCGTGGCATCCACCCCAGATTCGGGTTTGCTGCTGGTGGCATCCACTCGAGAGTCGGGCAGCTTGTGGCATCCACTCGAGAGTCGGGCAGCTTGTGGCATCCCCTGGAGGTTCGGGCTGTGGGTTTGCTGCCCGTGGCATCCGCCCCAGATTCGGGCAGTGGGTTTGCTGCCCGTGGCATCCACCCCGTATTCGGGCAGTGGGTTTGCTGCCCGTGGCATCCACCC
>JAWMRD010000066.1:3446262-3458301 GCA_035584875.1 Syndactyla subalaris
CCTGGGTGGCCTTGGTGGCTTTGGTGGCCGCTACTGTGGCAGGAGGTGCCTGCCCTGCTAAAGGCGAGTGAGTCCAGCGAGTGCCAGGAAGCCCCAAGCCAAGTGTCACATGGAGCTGCTGGCCAGCGTTTCCAGAAGGGTTGAGAATCTCCACACCCTCCTCCAGCTGAGGGAGGGGAGGGAGGGGCTTTCTGGACCCGTGGCCAGCTTGTCTTAGTCTTGAAAATTCTGCTTTTGATGACTTTCCTTGTCTCTGTGAGCCTGAATTTCACACTGAGCCGGTGCAAAGCTGTACTTTTAAATGGTCAGCTGGAGGGGTTTTAAGGAGGAGTTAAGGAAATGCAGAGTCTTGCTTGCTGTCTCTCAGTTGGAATGGTTAAAGTGGCTTCTTTTCCCTTTATATATATATATATTCCTTTTGTTTTGCTGAAAACTACTTGACTTTTTATCATTAAACTGATGTTGCATCTGAATTTGAGTTTTGTTGTTGTTTTTTTTCTCCTGTTTCCCTCCCTTTTGGGCAGAATGTGTCATTCATTATGTGACAATCTGTGCAGAGTGGAAAATGGGACTCCATTTATCACCACAATACACTTGAAAATATTAATTTCATTGTTTTTTACACTCTTGGGAAGCACCAAACAGGTTCACATACATATTTCTCTTGCTAATTTTTTTGTTTCCCCCATTTTTTTCCCCACATCTGTGTGTAAAAGCACAATTGTGATATTTCAGCTTGGGAGCTTTTTGATCTCCTCTCTTGTTTGACATCTTTGTAACTCTGAGAATTTGAATCAGAGTATTTTCCAACTCTATTCACTCTGTTATTTGGTATATTCAATACTCCCAGACTCTGAAGGTTTAACCACACACACTTTGAGTGGTCTTGGCTCAAGGCTTGAAAGTTTGAGTATTGAAATCTTCTCAGATTAACAAAAGTCTTTATAAGTTTGGACCAACACACATCTCTAATGAGCTTTGATGGCTTCTCTTTCCAGATAAAAATAAAATATAAATATTATTTACCAGCTAATCCCTACAAGAACCCTCAAAATAGAGGGAAAATTCCATGAGGGAACAAACAGGCCCCAAGGTATTTCCCTTGGGAACAGTGTGTTTTCCCATCCTATTCCCAGGAATTATCTCAAAGATGGTGACAATTCAACACCTTGTGGGCAACCAGGAGACATCCAAGCAAAAAGCAAAGCATGAAAGATGATAATTGAAAAAGAGTAGAGTCTGTACTTAAAAATAGGATTCCATGAGGGAGTTTTCCAACTAATTGGATGGAATTCCTATCCAAGCCCTGCTGACAGGACTGGTGTGACTGAGGTAATTAGTTATTCACTCAGATCTGGGAGGAATCACCTATTGTACCCTGAGGAACATCAAAGAAGGGCAGGAAGGCGCCTTTCCATGAGGCAAACAAAGAATAGAGAGCAGAGAAATGGATTTCAGGAGGATGAAACTTCCATTTGGGTGGAAAAATACCCCTAAATTTATCCTTGAGGGTTTCAAATTAAAAAAGCAAGCCCTGCCCTGGAACCACCTTCAGCCACCATGGATGTGCAGGATGTTGAAGCCTTGATTAATTGCAGTTATATTTCAAGTAGCATTTTATATCTTTAAGGGTCTCATCCCTCATCTGTAAGGCCTGAAATCATTAGAGACACAGTTCCTGAAGAAAGTGAAGATCAGTTTGAAATCCACTCCCCCTTTGGATCTTCAGGTTGGAGAAATGTCTGCAATAACTCTGAATTTAGGAAACTATTGAGGATTTATTTTTTGTGTGCCTTAATTAGTTCCCACATGGACTTTTGCAGGTGGAACATTTTCTTGATAAAGAAATTGAGATGCTTTTGTTTTCCAGGCTGGCTTTAGCCTGGCGTTGCATGAGAAGCATAATCTACCCCATTAAAAATTCTTTCATCTTCACAATTTATGGGTAGTTTTAATTTCTGGTACTTTTACCCCGACTCTTTGAGTGTCAACATGAATTTACTCCAAGCACAGCCTAATAAAGATGGGGTTTTTTTTCAGCTCCTCAGCAATTTTTCAGCTGGTGGCTCTCTTGGGATCTAAGATCACATTAAGATATTTATTAAAACTCTGTGCCATTCCCAGTCTGACCCACTTAAAACCAACTGCCAGTTGACACATTCACATCTTAAAAAAAAACTCTTTGAGGAGGTTTAAAAGCCTCTTGGATGAGTTCTTTGAGCCAACCGGCTCGATGTGGAGTCAGGAGATAATTCAGGAGCATTTTTGGAAAATGAGTTGGTTTTTAAAATGTGAGGCACTTCAGGAAATAGAAGGTCTTGTGTTGACCAGAGGGCTGGAGCAGCTCTGCTGTGGGGAAAGGCTGGGAAAATTGGGATTGTTCAGCCTGGAGAGGAGAAGCTTTGGGGTGACCTCATTGTGGCTTTCCAGAACCTAAAGAAGCTACATGAAACATGAAGAGAAACTATTTCTAAGGGTCTGGAGTGACAGGACAATGGGGAATGGCTTCAAACTTGGGGATAAATCCTTCCTTGGGAGGGTGGGCAGGCCCTGGCACAGGTTGGGCAGAGAAGCTGTGGCTGCCCCATCCCTGGAAGTGTCCAAGGCCAGCTTGGAGCAACCTGGGATGGTGGAAAGTGTCCCTGCCCATGGCACAGGGTGGGACTGGATGGTCTTTAAGGTCCCTTCCCACTCAAACCTTTCCATGATCCATATCTGTGGGCTGAGATGCTAAAGAAGGGATTTATAGGCCCCCTTTGTAAAAGAACTGATAAATCAGGTTTAAATGTGCTAAAGTGTATTTTTCTCACTGGACTCTGCGGGGTTTCAGGTGTGGATGTGCTTTTTAGGCAGGACCATCCCAAAATTCACTCTTAGGTTGTTCTGACGCTTGGCTGGAGGCAGAGCTTTGTAAACTCTGGTGGAGACAGGAATTTATTAAGGATTTAGACTCCTATTCTTAATAAAAGAACACCTTGGAATGATGAATTATGTATTATATACATTCTTAGTATTTCCCTTTATGACTAAAGCGAAACACAGGCTGGAGTATAAATTTTGTTGGGGCTGAAATGTGGCACTGGAATAAATTTGGCCCCTAATTCCTGAGATGAGAGAAACCTGTATGACTGAAAATGTCTGGCAGAAGATAAGGAAATGAAAACAAAGTAATAAGCACTCAGGAAAAGACATTTAATCAGTTGGAAGCTTTTTGCATTTGGGACATGCTCATTGGGAACTAATTTCATGTACAAAGGATGTCTGTGGTCCCCAGGCCATCTGAGATTCAGTATAAAAACCAACTCAACTCAACTCCTTCCTACCACTTCTCTTCCTTCTTTCCTCTTTTGTGAACAAGGTTAGTTCAAATCTTCTTGTCTTTCTCTATTTGCTGGATTCTTGCCCTGTTAACATTCTTTTTTTCTTCACAGTTTTCTGCCTGTTGCTGGATTTGTTGGGGGAAGATTTTTTTTCTGCTTAAAAAGTTGGGGTTTGCTGTTGGAATTGCAGATATTTCTGGAGTCCTGACTTGTCTGTGGAGGTCCTTGAACTGGGGATATGAATTAATCCAAATGTGGGCTTTCAGACTTAGAAAATGCTACTAATAATAAAGATTAACAAACTGAATGGGTAGAATAACTATGCAAGGAGTTGGAATTATGAAATCTTTAAAGATCCCTTTCACCTCCAACCATTTTCTAAAAACAGAAGGTCCAGGAGCTCAGTTATTTTATATTTTTAAGGGCCTTCTCCATCCTCTGCAGTGCTTGAAATGTCAGCTGGGTTGCCAAGTGTTGCAATTATGTTATAGAGTTCAATGACCTCTGAAATGTAGAGAAATGGGATCAGGGACTGTGAAGATAAAGGGAGGCCAGACTGGGATGGGTGTAGGAATCAGTAAACCTTGATTTTATTGTGGTGGTGGAAGCAGGCACAGGGATGATGCAGAGAATTCCTGGCTCTCTCACAGGTGGCAAATCTGTTGAAAAGTGTCTGGGAAAGATTTCAAAAGACTTCCTCTTCAAGGATCCTTAATTAGACTGAAATTTGTACCTCTTTGTAGGCAAAGTTGGAGCCTTGAGAATAATCCTGCCTTTCATTTTCCAGCTGCCCATTGAACTGTATCCATAAGTACATTTGTGGGCAGCTATTTCTCCTAATTAATACTTCTACAGTGCTCTGAATTCATCGAGCTGGATACAAGCACTGTCTCTCCAAACAGCCCAAATGCCAAAATTAAAGTACTGACACAGGTAGGTTTCCTTTTGTTCTGTTGCCAGTTCTTCCACAAGATCACCCAGAGCCGGGAGGACATTTCAGCCTCTGCCTTCTTGTACCACATGTAAGAATCTGCTTCCCTTCCCAGCTCAGTTCCTGAAAGGATCCCTGGAAAACTGCTGTTGTTGACTGATTTGAGTTGATGCAACCCAACAAAACCCATCTCTTCTCCTCTATTCCAGATTCCCACAACCATGTCTTGCTATGAGAGATGTCCACCCACCTCCTGTGGGCCAACCCCTCTGGCCAACAGCTGCAACGAGCCCTGTGTCAGGCAGTGCCAGGACTCCACCGTGGTCATCCAACCCTCCCCAGTGGTGGTGACCCTGCCTGGCCCCATCCTCAGCTCCTTCCCCCAAAACACCACCGTGGGATCCTCAGCATCGGCCGCCGTGGGCAGCGCTCTCTGTGCTGAGGGAGTTCCCATCAACTCTGGAAGTTCTTTGGGATTAGGGAGCTTTGGCTACCCCGGGCTGGGCAGTGGCTACAACCGGCCCTACCGTCGCTACAGCACCTTCCGCAGCGGCTTCTGAAGCGTCCCAGGAGGAAAAACCAGGAAGAAATCACCAGGAATGCTGAATTACCACCCAAAACAGGACTGAGCTCACGGCCAGAGCTTTCAAAAGCAGTTTTAGACCCCCACAGCTCCACACAAAGTGAAGGGAGCTGTGGGAATTAGGCAGTCCTTAAAATAAGGCCACTACTTTGGGTTTACTCTGTATTTCTAATCAAGTCTGTAGCTCTGCTGCACCTCAGTGTATTTGGTGCTACCTGGTGTAAAAGCTGATTTAGAGAGGAGGTGGGACTTGATTGTCAAGGTGCAATCCTGCACTGAAAGGAGAGCTCTGGCTCCGGAATTCATCCCATGAGCTCTGCTGTTCTTCCCACACTGACACCTGTTGCTTTGCAGTATTTTAATCCACTTTTTGGTCTTAATAAAGTGATGCTTTTATGGTATCTCCAGTTTTCTGGTGGTTTATTTTTGCCTGCCCATTCCTATTTCCTTGTGAAACTTTTTCTGGGTGACATTTATCCCTGAGTGGATCATCACTCGGCTGGGAGAGTTGGGAATGTTGAGCCTGGAGAAGGTTGTGTGGAGACCTCAGAGCACCTTCCAGGATCTGAGGGGGATCCAGGGAAGCTGGAGAGGGGCTGTTCATCAAGAACTGGGGTGACAGGACAAGGGGGGTGGACTCAGACTGAAATAATGGGAATTTGGGTTGGATATGGGGAAGGAATTGTGCCCTGTGAGGGTGGGAAGGGTCTGGCACAGGTTGCCCGGAGAAGCTGTGGCTGCCCCATCCCTGGGAGTGTCCAAGGTCAGGTTGGAGCAGCCTGGGCTAGTGGAAGGTGTCCCTGCCCATGGCAGGGGATGGAACTGGGTGGTCTTTAATGTCCCTTCCAAGTCAAACCACTCCAGGATTCCATGATCCCTACCAGGCAATGACATGATATGAACAATACCAGGGTCACTAATTAGAGAAGAACTTTCTTCAGAGCTCCAGATGAAGAACATGCTTAATTTTGCAGCTGGAATGCTGATTGATTCCACCCTGACTCATCACAATTCCTGGCTTTTGGCATCTCTGCCAAGAAATTATTCCCAGGGCTGGAAGCATTTCATGATCCAACAGAATGGCAGGGGATCTAACCCAGCACATTATGAGATTTGTTTTAAGCAATCCTGGTGTGATTCATCCTCTGAATAACTCTGGCCTGGAGCTTCAGAGTGCAAAGCAAGATTTCATGGACACACTGAATGGTTTGAGTTGGAAGGGACCTTAAGGATCATCTCATTCCAACACCTCCCACTAGCCCAGGTTTCTCCAACCTGGCCTTGGACACTTCCAGGGATGGAGCAGCCACAGCTTCTCTGGGAAACCTTTTCAAGGGTCTCACTTCCCTCACAGTAAAGATCTTTTTCCTAATATCCTTCCCAAAGCTCCTCTCTATCAGTTTGAAACCCTCTTGTCCTGTCACCACAAGGTCTTGTAAATAAAACATCCCTGCAAACAAATTGGTTTTGCTAAAATTAAGGACCTGAGATTTAAATGAGATTTCAAGCAGTCCCTGCAATTACTAAACCAGTCAGTTTTGGGGGAAAATTGAAGAGATTCTCATGTTGGGAAGATTTGGGGCATTCAAATGAGTTATCTTAATTATTAACTAAATATTAAAAATCCAAATGATTCTAAGTTATCTAAATTATGTTGCAGCAGCTTGAATTGCTCTCAGGAGTTAAATTGCTCATGGTTTATGTACCAGTCTAGTCTCACCCTGGCACCAGATGCAAAACCTTCCTCAAAGCTTCTTTCATCTCCCAGACCTGAGGACCATTTCAATGCCTTGTCCCATCACCCTCTGAAGTCAACACAGTGGCACAAATTTCAATTCATGGAGTAATTTGTCAGCTCTTGTGGCAATTTGGTGGTGGAAGCAGCGAGTTGTCACACAAAAGGGGTTTAATTGAGTGTGGGGAGGGAGAAACTCCATCCCTGCTCCATCAACCAGAGCTGGGGCAGCTCTCAGAGGCTCCCAAGATTTTGGGTGAGCTCTGGGGGCCAATTATTAAACTGTCAGGGTATTGATACAAACATTTCCAGGTTGTTAAGGAGGTTTTATTTTTAAATTTTAAATATTATCTACCCTCCAAGACAAACTTTCTATGCCCAGAGGGAAGAATGAGCATTGCTTGGGTATCTCAGTTTTACAGGTGAAAGGGAAGTGAATTCTTTGGGCAAGGGATTTTACCTACTAGAAAGAATCAATTTTTTAAAATACCTAAAAACAGGCTGTATTTTGGATAGTAAAGATTTTGAGGAAAGGGATGAGAAAGACTTCCTTTTACAGAAAAATCCTTTTGTGGAAAAGCAGAGGAGAATTTTCTTGCAGAGAAAATATGAAGAATTACAGGATTTTATAGAAAATGAAGATAAAACTTCATTTACTTTTTTTTAGATGAATTACAAAAAAGTTTCATAAAATAATTTAAATTGCTGAAGGTGTTGACCTAGAATTAGTTTGTGAAACACTTTGAGTGATCTTGACCCACATACTTGGAAATTAAGTTATTATCCAGGTGATGGGAGCACTGAGATCTCGTCACGTACCTGGAACATCAGGGAGCCCCAAACTTTGCATATTTGAGCCCTTTGTGAGAAGGACTTTGAAGTCATTTGTTCTTCTGAAGCCCAACCTCTGTTTAAAGCCACTCTGCATTCAGAGTTAATTCCTATCTGTGCTCAGAGGAGACTCCTGATGGCTGATTTTTGCATATTTTCCATCTCTGCAGGTAATTCCAGTAGGTTGGATCCCAGCCAGGGCTGGTCACTCTGGATGTGGAAACAAATCGTGTCCTGAGAAATGGAATGAAGAACTGCTGGGTGTAATTTCTCCTGACGCTCAGACAGAGCCTCTAAACCCCAACATTTGAAGGTGATCTTTAATGTCACGTTTAATTTGTTGTGAAAATTGCTGCTCATCCCGGTGACTTCCTGGTGTTTCAGGTGGGAATGGTGGTGGCTTTGGCATGGAAATAATATTAAAATGTATGTTTGGGTAAAGAATTGCAGCTTGATGTGTGTTTGGATTGGCTGTGTTCATAAAACTGGGCTCAGCCCAAGCAAGAACGTGTTTTCCTGTCCTTACTCAGCAATTCTCCCTGGTTTTAATTTTCTTTCAGCTCTCCAATGCTCATGGAAATGGGTTTCTCTTCTCAACTCCGTGTTTGTGTGGGAAGGGCAAAAGTTGGGAATATCTCCTCTGCATCTTGTCTTGTGGCAAAGCTGAGTCCTTGTTTGTGGGCTGAGCTCAGAGCTCATTATTCACCTCAAGGAGTGAAGTCTTGAATAAGGATCACACACACACCCCTTAAGCAGTGTCTTAATGACTAAAACCAAGCCTAAAACGTACACTGGCCTCAGGAGGCGACTTAATTACTGCTCTAATTCACACGAGTCACCACAGTCCTGCAAGCAATTAAGTGGGGGCACTGATGAAGATGAAAGGAATGGGCATGTAACGAGGGGAGAGGCAAAACTGAGCAATACCAGGAGAGATTTGGAAACAAACAACGAGAGTCGATCAGTTTGGTGGGTTTTGCATGTAAAATATGGATCATTATGGAATTCCTTGCATAATAAACACCCCTGCTCTGCAGGCAGCTGGACCATGGTATAAAAGCCTATAGAACACAAGCCTCTTCCATCCTTTTCTCTTGCCTTATTCTCCCAGGTGAACAGGTAAGTCTGAACCTCCCCAGAGTCTTTTTAAATGCTAAAATGCCACTTTGATGCCTGCTTTTCTATTAACTTTTTCGTTGGTGGTGGTTGTTCTTGGTTCTGTACAAATATTGCTGGTTTGGTTGGTTTATTTTTTACCTCGAAGGGAAATTAGAAAGGTTTATTTCCACCCAAAAGAAAGGCTTTATTTATTTGTAGAGCTCAGTGTAATGAGACAGGACTTGGGTGATACTGACAATGTTATCTCTCAAAACAAACATATTTGTGTTAGGGGATTTTAAGGGACTGCTAAAGGAGGGAAGGGCCATGAACCTGACTTTTAGAGGATTTTAGGGACTTCTAAGTGAGAGAATAGCCATGAACCTGGTTTTTAGAGGATTTCAGGGACTTCTAAGGGAGTGAATAGCCATGAACCTGAATTTTAGAGGATTTTAGGGACTTCTAAGGGAGAGAATAGCCATGAACCTGATTTTTAGAGGATTTTAAGGGACTTCTAAGGGAGGGAAGGGCCATGAACCTGATTTTTAGAGGATTTAAGGGACTTCTAAGGGAGGGAAGGGCCATGAACCTGATTTTTAGAGGATTTTAGGGACCTCTAAGGGAGTCAATAGCCAAGAACCTGGTTGGCTTCTGCAGAGGGCCAAGACCAAAGGATGGGAGATCCTTTTGATGGCTGGGCTTGGACAACCTTCCCATGACTGGCAGTTCATTTCAGAGGCCAATCACTGAATAACCTCATAAAAAAATAAGAGAAACCTCCCAAATGTGAAAAATGCCAGTTCCAGGGGGTTTTGATCTGGTGAGTGGTGACCTCTCTGAGCACTTTCTGCAGGTACTTGCACATCTCTTACCCTCCTATGTGACTCCTGTGAGTTTAACACGGGTTTTAAATTGCCTTAACTCCCTTCCCTGCCTTTCAGCATCCCCCGTGACCCACAATCATGTCCTCCTACGACCTGTGTTGTCCTCCCACCTCCTGTGGTCCAACCCCTCTGGCCAACAGCTGCAACGAGCCCTGTGTCAGGCAGTGCCAGGACTCCACCTACGTCATCCAACCTTCTCCAGTGGTGGTGACCCTTCCTGGCCCCATCCTCAGCTCCTTCCCCCAAAACACCGCTGTGGGATCCTCGGCATCGGCCGCCGTGGGCAGCACCCTCAGCTCTGAGGGGGTTCCCATCAACTCTGGAAGCTCCTCAGGGCTTGGGAGCTTTGGGTACAACCGTCCCTACCGTCGCTACAACACCTACAGAAGCGGCTTTGGGGATCCCTGTTAAAACCAGGAGGGAAAAGGAGGAAAAAGGGCCAGGAATTCTGAAGCACAACCCAACGGAGCTCACGGCCACGATTTTCAGGCATGATGTCGAACACCCACGGCCCCACCTGAATTTCAGGGTTGTGGGAGCTTTGCATCTCCTCACATCAGGCCTTTGCTTGTCTTGCTCTTTGATCCTTCATGTTTCTGATGAAATGTTGGGTTTTTTTGCTCTAAATATTATTATCTCAGCTCGGGGCAGCACCAAGAAAACAAACCCAGGATGGAAAGCAATATTAGCTCTTGCTGAATCTTAAAGATATAAAATTACACTTTGTACCTTTTTATTCTGCTTTTTTTTTGCTATCATTAAAGTTATGTTGCATCACAACCCAAATTTCCTGTTGTTTCTTTGAAAGACTTGTGAAACTTTTCACAAAAAGCCCATTTTTTGCAGAATTTCTCGATGTTCCTCTGTTTTATGCACAGAAAGAGGTGCTTGTGGACACTCCCTGGTTTCAGATGTTCAACCTGGAGAAGAGAAGCTTCGGGGTGACAAAATTGAGGCCTCCCAGTGCCTGAAGGAGCATAAAAGGAATAATAGAGACTATTACCTAGGGTCTGGAGCAACAGGACAAGGGGGAATGGCTTCAAACTGACAGAGGGGAGGTTTAGGTTGGATTTTAGGAAGAAATTCCTCTCTGTGAGGGTGGGCAGGCCCTGGCAGAGGTTTCCCAGAGAAGCTGAGGCTGCCCCATCCCTGGAAGTGTCCCAGGCCAGGTTGGAGCAACCTGGGCTAGTGGAAGGTGTCCCTGCCCAAGGCAGGGGGTGGCACTAGCTGATCTTTAAGGTCCCTCCCCACCCAAACCATTCCATGACCTACAGAATTTAGTGACAGGCTAGATTTCCACTCCCAAGTTTATTTTGAGCATGAAATCCATTCCTCTTGGGCTGGAGAGGTGTAAGAGGGATGTGTGTTAGTCCTGGATCTCCAGCCTTGGTGGCACCAAGACCTTGCTCTGCAAGGAAGGTGGATCTCACACCCAGGGCTATGGGTAGGGCAGCACTAATTGCACTCTCCCAATTTGAGACATAATTAAAATCTGCATTTGAAAAAAAAACAAACAATCCCTCAAATGTATTGGAGAAATAAAGAAAACCCGCCCTTTTTGGGTGTGTTGTTTTGCAGAGGTTCTGGTGAGTAAATAATGTCTTCCCTCGAGCATAAATTAATTTCTGGTGTTGTTTTCTGCTGTTCCCAGCAGAATTTCAGCACAATGACCACAATACATCTGGCTCTTTGCAGAAATACTCCAGGGGTGCATCCAGCAGTGGGTTACATTTAGTTTTTGACAAAAAGGGAAATGATAACATAAACTGTTTAAGCTTCATAGACCACAGGAAGGTGCCAAACCAAACCTCAAACTCGAGTGATTTTGAAGTTCTCCATAATAGCATTTGAATAACATTTACAATGAAATGAGCTCCACTCAGGTACCTTGGGGAGGACAAATCTACCTGCGCTGGAACACCTTTGCCTTCAGGGGGGTTATTTGAGCAGCAAAAGTGGTGAAGAGCAAATCACAGGCTCTGCCTACACCAAACCCCATCTCAGATCACACGTACAGCGTGTCCTGTTCATCTGCCTGGGCTGAGAGACAAATTAGAGCCAATAATGAGCAGTGGGTGCAATTAAAATGTGATGCCAAGCAGAGACAGCCAGTCTGGCTGAAGGAAACAACCTTAAGCTGCTGGTCCATCTTCTGGTTTCAACAATTCACCATCCAGAGGGGTCTGGAGAGGTGGGACCGTGCCAACCTCATGAAGTTCAGCAAAGTGAAGGGCAAAGTCCTACACTTGGGTGGGGGCAAATCCAGACAGGAGGAGGTTGAGGGAGGGGATTCTCCCCCTCTGCTCTGCCCTGGTGAGATCCCACCTGGAATAAAGTCCAGTTCCCAACACAAGGAGAACATGGAACTGTTGGAGCAAGTCCAGAGGGGGCCATGAAGTTGATAAAGGGACTGGAGTTCTTCCCCTATGGAGACAGGCTGGGAGAGCTGGGAATGTCCTGCCTGGAGAGGAGAAGGTTGTGTGGAGACCTCAGAGCACCCTCCAGGATCTGAAGGGGCTCCAGGGAAGCTGGAGAGGGGCTGTTCATCAGGAACTGGGGTGACAGGGCAAGGGGAATGGCTTCAGACTGACAGAATGGGAATTTAGGTGGGATATTGGGAAGGAATTCCTCCCTGTGAGGTTGGTGAGGCCCTGGCA
>JAWMRD010000066.1:3481387-3492607 GCA_035584875.1 Syndactyla subalaris
CTGAAGTTGGTGCACAGCTCCTTCCAGCAAAGGTTCTCATCCTTTGCTGAGCAACCATCCCAAAAAGCCATCTACAGCATCAAAGAGCTTCTGAAGTTGGTGCACAGCTCCTTCCAGCAAAGGTTCTCATCCTTTGCTGAGCAACCATCCCAAAAAGCCATCTACAGTATCAAAGAGCTTCTGTAGCCAGACTGGGCAAGCAGAGGAGAGACTTTAAAATCGCAGGTCTCTAAATCTCCAATTACCTCCCCAAATCCACATCCCCCAAAGCCCAGAATAGACAGTTTGGAGTAGAGACCCGTCTGTAACAAAGGGCTGAGCAGAGTGACAAAGCTTAACACTAAAAGCAAACATCTAACAGTGAAAAGAATAAGCCCAGACTCACCTGATGCACTGCAGAGAGAAAGTCAGGAGATGTAGGTAAACAGCCTTGAGCTGCGAGTGCTTTTATATAATCCCTGCAAGTGCCCGGAGGGTAAAAGACCTTTTTGTAGGTGATTATCTCATTTACTTGCAAATCAGACGTTGTTACTTGGCTCGGTCAACTGCTGTAATTATCTCTCTGAGGGGTAGTTGTTCTGAGCCCCACGAAGTGATATCCATCTGACAAGGGATTTTGGCTTCCTCTTGATCACTGGTTGTAGTGACAACAGGGAAATCACAAAATCATCTCGTTTGGAAAAGACCTCCAAGCCCAACCTTTGAGCCATCCCCACCTTGTCAACCAGACCAGGGCAGGGAGTGTCACATTTCAAACTGACAGAGTGAAGGTTGGGACTAGAAATTAGGGAGAAATTGATCCCTGTGTGAGGGGATTGAGGCACAGGTTGATCCCTGGAAGCATCCAAGGCCAGGTTGGAGCAACCTGGGCAAGTGAAAGGTGTGGAACAAAATGATTCTTAAGATCCTTCCATCCCAACCCATTCCATGATTCCATGTTAACCATGGATATGAAGCTCTTGGGGCAGAGACACCAACCCTCCTGTGTTTTCCCCCAGCCTTTGGGTGAGGTCCATTACCCAAATTTAAATTTGGCTGCAAATTTAACCCCTGACCCTGATAAACTGGAATAATTACAACTTTCTGAGCTGGCATTTTGCCACTGCATTGGGCAGGAGGGAGCAGAATTCCTGGTGTGTAGGATGGGCAGAAGCTGCAAGTCCTTCCTCTCTCGTGCTTGTTTACACCCTTCACCATTTAAGCCCTGTACTTTAGGGATGGATTAAGTTCTGTGGGATGGTTATGGGGAAGCTCCAGGTGACACTTACCTGTTGTTGTTCTAATTTTTTTTTTTGGCCCCAGAATCAAAGACTTCAAAGCACCTCCGTGTGATTAACGTGTTGTAGATACAGAGCTCTGCTGTAATAAAATTAATTACATGTTGCTGTAGTTTTAGGTCTTGATAATGAGTAATATTTTCACTTTGAAATATAATTTCATGGTCCTCCTGAGCAGACCCTTCGTGGCTCTGCAGATCAAGGTCATTTTCTTGGCCACAGAAGACAATTTATTTTCTTTGCTGCCCTAAAATCAAAGTGTTAAATTTACAAACCTTCTGGCCTTTATATGGTGCAAATTTGCTCTATCAATTGAAAAAGCACGTAAGAGGATTTCCCTGCATAAAATCTGAGCTTAAGCTGTTGAAAGCTTTTGAAACCAGCCTTGTGGTGTGATAAATTCAGCTCTTCTAATTAAACATATGTAGCACAAATTATATAAACCTCCCTTCACCAGGAATGGTTTTGCTTGTTATTTCACAGTGTTATTTCACTCATTCTTATGGTGTCCACCTGAGAAATTAAAGAGAAGTGACCAAACCATCTACCACAGCAGGCAGAGAATTTTCTGTGAGGGCAGAGGCTTTGAGGGCTCTGTGATTCATTGACCTAAAATCTGCCAAACTGGTTAAAAACTGTTTTGGAGAGAGTGGGACATTCCTCCAAAAACCCAGGAGAGAAGCCAGAGATTAAAAGTCCCAAATCCTCTTTTTCAGTGCCCCACAGAGTGAACCCATCTGGCTGCCTTGGCCCTGAATTAGGTGCCTTAAACAAATCACTATTAAAAAAATCTCCAAAAAACCTTTATCTTGTCTCACTTTGCACAGAAAGACCTTGAGGGGAGGGAGAGTTGAGTTTCTGTAAGGTCAAAACATGCAGCAAATGATAAATCACTAAGAATAACAAGCAGGAGGGAGTGAATTCCTGCCCCTCTTTGACACAGTTCAGGCTCTGCTGAGGAATCAGCAGCAAATTTCGGATTAATAATTATGGACTCATTATCTGATTACGTAGCCTGTAAATTCCAGTAATTGTTGGAAGCTCCAGTTGTATTGGACACCCTGAAGGGGCAGATCCTGCACAAACACAGGCCATGAGACATTTCCTGAGGGCTTTTCCTTATAAGCATAAAATAACAGCATGTGGAATGGCAGGAGACAGGTTTATAGAACTTGGATAAATAAAACCATCCCAGTTACATTTAAAAATTAATAGGTGTGAGAACAGCAGTGGCTGTTAAGAAACAATGCTCATGCTAATCCTGATTTTAACAACGTTAGCAGCTGCCTTTGTTAACATTTACCTGCCAGTCTTTCCTCCTCCTCTGGTCAGTGGTTTGGTCTCTGGCACTTGGGAGTCAGCAGGGAAAGCAAATGAATAATTTATAGCATGAAATTCAAGTTCAGGAGGGAGTTTGCATAGCTTTGATGATGGTTTGCTGGTTGCTGATTGTTCCAACTCCATCTTCCCGACCCCCTGAGCACCTTGAGAAGGACAGAATGGATGTCTTGGTAAGGATTTGGACCATGGGGTTGAAAAACCAGCTCGAAGACTTCAGGTTTGACTCGTGTGAACATCAATTCTAAAGCTTCCAGAGCTCCCATTTACAACCTGCTTGGGGAAATGTCACCAGTGGGACATTTTAGAGAGGGATTAGTCAACACTGGGGTTGTTCCCTGTTGCTCCAGGGATCTCCCAGTGACTCACCATAATCTAGAGATCATTTTGACATGCTGGCAGCAAACTGGTCAACAGGGAGGAAAACAGGAGTAGGTTAAGCACAGAAACACAAATATTCTTTATGACAGAGAGCCATGAGTAATTCCAGGGCACATCCTGACCTTTCCCCGTGAAGTGCAGCCACGATCACAGGGAATTTTGGCACCATCCTGGCTTCTCCACGTTAGTGACACCGTGGCTTTTTCCACCCACAAACAGGCTTTGATCTGTATGTCTGGGAAAGCCTTTTCCAGGATCTGGAGGGGCTCCAGGGAAGCTGGAGAGGGGCTGTTCATCAGGAACTGGGGTGACAGGACAAGGGGGATGGGTTCAGACTGACAGAGGGGAAATTTATGTTGGATATTGGGAAGAAATCCTTCCCTGTGAGGGTGGGCAGGCCCTGGCACAGGTTATTCCATGGATGTCCCATCCCTGGAAGTGTCCAAGGCCAGGTTGGAGCAGCCCTGGGCTAGTGGAAGGTGGAGTGGAACAGGATGACCTTCAAGGTGCTTCCAACCCAAACCATTCTCTGTCTCCCGTTTATGCATTTCCTTTACAAACACAAACCCTTTTTGGTTCATGAGCAGCTCTTACTGACTCAAGGTTTGGCAACCAAAAACCATTGCCCTGAATATTTGCAGGGCTGATTCATGTGCCAAGATTAAATCTTGCTGAGAGAATGGCCCAAATGTGTGGTGAAACATTCCTAAACTGCTTTGGAAACATTGCTTGCTCAGAATAGAATAAATGTTTATACTTGTCAGTCTTTTTAATGCTCTCACAGGATTAATTTTTGGAGAACACTGTAGTTTTTCTAGAAAAAAACAAACATAAGGACAGTTACCCCTGCTTTGCTCAGGGCCAGGTGACCCTGAAGAGAAGTGACAGGAAGGTCATGTGGAGCCCCAAACAGATCCATAAAGTGAGACTTTTCAAAGATCTAATTTTTAATAAGCTCTTTTCCAAATATTTAATTTTTAATAAGCTCTTTTCAAAGTTTGTCCCTTCCTCATCTGTAAATATGAAGCAATTCTCTTTTTCTTTCCCTGTCAACTTGCTGTGTTATTTAATTTCTATCAGGGCAGAACTTCTCTGGAGTGTTTAGGAAATGCAGTAATTCATGTCAGATGAATTTTCATCTCACAAGATATCGAGAGCTGAGCCTAAGCCAAGCTCCTCCACGGTTCTCTTTAGGGCAGCAATTATCTTTTCTATAAAAAGTGACATAATAACCGCCTACTTTCCATAAAATATCAGCGATGCCACAAGTAATGACAAACAGGAGAGATGGGAAAGTGATTGGAGCTGTCTTGGGTTGTAAACAGAGACAGAGATGAAGGGGAGGGACCAGCACAGGCTTATCCATGGGCTTGATCTTCAGGAAGAGGAGCTGATGAAGACTTTGCAGAGGCTGTGGTTGCACCAGGAGCTCTCCTGGGTGTGTGGTTGGCAGAAAAGGCTCCAGACACCGACCCAGGTCACTCCATGGCTGGGACATGATGACCCTGGCTAGGAGAACGTGCTTAGACTAGACTGGAGAACGTGCTTAGACTAGACTGGAGAATGGACCTAGACTGGACTGAAGGATGGACCTAGACCAGACTGGAACACAGACCTGGACTTACAGGTAGGTTTTGCAGTCCCTGCCAGGTTGGGTCTGAGTCAGCCTAAGCTGATTCCACAGGAGGGAGCAGCTCCAGTATGGAAGTGGGCCACTAGATCCATGTCCCAGTTGGGTCCTGCAGCCCCAGTGTGGTACTGGTCCACCAGACCCACATCTCAGTTGGGTCCTGCAGCTCCACTGTGGTACTGGTCCACCAGACCCACATCCCAGTTGGGTCCTGCAGCTCCAGTACCGAACTGGGCCACCAGAGCCATGTCCCAGTCTGGAATGACTGAGATGAGGGGTCCAAATGTGTCTTGTCAGCCCCTCTTTTAAACTTGGTCTGACTGGAAACAGCCTTATGTCTCAATTACGGGCATGAAAGGCATCATAAAACAAAAGAAGAGCAACTTTATAGTGAAAATCATCACTTTACTAAAAAAAAAAAAAAAAAGAAAAAAGAAATTACTTGAGAAGATATAGAAATCTCTTGAGAAGATATAGAAATCTCTTGAGAAGATACAGAAATAAACATGTGTGAGAATGAAATAATGACCTTTTCCTTCATCAGTTATTACAGAGTCTCGGGGAATGTAACCCAAATAATATATTATTAACATTTAAATTAACATACCACGTTACAGGTGTAACACATCCAGTGAGTGTTTGGGAAGCATCCTGACTCCCTTTGTTCTGAGGAAGTCCTGGGATGTTTCTGGGTGGGTGTAATTGCAGGAACAACATGGGATTTCACAGGCACCCGATGAGCAAACACATGTATGGAGCCATTAGGGAAGAATGGAATTAACATAATCTTTAGGATAAAAACACCAACTGAAATGGCTTGGCATGAGCAGGACACACCTGGTGGCCCAAACAGCCTAAAGGGATCCACTGCTGGAACCAGCTGGGAGATGGTGGAACCTGAGGCTTTGACCAGGAGGGCAAGGAAAGGGTTGGTCCTCCAGGTCCACCCGTGGCTGTCACCACTGAGATGGGGAAAAGAGGTCTGTACAAAAAGAATTCTGTGCAAAAAGTGCTGTACAAAAGAGGTCTGGACAAAAAGAATTCTGTACAAAAGAGGTCTGTACAAAAAGATTTCTGTGCAAAAGAGGTCTGGACAAGAGCAGCTCAGAAAAGCTTTGATGCAGAAACAAGGACAGCTTGGTTACGAGGTAGAACAGGACACACTGAAAACAGGTATTTTGTTGTAATTTAGAGGGTTTTAACCTGGAAAATGCAGATTCAGGTTTCTCTGTGGATTAGACCTTTGCTCACTGGTTTCCTGGACGTCTCATTTTGGCAAAGAGCAGAACCAGCTCCTTAATTTTACCTGGGCACCGAGTTTTGAGTGGTCTAGGCAGAGTCTCACCTGTTTGTCTAACCAAGGCTGAGTGTCACCAAGAGAGCGATGCGACCAAGGAGCAGAGGAAAAAGGAAATTCAGAAGGCCAATGGTTTGATGCAGCAGCATTTTAATGTAAATGCAAAGTGGAAGTGAACATTTGCAGAGAGAATAATGCAGACTAGAAGGAGCATTTTTCTAGAGACGAGAAAAGCTAAACCCAATTCCCCTTTTCCTCCAGCGTGACCCATTTCCTCGCGACATTCCCTTCCCTCGCACTTGCTGAGTCCCCTTCCAATCCCTACCATTCCAACCCAAATCTCTACTGTTTTCAACCAAATCCCTCTCTTCCAACACCGTGCTCAGTGTCAAACTGCGTAGAGGAAGTTAAAAGCACAGACATAAGATGCAAAAGCCACGAGAATGAAGAAATCTAAGCTAAAGCACTACAAGGAGTTAAATGCAGGGGCCTGGTTTCCAGCTTCCCTCCGGTATCCTGTCGATCCCGTGACATATTCCTTCACTTTTATCCTTGTTTTCTTGCCGTTTTGTTGCCTTTTAAGTTGCTTATGCCTTCTTGCAGATTCCCCTCTGGCAAGGGTGCTTCCAGCGGGTGGAGTAGGTGTAGGAGCACTCCGGCACGCACTTGGTGGCACACTGGGGGGCACACGGTGGGGCGCAGGTTGGCACGCACTTGGTGACACACTTGGTGGCGCAGGCGGTGGCACAAGGCTGGGCACAAGGTGGGGGACACTGTGGGGCGCACTTGGTGGCACAAGGTGAGGCGCACTTGGTGGCACACGGGGTGGCACAAGGTGGGGCGCACTTGGTGGCACACGGGGTGGGGCACGGCGTGGCACATGGTTGGGCGCACTTGGCGGCACACGGAGTGACACACGGCGTGGCACATGGTGGGGTGCACTTGGTGGCACACGGGGTGGCACATGGTGGGGCACACTTAGTGGCACATGGTGGAGCACACGGAGCACACGGTGGAGCACACGGAGCACACGGTGGAGCACACGGAGCACATGGTGGAGCACAAGGGGCACACTGAGGAACACACACGGGCTCACACTTGGTGACAAACTTGGGGGCACAGCAGGACTCCAGACAATCAAGACCCTTCTGCGAGGATCCGATGGCCACACCCGACTCCAGCACTCCCGCCAGCTCGGCAGACTCGGTGGAGCCCACGACGGTTTCCTGCGGGTACGTGGTGAGGATGGGCCCTGGGAAGGTGACCACCACGGGTGGGGGGAAGATGATCACCCTGGAGTCGGGGCAGGCGATGACACAGGGCTCGGTGCAGGCGGCGGCGCGAGGGTCGGGGCCGCAGGGGATGGAACAAGGCTCGGCGCACACGGTTTTCTCGCAGGACATCTTTGGGCTGTGCTGTTGACCTGGAAGGAATCAGCAGAAGTGAAACCAAAGGAGCTGGTAGGACAAGGTGAACAGCTGAGCTGGAAGGACGTGAGTTGGTAGATGAGGTGATAACCACCCTGCTTTGCTTTGCTTTGCTTTGCTTTGCTTTGCTCTTCTCCGTGACCTCTGAGAGCCCAAATCCTCCCTGCAGACACCAAAGCATCTCTTTGGGTTGCTCTTAAGTAACATCTGTTTTCTCCTCTGTAATTTGGACTCGGGAGGAGGAGTTCAGTGAAATTAGGGTAACACAGGCCAAGCGTTCAGGAATGGAAAACACAAGGTGTTTTCCTGAGCTGAATTTGCAGGAGTCTGGGCTAGGCAGGCAAAAGCCAGAAAGGGAAATCAATCCCATAAAGATATAAATAACTCCAGGTTTAATTTGAAACAGGAGACTTCAATGAACATATTCATTATCAAACTCCCTTGGAAAAACTAAACAAACAAGCTTTTGTAAGGTCACAAGATAAAAGCTGAAACAGCAAAACAGCAAAAACCTGGCAGCAGGTTCCTGAATTTAAATTTCAGAGGGAGTAAAACCAAAACTGGACTGAATTCTACACCTTTTGGAAGAACATGAAGGGTGGGGAGGTGACTTGGAAAATATCACAGAGCTACATTTCAAGTTGTCATTCAAATATATCCAAATTCCAACTCAAATGAAGGATGAATCTTAATCTGTTTTTTGAGATTAAAAGGACTATTTTGGTTTCAGCCAAGGTGATTATTTATTGTCTAACAGCTGCATATTGGAAAAGCCTGGGTGGGGTTGGGTTTGACTCAAGCAATTTCTGTTTTCTTTTTCTAGACACAATGTCAAAATATCCATTATTCACCCAAACTTCTCCTGAATCCAGCCACTCTCTTCAGGTTCCACCCTTTAAACCTGATACAACAATTAATTCTGTGTTCTTAACTTGACCAGCAGCAGAAACCAAACGAGGGGGAAAGAATAAGCAAAAACCAGACCCAAACACAAAACACAGAGCCCAGAATTCCTGGTGGGTAATATATTCTCATATAGCCTGGGGAGTGTTTTCCATAAACAGAATAAAAGTACCCAAAGCAACTTCCCAAGATCCCAAAGGTGACTGCAACAACCTCACAACCTCAGTATGTTGATATTTACCCAATATCTCTGCCCCAAATTAGATAAAGATTAGAAGCCACAAGGTCAGAACCACCCCACCAGATGGATATTGCTGACTAAGATACTTTGAGGTACTAAAGGATATATACATTAAATTTCCATAAAGTAATGGAAATAGATGTTTTTAATATCATCTAAAATTCAAGAGCTTTTCAAAACCTTAATCCAGCAGCACTTCTGAGAAAGAAATAATGACCAAGTGGCTCTTTCATGCAAATAAACTGCCAAATATTGCACAGAACCACAGAAAACGAAGCCAAAATTCAGCCCTGAATTAAACGCCTTTCAAAAAAATTATCATTTTATTTCTTCTTTTCGATTTTAGGAAAAAAGGGTATATCAGAATCCAACTTACTCAGTTCACCGAGGAGGAGTCAAGAGAACCTGCTGGAAGGTTTCTGCAGCAGGAATGGTTTTATATACCTGCCTGGACCACCAGGCTGATGCAAGAAAATAACGTCATATTTGTGCATTAGGCTCCATTACTCCCCAAACCCAATTTGAAGGCTAATTACAGTAATTGGTTGGCTTTGCTTACTGTTTGTGTTGATTACCCCATTCTGGCCAGCACGTGACTTGCAATGTCTTGTCCCTGGATTCCTTTCATTTCCCAGGTTTGAGCCTCAAACCCGTTCCTGCAGCTCTGATGGATGTGGAAGCAGGCACAGGTTAAAGCCCGGCTTAGTGGGAGCTCCGTCTGTGCTGCAGCTTCCCAGAGCTCCCAGGGCTCTTCCTCGCAGTCCTTAAAAACCAGGAATTTGTTTGTCCTGGCTTAAACATCACGGCCTCCAAGAATGCATAAGAGCCTAACCTAATATTAGTACTGAGTGTGCTGGCTGGTTTAAAGCTTGTTAGGACGTGTTTACAGAGACTGGAGTTACTGCATGACTGTTGTGTTCAAATTGCCTGCAAGAGACAGTCCTGGCAGTGGTGCCTGTGGTGTCCTGGCTCCTCATTTGACATCGAAGAATACAACAGGTCCCAATTTTATGGCCATAAAATAAAACACAAGAAGGGCCACCTCAACACGAGGAAGAACTTCTTTCCATGGAGGGTGGAACAGCTGCACAAGGGAGGGTGTGGAGTCTCCCTCTCTGGGGACAGTCTAAACCCAACTGGATGTGTCCCTGTGTCACTTGCTGTGGGTGACCATGCCTTGGACTGGGGGATCTCCAGAGGTCCCTTCCAACCCCAGCTGGGATTCTGGGATATGAAACAGTACAAGGGCTTGTTGTGGCAGCTGGAGTTCCAGTTTAGCACGAGACGCCTCCTCCTCTGCCACACAATTCCTGGTCATTCCCAGGAACAAACACAAGGGGAGAAAGCTCATTTTGGTAAAAGTGGGGCGGTCAGAGGGATCCTGGTATGGAATAAATCACTCCATCCCCAGCCCAGTTCATGGTGGTTTTGGTCACAGCTGCACCAGAAAAATGTTTATGAGTGTGGAGAAGAATGTGGGAAACTCATGGTGAGGGAACAGCGCCCTGGCAAAGCCACCAAAGCTCATTCCCTGTTTAACATATGGGCAACCAGGGAAAAGAGGAGGAACTGATTTATTTAGGGTTGCTCAGGACAACTGCAGATACAGAGGACTAGGAATTACAGCCCCAGTGTGGTCCCAACTTGACCTGCTGTGATGAAGCAGCAATTCCTGGCGTGTTTGCAGCTCAACCCCAAGCCCCTGGGTGGGGAGAGAAGCACAGTCCCATTTAAATCCCCAAATAGACCCTGATTTGGAGAGGTGAATACTTGGCCAGCTTGATTTCAATAATATCATTAGGATAACAAACCCAGAGCCGGCTTTTAATCAAAAGAAGCAAAGGGCTTCAAATTGCCAAGGTGTTTCTCATTGCCTGACTCACAGGATCACGTGGGTGGCCCTGACATATTTATTTTCAAGGGACGCTATGATTCAATCCTGTGGAGTTTAATCCCAGCAGCCTGTCATTAACATCAGAGCGCCACAACACTTTGCATGTATAAAATATTAGTGGGTGTTTGCAAAACTATCCAAAAGCATTTCCTCAGAACACTTGCAAGAGGGGTTTGTGCCCAGAGGAGCCTCCAAAATCACTCTGTTTCCAGGGGGTAGTTTGATAGCACAGGGATCGCAGCAATAACAGGCAAAAAAATGGTGTGAATGTGTAGAAATGAGGGTAATGACCCCAGAAAATCTTCAGTGTGTTCATGGCCAGTTTTATTGGGGCTGGAAGGTCCTAAAAATCAGGGTGTCAACCAGACCTGCCACCCAGCCAGAGCTCCTCACTGTTGTGGAGCTGTGAGATGTGTCTCTGAGAGAGGGTTTTGATAGAATCATGGAATCCTGGAATGGTTTGGGATGGAAGGGATCTTAAAGATCAACCAGTCCCATCCCCTGCCATGAGCAGGGACATCTCCCACTAGCCCCGGTTGCTCCAGCCTGGCCTTGGACACTTCCAGGGATGGGGCAGCCACAGCTTCTCTGGGCAACCTGGGCCAGGGCCTGCCCACCCTCACAGGGAAAGATTCCTTCCCAATAGCCCATTTAACTTTCTTCTCTTCCAGTGTGAAACAATTTCCCCTTTTCCTTTCACTCCAGTCCCTCTCCCCATGTTCCCTGTAGCCCCTTCAGGTCCTGGAAGGCCACAGTGAGGTCCCCCCAAAGCTTCTCCTCTCCAGGCTGCACAATCCCAGCTCTGCCAGCCTTTCCCCACAGCAGAGCTGCT
>JAWMRD010000066.1:3492707-3504802 GCA_035584875.1 Syndactyla subalaris
GACTCTTGGGGCTGGTCCTGTGCAGGGCCAGGAGTTGGACTGGATGATCCTTGTGGGTCCCTTCCAACTCAGCATATCCTGTGATTCTGTGATCTATTGCATCTGTTTTAGTGCCCTGAATTCCCCACACATCCGTGACAGTCTCTCACAAGCAAAAATGACATTATAAAAATGGCTTTTAAAGGTCTTTTGTAATTAAAAAAAGAAAAACAAGATAAATCATGGGCATATTTGCTTCAGTGAGCCAGACAAGCAGAACCATCTACAAGAATACTCACTGCAACGCTGGGCTGAGTAAAGCCCAGAGGTTGGCTGCTGCTTACCAACAGCTTTAGCTGTCCCAGGAGCCTTCTCATCTCTTAATTTATTGGGCTTTATTCTGTGGAGGTGTCTGTCATCCACTGATGTGCATGGGGATGATTCCATTTCACCTGGGTGGTGCTGCAAGGGAAATGCAACAGCCTGGTACTTGCTGATGCCTCTTTGCACACAAGCAGGGAGAGCCTGTATTTTTTTCTCTTGCCTTAAGGATGGTTGGCTGCTGCTATCTGACAGCTGGAATACTCCAGAGACAACTGCAGTCAATTTTTCCATTTGTCCCATCATTTAACAGCCTAACTTTAAGTGCTCAACATCCTGAATTTGGGTGGAAGAGGAGGGTGTTGTGGAGGTGAGTTCATGTTTTAATGTTACAATCTGCCTGGATTTGGGCAGGAGACAGCAGCAGATATAATTTAGAAAGCTGTAAATTCATTTCAGTATTTAATTTGGCTTGCCCTACTGCCAGGTTACCTCTGCCAGGTTCTCAGTGCACTACCCTTGATGCTTACATTTGTACATACACATACAGCTGTGCATTAATGCTTATGCACAACAGAACTATCAATCAGTTTCAGCCCAGGAAAATCTCTTTAATGATGTGTAGACTTCTGAGAGACCAATATTGCTGAAGAATTTTTGAGACTGAAGGGTTAACATGTGGAACTGCCAGTGCTCTTGGAGGGGTGTTTGTGGGAGCTTCATTACAAGCACCTAACACCCACTTGAAAGAAGAAGTCAAGTGGCTTTGGAAAATGTGATGTGTGTGCTGTGGTGTGGGTGAGTAATTGTGGCAAACAGTTGGAGTACCTACTCAGAGTTTACAGCTTTTCATTTATGAAGTTTATACCTCAGTTCTGTAACTAAGTAATTTTTAACTCTGTTCCCGTAGTGATCCCATGCATGAGACCAGTTGCCACTACTGATCTACAACAGCAACACACTCCAAGGGAGACCTGAATCTGTGGAAAAAACCATCCAAGTGGCACATGTTCAGTGGGACCAAAGAATTCCATGTATTTAAATGCAGTGTTTTGCCTTTTGTTGTGGTGAGGACCTGTCTTTCATTGTGCTGTTGAAACATCATCAAAGCCTGGGAATCCAAAGGACATTCCAGTGGAAACCTTTGTAAGCTGCAGCAAGGAAACAAAATTCAAAGTAGGTCTGTGGACTTGGCATCCTTGGTAATAACAATCCAAGATGTGCTGAAAGCCCGTCCTGAGACAGACAGGAACCAGGGCTGTGCGGCTACAGAAGGGAGCGAGGAAGGCTCTCTCAGCCCTAAACAGAGGCAGACTGCCCTGGAAGTTGTAGGATACTTCAGGAAGTGACTATTAAATGTTTCGGCAAAACTCCAATTGGTAGTAATACTCTGTTTAAAATCGTTTCAGGAAAGATAAATATTTGTGTGTGTTATCTTGACGTACGGAGATAAACACAGTGGTTCTATACAAATATTGGTTTGACCTCAGATTATTTCATTAGCAGCAGCATGTGAGGCCCATTACATGTCTCTGAAAGCAGCTGCCAGCTGCTATGAGCATCCAAAATTTGTTGTGTGGGCTGCTGTCGAGAGAGTCTATCTTGCCTTTCAGTCTGGGAGGAGTGAACACAAACCTTGCTCTCACTCTGCATGGCGGGGAATAAGGATCCATTCTGCTTGACAGGAGACCTCACTGTGAGTCAGTAGAATCAAGGAGATCAACAGCACTATGAAAATGTAAATGTTGGTAGTTTATATGCCTGTTCCTGCAGGTGCTTAGATGTGTGCAGACAGTAATAAGGGATGTACCCTGCTTGTGTCAGCTCATCACTGTGGATGGGCAGCACAAAGAATAGAATCATAGAATGTGCTGAGTTGGAAGGGACCCACAAGGATCATCCAGTCCAACTCCTGGCCCTGCACAGGACCAGCCCCAAGAGTCACCCCCTGTGCCCCAGAGCATCATCCAAACCCTCCTGGAGCTCTGGCAGCCTTGGGGCTGTTCCCACTGCCCTGGGGAGCCTGGTCAGTGCTCACCACCCTCTGGGGGAAGAACCTCTTTGTAATATCCACCCTAACCCTGCCCTGGCACAATTTTATTCCCTGGGTGCTGTCCCTGGTCCCCATAGAGCAGAGATCAGTGCCTGCCCCTCCTTTTCCCTTCACAAGGAAGTTGTCCCTGCAATGAGGTGTCCCCTCGGTCTCCTCTTCTCCAGCTGGACACACCAAGTGCCCTCAGTGTCCTCACACCTTCCCCTCCAGCCCTTCCCCACCTTCATTTGGACACTCTCCAATGGTTTAATGTCTTTTTTATGTTGCATTACCACAACACCCAAGCTGAGGCCACCTCAGTGCCGAATATTCCCACTTCCCAGTCATCTTTGTGGGACGAAAAGACGGCAAAGTCGCCGTTTAATTTCCAGAGGTGACGGTGCCTTCAGCACGAAAACACCTCTGGAAATCGGGGAATGGGAACTGAAGGCGATTCCCGAATGGAATCAGCGCTCCTGTCGCAGCGCCACCTGCAGTTCCGCGTTGTGGCCACGAGGCGGCAGCACCGCCCCGCGATAGCGCTCCCTGATATCGTGACATCCCCAGGTGCAAATCCCACCCCAAAAGCCTGGGATGAGGGAGGGAAGCGGGAACAGGAGGGTGGAAGAACCGTCCTTTATGCAGGGTGATTTGAGATGCCCCGTTTTGTGCGGTCCCATCAGCACAACCCCGTTATCAGGGGCAAAACCTCCAAAAATGGGGTTTTACAGATTAAATCCATTTGTGCTGATCCACACTCTTTTCCACATCGGTAGGATGGAGCAGCTGTGCTGTGGGGAAAGGCTGGGAGAACTGGGATTGTTCAATCTGGAGAAGAGAAGCTTTGGGATGACCTCATTGTGGCCTTCCAGGACCTGAAGGGGCTACAGGGAACATGGGGAGAGACTTTGGACAAATACCTGTAGTGACAGGACAAGAGGGAATGGCTTCAAACTGACAGAGAGGAGGATTAGGTGGGATATTGGGAAGGAATTGTGCCCTGTGAGGGTGGGCAGGCTCTGGCACAGGTTATTCCATTGATTCCCCATCCCTTGGAGTGTCCAAGGCCAGGTTGGAGCAACCTGGGATCGTGGAAGGTGTCCCTGCCCACCAGGGGGTGGAATGAGATGATCTTTAAGGTCCCTTCCAACCCAAACCATTCTGTGGTTCTGTGAACTGGATCCTTTCAGGATCAGCAGAACCTTTCAAACCAGGAAAATAACACAAATACAGGTGAGAAAAACTTCTCCTGGGCCTGGGCTGTGTCCCCCTCGTGTCTGATTGTGAATCTCCACCCCTCTTTGATGGCTGTGGACCCTGAGACCTCACCCACGCCCTGCCCTGGGTGTCCTGGGGTGAGACAGAGCCAGGTTTTTAATGAACCTCGTGTAAGAGAGGGATTGATCCCATGTGGAGGGATGAGAAATGAGCTGCTCGCCCAAGGCTTTCCTCTCTTCTTCCCTTTCATTCCCCAGGGTTTGTGATTTGGGATCACAGAATGGTTTGGGTTGGAAGGGACCTTAAAAACCATCTTGTTCAGCCCAGGAACGCCTTCCACTAGCCCAGGTTGCTGCAGCCTGGCCTTGGATATTTCCAGGGATGGGGCAGTCACAGTTCTCTGCCCAACCTGTGCCAGGGCTTGCCCACCCTCCCAGGGAAGAAGTTCTTCTCTATTTCTAAATTAAATTTCCCCTCTTTCATTTTGAATCCCGTCACCAAAATTAAAACAAATTCTCTATGGGAAGCGAGACTTCCTAATCCTGAAGGACTTCTGACAGCACCAGTTTCTGGGTTTAGAGGCAAATCTTTTACTTTATTAGAAAAAAAATCCTACTTGGGCTCTTTGGGGATACTAGAGAGGAAGCCAAGGAGATGGGATGTGAGTGGATAGATGTAACACTCCTGTGTGAGGGCTGCTAATGAGTTCATTACTTTATCCAAACCTTCTAATTATCACCCAGCACTGCTGCTTTTTGTGTGTCTCTGGGTAACTTTTCCACACCGGGGTCTATTCCTAGGATCTGTTCCCATAGGTAGTAAATCTGTGGTAGTGAATCTACTCCTAAAAGTGTGATCCTTGCCTTTATTTTACACAAAGGAGTGGTGTAACAACAGGGAATGGTTTTTACCCCAGGAATAGATGTTAGAAAGAGCTTTAGAAGATGGAAAATAAATCAGGCAGAGAGCAGGAATCCAACTGCAACCTGAGTTTAATGTGATGGTACAAGCAGCAAACAGGATTGATCCAACGACAGTAAAAACCTCTCAGGGTGCAAACTCTGCCCCAGAGCTGTGTTGGTTCGAGGCTCAAAGCCTGAGCACCCACTCAGACCATCTTAACTCCTCACCAGCACCTTCCCTGGGGCAGGAAGAACCGAATTGGGGTCAAAAAAAAGAGAAAGGGAATCCACTCTACGAGCTTAACATGGGTACAACAGGGAGTAAACCAAAGCCAAGGCTTCTCTGGGCGCTGGGAACGGGAAAACAGGGGAGGGATGCAAATAACCTCAGCCCTCAGCTACACGTCTTGCTGGGCTCACGACTGATTTACTTCACGGCTGCTTCTTCCTCTGCTTCACCAGATCCACTTGGAAGCGCAGCGGCTCTTCTTGGTGTGGCTGGAGCGCTTCAGGTGGTGGCCCGGGCGGTGGGTGGCCCTTGGGTAGAGACACCGGGACTTGCTCAGCTGCTGGGTGGAGGAGCTCTTGATCTTGGCTCCCTCGTGTGGCAGCGAGCCTTTGGGTGCCACTTTCTGCATGGGGAGAGTCTCCTTTGCTCCCTTCCCGAGCGGGCTCTTGGCGAGGCGCTGCTCCGAGGTGGGCGCGCACTCCTGCGTGGGGTAGCCCTTGGTGCACTTGTGCTGGGGGAACCCACCCGTGCACTCCTGGAGGTAGGACTGGGTGGCACAGGGTTGTGGGGGGCACTCGGTGACCCCTCTGAGGGGCAGGGAATAGCCACTGGTCATGCCCTGGAGCCGAGGGTCGGAGCCGTACCAGCGCGAGGAGCACTTGGAGATCTTGTGGCACCTTCCCTCGTCCTTGCACGAAGCTGAATACCTGATGCCACACGGTGGGAAGCGCAGCCTGCCCGGCTCTGGGCACGGGGGAGCGCAGGGTGGCAGGCTCTTGGCCACCCGTTTCTTCTCGGGGCGGGTGGTCTCACAGGGCTGGAAGTTCTGCACGGGGCTGAACTTGAGGCTGGGCTTCCTGCAGGGCAGGAGCCGGGTGGTCTCGCAGGGCTCGGGGTACAGCACGACGCACTTCTGGATGTAGGGCTGGCACGGCAGCAGGGAGGGCTGGCTCACGCCTGGCTGCGGGCACACGTAAGGGAGGGCTTGGGTGTAGCTCTGCCATCGGGGCACGGGGCTCTTGATGATGCTCAGGGGGTGGCAAGTGTTGCTGCACCCATCGGGCTGGGGCGGGCACTGGTGGACGCTTTCGGTGACGTAGCTGGAGCCGGGCAGGTAGAGGTGTTGGCACCTCTCCCCGTAGTAGTGCATGGTGGTGTGAGGCACTCAGATCTGCAAGGAAAGGGGGGAAAGACCCAACAGTTGGTGGTGCAGGGTCAGGGATTCACTGCAGGCGTCTCACCAGGGCAAACCCACACCCTGGAGGTCAGAGAGGCTCAGTGACTCAAGAGCCAGGAGAGGAGGTTCTGCTCTCAGCTCATGACCCCACGCCCTCCTCTGAAGAGCCCAGAAACAATGAGGAATTGCAGCCTGGTAACCTGGGGAGTTTCTCCATGCCCTTCAATCAGCAGCTACACCTCAATGCCAGCCCTTCACCCGGGAGATGTGACATGACCTGGTGTTTTCCTTTCTGAAAACCTCCTGTGTCCTCACTGGGACGTCCTTTCAAGTTTAGGTCCTGCAGCTCCCAAGGCCCTGAGATGAAAGGCAGCCAAAATTACAGGTGTGGCCACGTGTAATACCCAGGTGTGGCCTGAGTTCCTGCAGACACACTCAGGCTGAGCTTCCATGACTGAGCTGAGGGTGAGGAGGGGTTTGTGGCCACGTGGAGCTCAGCACGCCTGACCTGCCCATCTGCTGGTCCACAATTCCCCAGGGATCTGTGGCCTGGCAGTGACAGCTCTGAGCCTGCAAATCATGCAGTCCCAGCTTTGTTTTGTCGTGTGCAAGGGAAAGGAGAGAGGAAATAAAGCAGGATTGTTTCCAAGTGTTTGGTGGCACCGTAGGAGGAAAGGAGATGCCACCAAGGCACAATCCCAGCTGGTGTTAACTGATCAAAGATCACAGAATCACAGTGGGGTTTGGGTTGGGAGGGACCTCTGGACATCATCAAACCCCACCCAGAGCAGGTGACACAGGATCCAGGTGGGTTTGGAATGTCTCCAGCTCCAAAGAGTTGAGGGATTTACACTCCTTAAAGCATCTCCAGCCCTGGCACCACAATCATCCCAAGCCAAAGTGCCCTGGTTTTGGTCTGGTAAGGCAAAGACCTGCTGTCCAAAGCCCTGAGAGGCAGCTCTGACACTGAGACCTCCTCCTAGAAGCCCCCTGGTCGAGTTGGATCCAGCTGAGAAACTATCCCTCTTCCTTCCCCACTCCAAAAAACATAATTTCAGGGAGTTTTCTGCCCTTTAAAGTGGATTATTTTGAGCACAACAGGCACAGGAACCACTGCCAGTGAAAGGTGCTCTGATCAAAAAAAGGGGTTTATCATCTTAACATTGTCTGGAGAGTAAAAGATGCAATTAAATGACTGCAAAGAAACTACATTTTCTGAACACCCCTAGTTCTGATAATTAAAAAAAGAGGGTTTTATCATCCCAAATCCTATCACTGGGTGACTCTCAGCCATAACAACGCTGTGTGTTGTGATCATTAGGAAAATTTGTTATCACTACAATTAAAATAATCGTTGTCTAATAAAAGCAACCCATTGAAAAACAATGGCAGCAATTACACACACACACACACACAGGATGCTCGAGTGTCTGCTGATGCTCATCAAGATAAAAAGCTTATAAAGAAGGGAGGATAATTTGCAT
Organism: Syndactyla subalaris; assembly: GCA_035584875.1. NCBI lineage: Eukaryota > Metazoa > Chordata > Aves > Passeriformes > Furnariidae > Syndactyla > Syndactyla subalaris. The sequence goes on from JAWMRD010000066.1 coordinate 3,500,050, forward strand.
TTCAGACTTCTTTTTTTATCATGAGTAGAAATTTTAACACCTCCAGCCTTAACTAAAGAGCCTCTGTGCTGAATTTCGCTTAATTTGATCAGTTTCTTGCTATTAGCAGAAAATAATTGCTTGGTTCAAATCCCATAAAACAGCAGGAATTTTCTCTGTGCCTCTTCCTTGGGAGGATGTGCCTTTTCACTTGCAATCTGAGTATTGCCAGGATTGAACCCTTTATGGACTCAACACTTCCCTTTGAGCTAGAACTAAAAGCACAAAAAAGCCCACAAACCCCTCTCCCGACTTCACAGTCCACCTGGAATTGCTCTCCCAATATTCCTCAATCCACCAAGGAGACTCTCCAGTCAGCACCCCCAAGAGATGCTTCTCCACCAGTCCAGGCTGGGTGACCTCCACCTTCTCCAGCCACCCAGGAATAAAACAGCATTTCAGGAGCTCCACTGCAAGCCACACTTACCCACTTCATGAGGGAGAAGGACAGGAGAGAAGTGCCTGGGAAAGCCCCGGGATGGCAGAGCTTTTATACAGTGACCAAGTGCCCCAGGGGACTGGGGCGGTTTGGTTGGGTGAAGCCCTAATTGCCTCCCAGTCCTGGATGAGCCACGTGCTGCTTTGTCCTGCTGGGGACTCTGTGGGGCTGCTGGGACACCTGGGTCACCCTGAGCTCCTGATCCAAGAGCCTGGGCCAATAAAACCCTTGGAAGGCCAAGGATACCCTGTAGAGGGGCTGCTCGTGGTGTTCACGTGTGGTACCAAAGCATCCCCACCTGCCCACTGCAATTCCAGGCCAGCTAAAACACCCCTTTCCACCCCAAAAAAAAAAAAGGGGTGTTCAAGGAACTCCTCATTTCCTTGGGAGCTGCAGGCAGGAATCCCTGGGGAGCCTTTGAAAACACCGTCCAGGAAGGACTCTGCTCCCACAGCCCGTAATTACCAGGACATTTCCTTCACTTCCACAGGGAACTCAGGGGAAGAGAGGCATGATTAGGGCTGAGAAAGCCTTCGGCCAAGGGCAAGGCAGCTCCCAAAAATGCCTTGTCACAAAGGGAATAACCTGCCCAAAGTGGTGACGCTTTTCCGGCACAACAAAGAAGGGAAGGGACGAGCTCTGAGGCTCGAGGAAAAGCAGCTCCACCAAACCAGTGGCCTGAAAACAAAAATAAAATCCCATTTCCTGCACCACTCATCCCTCCCTTTGTTCCCTGTTTATGCCACAAAGGAACCCGAGGGAAAATAAGCAGTGGCAAGAACAGGAGTGCTGACAGGGAATGCATTGGGGCAGAGTCATAAATGCAGGAGGGAAGGCTCTGGAATTCTTTTTTTCCCTTTAATATTAATCTGGCACCTACAAATTGGGTTGCAGCGTGCTGGGAATTCAGGTGAGGTCCCACACTCGAAACTAAAAGAGGGGAAATAATCATGGGATCACATCCTGAGCTGGAAGAGACACACAAGGCTCATTGATTCCAGCTCCTGGACATCCCAAAATCCCACCATGGCCCTGAGAGTTGTCCAAACACTCCTGGAGCTCTGGAGGGTTTGGGGCTGTGCCCAGTGCCCTGGGGAGCCTGTTCCAGTGTCCAAACACCCTCTGGGGGAAGAACCTTTTCCTGAGATCCAACCTGAGCCTCCCCTGAGGTGAAATAAGTGAATTTTTAGTGGAGTAAGTGGGAAATCTCTCCTCAATAAGGAGCACCGGAATGCCGTTCATTTGAAGGCTTTTAAAGGATCTAAGGATCTTTCAGGAACGTGGTTTATTGGTGGACTTGGCAGTGCTACAATTCCAGTTGGACTCCATGACCTGAAAGGTCTTTAACTTCAAGAATTCCATGATTTGAAGCAAAATCTTGAGCTCTGGTTTGCAAACCATGAGCTCAAATTCCCCATTTTTTTCTTTTTTTCCCCCTCAGCCTACCCAGAAACCCGAAGGCAGGTTTGTTATTTCCATTGGTTATTTGCATTTCTGGTTTTCCAACTTCCATCACAGCAAACAACAGGGACAAAGTGCTCGTTTTCCAGGTTAATCCCAACATTTCAAGAGCTACAACAACAGCTGAAGGGAGGAACACCGAAAGCAAAGCCTGACTCCAACCTGGATTCCTCTAACTTTTATTGTGTGCCCCTCCCCTGAACTACAATGCCCTTTTTAATGATACACCACCTGACCTATGATTTTAGGGATCAAACTGGCATCAGGGAGCAGATTTATATGTTTTTATAAGCTCCATAAGTCCAGATCCTGGGGAAGCTCTGGATTAAGTCTCCTTCAAGCAGTGCTAATACCCAGTTGAGTGTTTCCAGTGCAGGGAGCAGAGAATTAACCCCATGATAACATCATGACCTGTCATCCAAATGTCCTTAATTAGCATCTCTGAAGTCCTTTCATCTCAGGGAGACTCAGGGAGCCACATGGGGCTTTGGGGAGGGGGGAGGAAGGGTAATTATTCTTAATTAAGCACAGGGAAAACTGAGGCACAGCTGAGTCAGAACCACAGACTCCACCACAACCACGTCCCAAACAAGCCCAATGTGCCTGTGACCACTGAGATGTGAGATGGGACCCTCCACCACCAGGTCACCCACTAAGGGTCTCAGGCTCTTTTGGGACAGCCACAAAGCCATGGAGATGTGGCAGCTCCTCCAAAGTTCACAGCTTTGCTCGTAGATGGGTTGGGAGAGTTGGGAATATTCAGCCTGTGGAGACCTCAGAGCACCTTCCAGGACCTTAAGGGGCTCCAGGGAAGCTGGAGAGGGGCTGGTCATCAGTGACAGGACAAGGGGGATGGGTTCAGACTGGCAGAGGGGAAATTTAGGTAAAATATTAGGGAGAAATTGTTCCCTGGGAGGGTTGCCCCATCCCTGAAAGTGTCCAAGGCCAGGTTGGATGGCGCTTGGAGCAACCTGGTCCAGTGGAAGGGGGTGGAACTGAATGATCTTTAAGGTCCCTCCCAACCCAAACCATTCCATGAATTCCATTTCTTGCTTTCAAAGGGGGACACAACACTTTGGGTTGGGGGAACCTCCCTGGCCCCGCCGGTGTGAGGAGCACCACGGTCTCTGCTGCTCTTCCACGCTGCCTTTGTGGGCCAAAGCATCATCCCCAGATGCTCAGGACGAGGTTACAAAGGGATCTGCTCCTCCATGAGCCCTGGGGAAGCAGCCAGGTGCCACCACAAGGTCAGTGAGCAAGGGTGGATCAGGGCAAGATGCAGGACAGCGTCTTGGCCCAGGTCACACCCTCCTCTTCCTCTTGCAACACTTGTTTTCACCCTCCAAACACCCCAGATCCACTCGGTGGCAGCTCATTTGCCTAATGACAGGGCATACTGCAGGGCTGGTGTCTCTTTTTCAGGCAGGAGTTCATAATATTTGATGAAAAACAACCCCCAGGAGGCAGAAAGGTGAGATTTTTAGTCCGAGCTCAGGCAACTCTATTTATTTAAGTCTTTGTGTATGTAAATATACGTATATATGTATATAAATGAAGTTTATTTTCAATACAGTAGAGAGTGCATATCTTCAAGGAGCATAAAGAATATAATTAATTGGTTTTTATAGCTTAAACATTTCTAAAACAGTCGTGCTACAACTTTCAGTGTTCTTTCAAAGACTTTCTTTTGTTTCAGGTTGTGGGTTTGGTCTTAATTAACTCAACCAAGTGAAGAAGAACTTTCATTTCATTTCAGCTTCACCGAGCCAGAAATCCTGTCCTGTTTGGGGCCTCCACTGAAGTCAGGAGTTTAGGGCAGCAGGAATTTCTGGCCACTTCCCAAAGGGAAAGTCCAATCTCTTGGACTATTTCCTCTCTTAGGAGGACAAGGGATTGGGCCTTGTCCCACCTGAACATGAGGAAGAACTTCTTTCTGGGTGCCCAAACACCTGGAGAGAGTGTGGAGTGTCCCTCCCTGGAGATATTCCAGAACTCTCTGGGCTGGGAGGTTGGACCCACTGTGGTCCCTTCCCATTCTGGAATTCTAAGTGAGCTTCTTGTACCGTTTCCTTCACAAAATCACATTTCCCCTCTCAATAAAAACCAGCAGCTTTGGAGAACTCGCAGCCTTGTGGAATCCAACTGAACCTGAATGTTGAGTCCCAATTCCAGGATTAAACCTGGAGCTGGGCACGGGCCAGCCCTCCACCAGCAGCACTTCCAAGTGATGCTGTTGGGATGTGGACTCCTCATTTCTCCTTTTATTATTATTATTGCTTTAAGATCTCTCTATATTTGAATGAGGTGAGAATTTAACCCCATCCCACCAAACCATGCCTTGCAGCAGATTGAGGTGCCACAGGCACCTGGAGTGCAGCCACGGGACAGGATCACAACCTGTCCCAAACAGGGCTGAGCTCCAGGGGAAACACTGGAAAACAGGGATAAAGCAGGTTGAAGAGATAGGAACCACCAGAAGGAGATAAATAACCCCTGTCCCAAAGCTGGACCTCACCCCTTTACCAGGGATTTCCCTCCCCCTGCTCCTTTTTACCACGGCCATTTGGGGGCTGAGCAGTATTTTTTGGAGTGGCTGGAAATCTTCACTTTACCTGACTGATAATGCTGCTGTGGGACACAGCAGGTGGCACCCTGGTAATGGACACATGTGGTGGCACTTTGCTGAGGGACACACTTGGTGGCACTTTGCTGGGGGACACACTTGGTCACACTCTGCTGAGGGACACACTTGGTGGCACTTTGCTGGGGGACACACTTGGTCACACTCTGTTGAGGGACACACTTGGTGGCACT
>JAWMRD010000066.1:3504902-3534393 GCA_035584875.1 Syndactyla subalaris
TGAGGGACACACTTGGTGGCACTTTGCTGGGGGACACACTTGGTCACACTCTGTTGAGGGACACACTTGGTGGCACTCTGCTGAGCAACACACTTGGTGGCACTTTGCTGAGTGACACACTTGGTCACACTCTGTTGAGGGACACACTTGGTGGCACTTTGCTGAGGGACACACTTGGTCACACTCTGGTAAGGGGCATAAGTTGTCCCACACTGCTGTGGGACACACATGCTCTGATAAGGGCCACATTTGGTGGCACTTTGCTGAGGGACACACTTGATAACACTCTGCTGAAGGCCACACTTGGTGGCACATTGCTGAGGGACACATTTCATGCCACTCTGATAAGAGACACCCTTGGTGGCACTTTGCTGAGGGACACCCTTAATAACACTCTGCTGAGGGACACACTTGGTCACACTCTGCTGAGGGACACACTTGGTCACACACTGCTGTGGGACACACTTGGTGGCACTCTGTTGAGGGACACACTTGATAACGCTCTGCTGTGGGACACAAAGGGTGGCACTTTGCTGCTGTGGGACACACTTGGTCACACACTGCTGTGGGACACACTTGGTGGCACTTTGCTGCTGAGGGACACACTTGGTCACACCCTGCTGAGGGACACACTTGGTCACACACTGCTGTGGGACACACTTGGTGGCACTTTGCTGCTGAGGGACACAAACTGTCTCACCCTGCTGCTGTGGGACACAAAGGGTGGCACAATCGGTGGCACTCTGCTGCGGGACACACGTGGTCACACACCTGGAGGCCCATTGCTGGGGGACATAGGAGGTGGCACTTTGCTGGGGGACATAGGAGGTGACACATTGCTGGGGGGCTTGGGATGCCACATACCGGTACGAGACCCCCTTGGCCGCTCGCTGCTGGGGGACACAGGTGGTGACACACCTGGGCACGCATTGCTGGGGGCAGAAGGTGGTCACACACTGCTGGGGGACACACCTGGTGGCACCCTGCTGGTGTGGGACACCCTTGGTGACGTACGGCTGCTGCGGGACACACGTGGTGACACACCTGGGCACGCTGTGCTGCTGTGGGATGGCGTTGGCCGGGCACTGCTGGGTCACCTGCTGCTGTGGCACACACTGGGTCACCTCCTGGTGCTGGGACATGCTGGTCGCTCCCGTTGGCACACACCTTGTCACACAGCGAGGGACACTCGGCTGCTGCAGGACACGCTGGGCCAGGGGCAGGTGCTGCTGCCGTGGCACGCACTGGGTCACGTTCTGCTGCTGGTGGGACAAGCTGGAGGACAGGAGATGCTGCTGGGACAAGCTGGGGGTCACGAGCCGCTGGTGGGACAAGCTGGGGGTCACGAGCCGCTGGTGGGACAAGCCGGGGGTTGTGAGCTGCTGGTGGGACATGCTGGAGGACAGGAGATGCTGCTGGGACAAGCCGGGGGACAGGAGATGCTGGTGGGACAGGCTGGGGGACATGAGCTGCTGCCGAGGGACGTGGTGGGTCACACACTGCGGGATGCACGTCGTGGAGTGCCAGGCGGGCATTGTGGAGGGTCTGCCAGGGTAGGGCGTGGTGGGGATGCAGCTCTGGTAGGAGGGTGGGGAGCACTGGTGGAGGTAGCACGACATCTCCGTGGGGTTTGGCAGGACTGGAATCACAGAATCACAGAATATGCTGAGTTGGGAGAAATCCAACTTAACTTTGAGTCCCAATTCCAGGCTCTTCGAGTCCAACCCTCAGCCCTGCACAGGACCCTCCCCAAAAATCCCACCATGTGTCCCAGAGGACCATCCAAATGCTCCTGGCAGCCTCGGGGCTGTGCCCACTGCCCTGGGGAGCCTGTTCAGTGCCCACCACCCTCTGGGGGAAGGACCTCTTTCTAAGATCCACCCTAACCCTGCCCTGACCCAACTCCAGAGCATTCCCTGGGTGCTGTTCCTGGTTACACAGAGCAGAGATCAGTGCCTGCCCCTCAAATGAATGACATGATGGAACGACCTGGTGGGGAGTCATTCCAACCCAAGGTCCCTCCCAACCCAAACCATTCCACAGTTCTATGACATGTGAGGAAACAGAGCCCTAAGATAATTGAGTTCCTCATGGTCCTGCTGCTTCCAGACTCTTCCCACCCATGCCACAAACCCCTCCCAGGGGCAGCTGAGGACCCACCCCCTCCTTTTTCACTCTGAATCACAGCATTAAGTCAAAGAGTGAGGAAAGTCAGACACATTTAGCACAAAACATCTCCCCAGCTGCCACTCCCTCCCCATCACCAGGAGCTCCACGGGGGACAACTGATCTCGGAGGCCATCAGAGAATGGCTGATCTCAGAGCTGCCTTTCAGTCATTAAATCAAGTCCTCCTGACCCCTCTCCCACCTTTTGGTTGGCAACTCTTGCTGATGCATTGAGGAATAGGCCCAACCCAGCAAGAAGCTCTGGACCTCTGGCCACATCTGTCACATCAGGAGTGGCAAAGGGCACCCAAGGCACTGCTGTCACATCACAGGCAGGCAGAAGTTCCCAGCTCAGCCTCAGCATCACAAAGGTCACACTCATTAAGGAACCAAAGCTCATTAAAGGGTAATGATACCACAACTGAGCACCAATGTGCCCACAGATCTTCCAGAATTCCAAATGCACCCAATTCCCTGAGACACCAAAGCTGCTCCCACTGTTGTCAAGCACCCCTAAAATCAAACAACAACAGCAGCCCCCAAATTATTGTGAACAACCTTCCCTCACACCTCTCAGGGACCTCTCAGGGATGTCTCAGATGCCCAGCAGCAAAACCTGAGAGTCCTCTCAGCACAGCAATTCCAACCAATTATTTATAACAACTTTTCCCAGATAAGATTTTTATATGTAAAAAAAAAAGGCAGAAAAAAATGTGCATTTCACAGGCAGAGAATCCCAGAATGGTTTGGGTTGGAGGGGACCTTAAAGCCAAGCTCATTCCAACTCCCTTTTCCCTAGCCCAGGTTGCTCCAAGCCCCATCCAACCTGAATTTAAACATTTTGGTGGATGGCAAAGCTTCTCCAAGCAACCTAATCCAGTGTCTCCCCATTGTCACAATAAAGAATTCCTTTCTTACATCCAATTCCAGCAGCTACAGAGGCTCAGCATCCAGACTTACCCAGCTCCTGGTGAGAAGAGCTTCGTGATGTGACCAGTTTGTCCCAGCAGCAGGAGAGCTTTTATACCGGGACTAAACGTGCCTTGGAGGGATGAGGTCCCCACGACACATCCCATTAACTCCCATGCAAAAGCTGCCCCATGTGCAACTCTTGTAGTGAGTAGCAACAACATACTCATCGCTGACAATGAGTGGTTTGATGTCAGCTTCCCATAGTAAGAGTAATTACGTGGAGTATAATCCTCCCTGGCATGGGAGGACTCAATGGCATTTGGAGAAGCAACAGCAGCAGCCTCTGCCTCGGGGGTTTTGGGAGTGTCCCCATTAATAGGGATGGTTTTCCAGAGGTCTCACTTGGATTCAGAGTCCTTGGAGATGTCCTGGTGGTTCCATGGGAATGGGGGTGTCCCATCACCCCTGGTGTTGGTGCTGGGAGAGCTGCACTGAGCTCTCCAGGTCCTTCTCATCCACGATGCCCAGCAGGTGTTGGTTGTGTTTGGGGGAGTTGGACACAAGGCAGTAGATCTTCTGAGGGAAAACAGGAGCTTTTTGTGGAGCTCAAGTGGCCTCCTTGGGTGGGTACAGCTAGAAGCCCACCCTTGGGTGGGTGCATCTTAAATGCCCTCTTGGATGGGTGCAGCTCAAATCTCCCACTGAGTGGGTACAGTTCAAATCCCACCCTTGGGTGGGCACAGCTCAAACTCCTCTTTGAGTGGATACAACTCAAACCCCTCCATGAGTGGGCACAGCTCAAATCCCCCCCTTGGGTGGGCAGCTCAAACCCCTCCTTGTGCAGTTGCACCTCAAATCCCCTCCTTGGGTGGGTGCAGCTCATCATCCACTGAGAGCTTCATTTTCAGCTCTTGGGAATGAATATTCAGCTCTCGGTGTCCCGACGCTCCCGTGATCCCAGCTCAAGTCACCTGTTATCAGAGTACTGGGAATGCACCATCCAGTGACTCTCAGATGACTGCAAACACGAGGTACAGTCACCTCGGAGTGCAGCCCTTGCACAACCAGCTCAGCTGGCAAAGCTGTGACTGGCACCACCACGGGGGACAAAAAACACCAGGGGCAGATAAACTTCCTCCGGTCCCGTGCGTGACTTTCTCACTGAGTCACCTTCTTATCTCGCACAGCGTCCAGATCAAAGGGGAAAAACAGGAGATTCCTTTTTGGAAGGCACTGGAGATCTGGGGAAGCCCTCCACGTGCAACGTTGTCACTTGAAATGTACCCAAAAAGGGACAATTTCTTCCTGCTGGCCCCAAGGAGAGCTGAGGGGGACCAGCTCAGCCCCACTGACATCAGTGCTGAGCTGAAACCCACACCAAGGGGAGCAGGGCCTGAGGATTTTTATTAAAAAAGGAGGTTTCTTGTGAACTGAAGAAACGGCTCCACCCAGGTGGTTTTTGTGGCAAAGAGAAAGGGCCATGAATAATTCTGTAGTGCAAGTTAATAAGGAAGTTCAGGAACTCCTGGGCAATTATGTCCCACATGGGGCAAGAATCAGGGAGGGTGAAATGGCCCCTTTACCAGAGGCTTTTCCAGCAGGAATGAATCCAGACCCTTCCTGGGCAGCCCTGAGTGTGTTCATCTTCACCTGAACCACAAAAACTGGGGCTTGGTCGTGGCATCAATCCTGCAGTAATTCGTTCTTTGATCCGAAGCCAGAACTCTCGGGTGCTTTTTAGCTCCAAAGCTTGTAGGTGTGACCCTCCCTGTTAACCAGAGCGAGCAGCTCACATTTTTATTGCTTTTATTCCAGTTGGGATTCAGGCAGGCACTGCCCAAATCTTCAAATAAATCCTAATTGCAGCCTGTCTTGACTAAAACCCCACGTGGTAAAACCTCAACCTGCCTGACTTATTAAAAGCACAGCTGAACTCTAATTTTTTTATTCCAACAGTGTCTTTCATGTTGATACCCAGAAATCATGAAATCCTGCAATGGTTTGGAAGGGACCTTAAAAATCATCAAGACCATGGGCAGGAACACCTCCCACTAGATCAGGTTGTCCCATCCTGGCCTTGGACACTTCCAGGGATGGGGCAGCCACAGCTTCTCTGCCCAATCTGTGCCAGGGCCTGCCCACCCTCCCAGGGAGGGATTTATCCCTAAAATCCAGCCTAACCCTCCTCTCTGTCAGTTTGAAGCCATTCCCTTTTGTCCTGTCTCTCCAGTTCCTCATGAAACATCTCTAAGACTGTCTCTCTAAACCCTCTTAATCAGTACCCTCCAAAACTACAGCAGCAAAGAAAGGGAAACCCCAAAAACACAATTAGGCTTCATTTTACCTCTGGCAACTTGGAAAACTTTCCCTATTGAACTATTTACTGCCTATTTTGCTTTCACATGATAATTCCTGTGTAAAATGCAGGGGTTGTTGTCATTCTCTGTGCACATCCTGGTGGGATCCACCTTCCCCTCACAGCCCTGTTTTCAGCTGAACACGAGCCCAGGTGTGCCCAGGTGGGCATAAAGGCCCTGGTTTGTACCCAAAATAGTGTGGGCACAAGAGCAGGGCAGGGATTGTCCCCCTGTGCCAGGCATGGGTGAGGGCACCTCGAGTGCTGGGTGTCCCTCAATTCAGGAAGGACATTGAGGGGCTGGAGTGTGTCCAGAGCTGGGGAAGGGGCTGGAGCAGCAGGAGAAAGGTCTGGAGAAGTCCTGAGGGAGCTGGAGGGGTTCATCCTGGAGAAAAGGAGGCTCAGGGGGGACCTTCTCACTCTACAACTCCCTGTTGAAGAAGTTAAAACAGAGCTGTGGTGCTGAAAAGGACAGGGGGAAGGTGCAAAACACCCTGGAGGAGATGCCAGGTGAGACATTAGAGAATCCAGCACCTTTTAGTAAGTCAGGAATGCAGAGGAGCCCCGACACAGTCGCAGCGATTTTGGAGCATGAGCCAATGCAGCAGGAATGCAAAGCTCCCTGACTGCTCCAAATATAGAAACCTGGCAGAAGAACAAGGCAGTCACAAGAAGATAGAAGCAGCAAAGGAAATTGCCTGGCTGTCATCTGGGATATTGGATTGAAACCTCAAGTGATGTAAAATTAGCCCTGCTCCGTTAATGGCAAAAGCAACCAAAACAAACCAATAAATTAGGGAAAGAGCTGTGGCACAGGATGGAGCTCCAGTGGGGAGTTAAACTCCAAACCTCCCTGGGCAGCCCCTTCCAAAGCCTCCCCACCCTTTCCAGGACCAAATTCCTCCTCCTGACCCTCCCCTGCTCCTGTCCCTGTTCCCTGGGAGCAAATCCCAACTCCCACCTGGCTCCAACCTCCTTCCAGGGGATTTCAGAGCCAGAAGGTGCCCCCTGAGCCTCCTTTTCTCCAGGATGAGCCCCCCCAGCTCCCTCAGGACTTCTCCAGCCCCTTCTCCTGCTGCTATTTTCCCCTTCCCCAGCTCATTTCCCTTCTCTGGACACTCTCCAGCCTCTCAGTGTCTCTCTTGCCGTGAGAACCGGTCACGGAACTCGAGATTTACAAACCACTAGAGCGCAGCATCCGCACACAAATCCAGCAGCAGCCTCGCAGAACCGGCTACTGGTAGCTGGGGAAGCACCTTCCGATCTTCCTTCTCTCCAGGAAAACACTTTAAACCGAGAACTAGACCCGGCTCAACGTCTTTGTGATAGACGACTTTGATATCTGAAGGTTTCGGGGGGGAATTAGGGTCTGGAAGGGGATCCTGATGTTGCTCCTCTGTTCAGCCCTGGCAGGCACATCTGGAGCGCTGGGACCAGTTCTGGCTCCTCGGGACGGGAGGGACACGGAGCTCCTGCAGTGGGTCCAGCAGAGGGTGACAAAGATGCTGAAGGGACTGGAGCATCTTCCTTACAAGAGATGAGGGATCTTGGGCTGTTCAGCCTCCAGAGGGGACACTGAGAGGGGACCTCCCCATGTCCATCAGTGCCTGCAGGGAGGGGGCAGAGCAGGGATCAGGCTCTGCTCGGGGGGCCCAACCCTGGCACAAGAGGGATGGGCAGGAACTGATGCCAAGGAAGGGCAGGAGAAAGAATTTTATTCTGTGGGTGACCAAGCACTGGACAGGTTGCCCAGAGAGGGTGTGGAGTCTCCTCACTGGGGATGTTCCAGAACCATCTGGACACAACCCTGTGCTCTGGGATGGCCCTGCCTGAGCAGGGAGGTGGGACCGGGTGACCCCCTGTGGTGCCTTCCAACCTGACCCATGTTGGGATTCTGTGAAGACATCGACGTGAAGTTAAATCTGAGCTGTCCTTGCTTCCTGCAGCTCAACCCCAGCCACCAATTCCCACCACCCCAAAAGCCAGAGGGACTCATTCCAGCAGTTCCTGTGGACATGTGCCACTGACAGGAGGGTTGGGAATGTTCAGGCTGGAGAGGAGAAGGTTGTGTGGAGACCTCAGAGCACCTTCCAGGGTCTGAAGGGGCTCCAGGGAAGCTGGAGAGGGGCTGATCATCAGGCACTGGGGTGACAGGACAAGGGGGGTGGGTTCAGACTGAAAGAATGGGAATTCAGGTTGGATATTGGGAAGGAATTGTTCCCTGGGAGGGTGATGAGGGACTGGAATGGATTTCCCAGACAAGCTGTGGCTGCCCCATCCCTGAAAGTGTCCAAGGCCAGCTTGGAGCAACTTGATCTAGTTGGAGATGTCCCTGCCCATGGTCTTGATGATCTTTAAGGTCTCTTCCAACCCAAACCACTATTCTCTGATTTGGGGCACGGAAAATCCACCTTTAAAGAGCAGCTGGGCTGCACTTTGTGTTCTTCACAGGCCACTGAGTGTGTTCAGCCCGTGGGTGTGAGCAGGGAGGGGAGGGCAGGGAACAAAGGGAACAGGAGGAGAAGCACAGATCGCACTTTCAGCCTATCAGACGTGTAATTAGAAAGCTGCAAACAAGCTGCAGATAATAAAACTTCACGTCTTATTAGCCCAGCGAGCAGTAAATTCACTACTCCGATGATTTCACAGCACTGAAGGCAAAACACCGACTCTGACACGCATGAGAATGAAACGCTCCTCACTTGGACTCCTTCTTGCTTAATTCTAAAAGGGTTTTATGACTTAATGAACTCTTGTTTTCTGCAATTAGTAGCCCCACAGAGCTCTTTGTTCTCGTCGCTTCCAGGCTTAGTGGAGGTCGTAGAAATCTGGCTACAGGGTCATTATGGCCCTGATGGCTTTTCAAATGCACAAGCTGAGCTGTGGAGTTTCAACACAACTTTCTCCCTCCCCACATCCATTAACTTCATCCATTAGCTGCGCTTCCAATGGGAGAGAAAACCCCTGGGAGCTGAGGTTTGTCTGGGATTCATCCCTGAGCAGGTGTAGGAATGAGGCAAATTTGAGAGTTCGGGGTTGTTATTATTTTAATAACTAACTCACTAATGGAACTAATGGAAAGGAAAAGATGCAAGATAAGTCCTTCTTGAGCTCGAAGAGCAATAATTGCCACTTCTAAGCTCTCTTTCTGCTGGATGTTCATCTGCTCCATGTCCCTTTCCTACTCAGAACTTGCCAGATGATCCCTTTTCCAGCCCTGAGCTGTGGCAGTTCTGGTTTCCAGTCCAAACATCTCTGAGGACACCAAGGCTAGGTCAGTCTTTTGTCAGACACAGCATCTTTTCTGTCAGACAAGGCACCTTTCCAAAGCTGGGAGGCCCTAAAAGTCTTCCCTTCCTTTATCTCCCTGGGGGAATTTGTTCTGTCGGCCAGTTCAGCTGTCAGAATTCCCTCTTTCCACAGGAATTGAGATAATAAAGCAGTTTTAGGATTATAATTCAAGGCATGTTTGGATGATCTCGGAGTCCTCTGGGCCTGATTCTCTTCCTGTAATCACCTTTGTGCAAAGGTGTGATGTCATCAAGGTGCCAGGAATGGAACAGGTAAAACCAAGATTATCTCCATTAATCCATCTTGACACAGATGCAGAAAGTTGGAAAAGAAAGAGTTTAATTCCTGCAGCCTTCAGCTCCTCAAGTGTAATCCCAATTAATTCTGTTTGTGAATGAGAGAGCCTGAAATTGTCATCACCAAATCCTAATCCTGCAGGAAGTCCTATTTTGGCAAGTCTAATTAAGAATATTTCATAGATCCCCCAGAATTAAACTCACCCAAGCCACCAGTGAAGTAAAAGCAAAGAGAGTGGGATAAATTTGGGAATGAGGAGCCCAAAATCCTGGAAAGAAGGATTTGTGCTGGACATGGGGGACATTTTCCACAGCTCCAGAACTGCCCAGTTGCAGCAAGAGGTGTTTTTCCTGACCTTTAGAAGAGAAAAATCCCCATTTTTAGGCATTTCCAGTTTTAAAAGTGTTGGCCACACCTGAAATGTGGAATCTTGTTGTTATTCCCACGTTTTCCAAGCTCAAGAGCCCCAAGGTTTCGGTCCTGCCAGAAACAACAAAAGTGGTGCAGAAAATTCACCAGAAATTCAAAACTGGGGCCTGAACCCACTTCTTTGGAAGCAAAAACCTAACTTATTCCAGCTAAATTGTAACACATAAATCAATTTTAAATAAATATCCCAAACCCAAAAGGTCTCTTGAGGAACCTGATACTCCACCAAGGGGGGATTTTGTCCCTTTCCAAGAGGAAAAAGCCTGAAAGGTGGCCCTGACCCCCAGTTTGTTGTTCTCCAGCTGCAAAGAGGAGCACAAAATGACTCCCAGATTTCTCTGCTTTCCAAATCCATGTCCTGGAAAAGGCTGATGACAGACCAAACTCCAACAAGTTCATTCCTGAGCTCCAGGGATCGAGTGAAGCAACTGGGAATGAGGCTCTTTGATGTGATGGGCAACTGGAAAGTGCTCCTGTCGTGCCCAGTGGGTTTTCCATGAGGCAATCGAGAAGCGACTCTGAAGAACCAGTTAGGAATAAATTTAGGCAGGGAATTAGGAGAGGATTTTCCAGAAGCAGCCTGGGGAGAGTCAGGAACAGGCTGCAAAATCAGAAAATTGGAGTCAAAATATGGCAGAGGCTTTAAGAGATGGAGGTCGGGGAGTTTATGGCAGAGGTTTTATGACAGAGGCGCAGAGTTAACTCCCTGACTCAGCCCCGTGTGTGTCTCCTGAGAGCTGGGAAATTAATCCAGTGGGATAAGTTTAATGGGAACTGTCTGGTGGCTGGGAAGCTCAGGTGCTGCATTGCAGGGGAAATAAAAAACAGGGGGGTTAAAGAGGCATAGAATAGTTTGGGTTGGGAGAGATCTTAGAGGTCATCTCATCCCACCCCCTGCCATGGGCAGGGACACCTTGCACTAGCCCAGGGTGGTCCAAGCTGGCCTTGGACACTTCCAGGGATGAGGCAGCCACAGCTTCTCTGGGAAATCCATTCCAGTCCCTGCCAACCCTCACAGGGAACAATTCCTTCCCAATATCCAACCTAAATTCCCATTCTGTCAGTCTGAACCCATCCCTGTTGTCCTGTCACCCCAGTTCCTGATGAACAGCCCCTCTCCAGCTTCCCTGGAGCCCCTTCAGACCCTGGAAGGTGCTCTGAGGTCTCCACACAACCTTCTCCTCTCCAGCCTGAACATTCCCAATTTTCCCAGCCTGTTTCAGGCTTTTGATCACTCAGGAAATAACAGGCAGAGGAAAATATGTTGAAGGATCCTTCATATCCAGGGCTTGGCCATCCCTGAAGGTGTCCAGCTCCTCATCTCCTGCAGCACAGAATCCCAGCATAGTTTGGGTTGGAAGAACCTTAAAGATCATCTCATTCCACCCCCCTTCCACTAGCCCAGGTTGCTCCAAGTCCTGTCCAACCTGGCCTTGGACACTTCCAGGGATGGGGCAGCCACAGATCTCCAGCCCTGGGAGAGAAGATGCTTCAGTGATTGTCCTTGCAGGCAGACAGACCGATACTGGGGAATTCGGCAACAGGTAATTATGCCTTTTGTCTCGTGAGATGAGTTAATCATGATGTCCACCCTAAAATGATGACAGACACAATAATAAAGAGCAAGATGGGGTGTTAACGAAACAGTCTAATTAAGCCACCTGGGCGAGCCGTGCCTTGGGAGAGCCAGTTCAGCAACTTCTGAATCACGGCAAGACGTGAAATCCAGGAGGGCAAGAGTTTCCTCAGCTCGTTTTCTGTGTGCACAAAGGTTCAAACCATGGGATGGCACCAAGTCAAGGAGCATCCACGTAGTCCTGAGGTGAGGACCACAGCTGAGGTTCTCGCTCCACTTGGCAAAAAAAGCTGATTCTTTCCTTTTGCAGAGTGAGGCCATCAAGCTTCAGGACCCTTGGAGATGTTGAGATAATCATCTCCATGATAAAGCAGATTAAACTGACAGCTACAGAGCTCCCTTGGGAGCTGCTGGGATAACTGCTGGGATAATCTTTGACTTCTGGGCACTTAATTGCCTGATCAGCGTTTGAAATGTCTTTGATAGTAGCACAGCACCTGCCCAAGACCTGTGGGAGCTGGAGGAGCTTTTTCTGTCTAGGAAGGACAGGCTCAGACCAGCAATTTGCCTGCTCATGGTGTTGTGCTCCCTGGAATTAGTGGTACGACTGTGGTGTCTGCTGGGAGCTGAGCTGGGTTCCACCAGGTGAGAGCTCCTTGCACGTTCCTCCCGTAGTTCCCAAAGGTTTCAGCAGAGCAGATTTCGCTGCATGTGGCATTTGCCTCTAAAAATAGTCTTTGTGCAATTCCCGAGGAAGGGAGAAGCAATTACACGTCCAGTCTGGGAAGAGCATCCCCTCCCTTTTCCACGGGCTGACTCCAGAGCCTCCTGGGAGACAAGCCAGCGTTTTTCTGCTGAGGTTGCTGCCACGGAGGAGAAGTGACCTCCACGAGTCTCTCCAGAGCTGGATCCCAACCAGTGTTTAAGGTCAGGACAGCCCCACCTTCTGATCTCCAGACACGGTTCAGGTCGTCTCCCTTCCAGCTATGGAAAGTGATTGTCTTTAATCACTCCCTGTTGCAAGTTGAGGCTTTAAATTTGACGGTGAAATATCCCCCCGAAAGCCTCAAGTCTTGCTTAAATAAAAACGATGTCTCAACACGGAGCTGTGGCTGTGAAGCTCTGCCTTGATGTTGCTCCACCAGAGTCTCTCTCAGGTGCTCTCATGGATGGACACGACCAAGCTCGGACCTGACGAGGCACAAATAAGGCTTGGGGATATTGCACAAAACTTCAGGTGCAACGTTGGAGCTGAGAAAATTCCCTGGCTCCTTTCAAACCCAGCTGCTCCATCCTCTCCAGGCCTACAAGCATGGAATGGTTGGGGTTGGAAGAGACCTTAAAGATCATCCCACCCCATCCCCTGCCATGGACAGGGGCATCTCCCACTAGCCCACGTTGCTCCAAACCCTGTCCAACCTGGCCTTGGGCACTCTCAAGAATGGGGCAGCCATGGAATAACCTGTGCCAGGGTCTCCCCACTCTCCAAAGGGAAGGATTTATCCCTAATATCCCATCTGGAATTCTGGAATGCTTTGGATTGGAAGGAACCTTAAGACCATCAGGTTCCATGGGCAGGGACACCTCCCACCAACCCAGGTTGCTCAGAGCTCCATCCAGCCTGGCCTTGGACACTTCCAGGGATGGGGCAACGATGAACCCAACTGATTTAGTGAGTCTGATCTTATTCCCTCGACCTGCCTGCTTGGAAGGGCCATATTCCAGGAGCCTATCTCAGCACAAGGGCTAGTTTGATAACCACAACCCTGCCTAGAAAGCAGCCAGACAGGTTCTCCACTGCTGGAAAGTGTCCTGGTGGTTCCTGCCTTCAGCAGAGCCACTACTGGAATCGGTAGCAATGGAGCAGCTGGGCAGACTTGGGTCAGGCTTTGGGCTCAGATTGGGGGATTCCCTTCAGTAGGTAAAGCTGGACCTCACCTGGCACCAGGTGAGAAAGGGAGTCACACACATGAAGTCACACTCTGGGAGATGACATGGCCCAAACTTCAGGCATCCTGACCTCCAGCTGCCAAATGATTATTAAGAGAGGAAGTTACACCACAGTTGGGAGCAGCTTCTTCCATCTGCTGCCCAGGAATCCCAGGGACCAGCTGAGCCTGTTGCAGGGATTGCAGCTGATAAAAGCTCCAGGAGAACAGTGGAGACGGGACCAAGATAGTCCCAAAGACAACCAAAGGTGATGAAATTCAGCTCCGTGTGGGCCACGGCGTCTCTGTGCTGAAAATAATCCTCCCCTCCCAATTAAGGGCTGCCTGGCCTGTGTCCTGATTGCTCCCTGAGATCTGCAGAGTAATAATCAGGGAGGTGTTTTCACTCAATAAATGGTATAAAAAAGCTCCCTTTAGTTCATACCTTTTCAGGTGCTTTTCTGGCATCTAAATGGGACAGGATTCCAATTCCATTTGGGTGTGACAAATCTTAGAGACCATTAAAAATCCTTTTGCTTGTCACATGATACGTGGAGATAAACTCAGTTTCCTGCTCTGTCACATTTAGATGGGTGGGAGCTGTGTCTTCTAAACCATGGAAAATAACAGGAATTCATAAATCCCAAGAATCCTGAGGTTGGAAAAGACCTCCAAGCCCATGGAGTCCACCCTGTGCCCCATCCCCACCTTGTCACTCAGCACCACATCAGGGTGTTCCTTGGACACCTCCAGGGCTGAGGACTCCAAATCTCCCTGGGCAGCCCCTTCCAAAGCCTCACCACCACCTTTTCCATGGAGAAATTCCTCCTGATGGTTCAAATTTATCTGTTCTGAACGTAGAATGAAATCTGTGAAGGTCTTCCTAAGGAAAAAAATCAACTCATTCATCACAAGGTTTTATACTCACAATAAAGTCATTTTAGAGAGTTTATTGATGGAGAGTAGGTGAGGGAAGGACAAATCACCCCCTCCTCTTAAACTACAAATACATCCTAAGAATTAGGTGGAATAGAAGATGTGAAAAGACTCATGGATGGGATGAAGAGGCACCACAACACCCCAAGACCCCTCATGTCCATGGGGTCCTCAGTAAATGTATTAACCTGAGGGTCTGACCTTTATTCCCACAGCATTCTTTTCTGTTCAATTGGATTAGTCAGGGGAATAGAAGGAATCCTCTCTGCAAGATGCCTACGTGTAAAACAAGGCTGTGGAGGAAATGCAGCAGGGCAGTTGTGAAAGAATGAGCTCATTACCGAGGAGGACTCATTCCCAGAAGGCAGGGCTTTGAAACCATATAAAAGTTCTCAAATCTCCTCACTCCACCATCCGCTCCACCTCGTGCTACTCCTGTTGGCTGCTTGGGTAAGTCAGAGAATTCTGATCCTCCTGGGTGATTCTCCTCCTTGGTTTGGTGGGGAGGGGGGACTCTTTATAAACAGGTGTTTGGTTTGATACCTTTGAATATGCAGAAGATCCTTGGAAAGAAGAGAAGTTGAGGGGAGCACGAGCAGCCTTGAAATGGCTCTGCCAGGTGAATTCAGGCTGAGTGTAAATCTGAGGGTGGTTAAGGGCTAAATTAGAGCCTTTCTGAAAGGGAGATCAGATGAAATTATGTTGGTTCAAGTAGAGCTGCTCTTGCCTTCAGGGTAGGAGACCAGTGGCCTCCTAAAGCTCCTGCCAAACGGAGTGCCTGTGATTCTGCTGTTTATAACAAAAAATATTGTTAAAACTTCCAGTTCATCAAAGAATTCCTCCGGAAAAGACAGATTTGGGGCACGAGGGGCTGTAGGGAGCAGGAGGATGAAAGCATTCCTCGTGTGCTGTCTCATTCATGCCAACCATGGCAAGAGCAAGGTATTAATTTGTTTCAAGATGTTATCAGATCCTTATTTTTAAAAAAATGGCAAGAGAGGAATGATATTGATCTGGAGGATGGAGAAAAGAGGAGGGAATTTCCTTTGAAGATGTGCTGAGAGGAGCAGCAACCACAGGGTGAAGGGAGAAGGAGCTTCCACCCTCTCTCTCTTGCCCACATCTCCTTGGTGGGGCAAGTCCTGCCTTGAGAGGGCTTCAAAATGCCCTTTTCAAGCACCACTTCTGCAATTCTCCCCTTTAATTTGTGCCTTTAGGTTGGTTTTAGAAAAGCAGCAGCGCTGGCTTTAGCAAAGCCGCTTCCCCAGCCCAGCTGAGCCCGGTCCTGCCTTCAGCAGCCACAAAACAGTTTCCCAAATTGTCAGGGACACTCAGCAGGCACAGGAGTGGCCCTGGGAGCAGAAATGCCTCCTGGTGGCTCTGAGTCACTCAGGTGACACGTGTCATTAGTGGCCATGACAATCCAGAGACACAGGGACACGTTATCACTGCTGGTTCTTTCCAGGGCAATTGGAAGGACTGGGCCACAGGTCACCTCAACCCTTTCCATCATCACCAAAGTCAGGCTGAAACCAGAGCAGGAGGAGGGTTTGTCTCTTGTGACAGTACAAGAGTCTTAATACTTACATAATACTTACAGAAAGGGCTTCTAATTCCAAGTAAAAGCTGGAAACCATCATAAAAGGGGCAAACCCAAATGAATTATCCTAGTTTTGCCAAAGTGAAATATCCCGTTGGCCCCACACTTATATTTTCCTCCTTTCTGACACACCAAATGCTTTTAAATGTTTGTCTCCCCCATCCGTTATTTTTTATATGATTATTCTGACTCTCTGAAGCCACTCTCAAACCAGGAGATCTGTGATTTGCCAGCTCCTCTCATCAATTCCCCAGGACAGAAATAAAAGGCAGTTGACATTTTGGGAAGAGGAGGGAGGACTCTGAAGTGTAAATCAGCTCCAGGTTCAAAGGAGTGGCTCTACCTCAGTCAGACCTGACAGGGCTGTCCCACATTGCAGAGCAGAAAGGAGGAACAAGATAAGACAAAGTCAGAGCAGGGGCTGAAAGGCAGGATGAAAAAGAAAGAGCAAATCACAATTCTGAGACAACCTGCCTTGGGAAGCCAAGGGCAAACCGGGAGAACTTTGCTCTTGTTTCTCAGAACGTGGGTTTTATAACAATTTCCCCCTTTTCCTGCTGCTCTTCACTCAGCACCACAATAACACCCGGATTTTCTTTCAGATAAACTTCTTTCCTTCCGAGATGTCTCTCAATCAAATGCAAATCAAGCAGGACATCACCCTCCCACCCGGCCTGAGCAAAAGCATCTCGAAGCAGAGCCAGGAGCCCGTGCCGTGTCCCCAGCAGCATCCTGAGCTCCAGACCCCAACACCATGCCCAGCCCCAGCCCCAGCGGTGGGCACATGCCCGGAAAAAGTCGTGCCATTGCCAACACCGCTGGTGGAACCAGGCAAGGGAGAAACCCCCGTGGTCGTGGTGCCCCAGTGTCCAGCCCAGGAGCAGCAGCAGCAGCAATGCAAGATGCCACCAACCTTGCCACCTGAGGCTGCTCCGTGCCCAGAAGAGAAGGTGGCGTGCAAAGAGCTGCCTGTGCCAACCCCCGTGTCCTGCCCTGAGCCAAGTGCGTGTGGGCTGGAGAAGCAGGAGTGCCACGAGAGCCCCGTGCCAGTCGCTGTGACCTGCCCCGAGGCCACAGCGTGTCCCCAGGAGAAGCAGCAGATCAAGGAGATCCCTGTGCCAGTCCCTGTCCCACTCCCTGACCCCACGCCGTGTCCCCAGGAGAAGCAGGAGATCAAGGAGATCCCTGTGCCCACCCCGTGCCCTCCAGAGAAGCAGGAGTGCAAGGAGACCCCCGTGCCAATCCCTGTTTCATGCCCTGAGCCCACCCCATGTGCCCAAGAAATGCAGCAGTGTCAGGACACCTCTGTGCCAGTCCCTGTCCCACTCCCTGACCCCACACCATGTCCCCAGGAGAAGCAGGAGATAAAGGAGATCCCTGTGCCAGTCCCTGTCCCACTCCCTGACCCCACACCGTGTCCCCAGGAGAAGCAGGAGATCAAGGAGATCCCTGTGCCCTGCCCTGACCCCACACCGTGTCCCCAGGAGAAGCAGGAGATCAAGGAGATCCCTGTGCCCTGCCCTGACCCCACACCATGTCCCCAGGACAAGCAGGAGATCAAGGAGATCCCTGTGCCCTGCCCTGACCCCACACCATGTCCCCAGGACAAGCAGGAGATCAAGGAGATCCCTGTGCCAGTCCCTGTCCCACTCCCTGACCCCACACCATGTCCCCAGGAGAAGCAGGAGATCAAGGAGATCCCCATGCCCAGCCCATGCCCTCAGGAGAAGCAGGAGTGCCAGGAGCTGCCAGTGCCAATCCCAGCTCCCTGTCCCGAGCCAGGGCAGTGCTCCCTTCCCAAGAAATTCCCTCCCCTGGAGCAGCAGCAGGTGAAGCAGCCCAACCTGTGGCCTCCAGTGCAGAAGTAAATTGGGGCTGCCCTGAAGGGTGAAGATCCCAACCCAAACCCCCCTCTGCCAACATCTCCCACCCAGAGGTCGTTTCCCACCACGCTGCAGAGTTTCTGTGGAGGAGAAATTGCTGTTAAGCTTCCAATTCCCCCTCCAATTAATGCTTCCTCCTTTACTAACAGCCCCCAGGCTTCCAGCAGGGTCGTGGTTGTGTGTTCAGCTTCCCAGCAGCCAGAATTCCTGCCCTCTCCCAATCCCACTGCCTTTGGAAGGTGCAGAGAGGGAGCAAAAAGGCAGGGTTTATTAAGCTCAGTAATACCTAAGCCAAACACAAGGCCCAGCTTTGCTTTTCCTGCTCCTTCCTTCCTTCCTTCCTTCCTTCCCAGCTCCCTGGGTTTCCACCTCCCACTTGCATTGAGGGCTTTTGCCTATTAATAACTTGAGGTTTGGGCAGAACCTGCTGCTAAAAAGGTTCTGATGAACTTCCTAACCCGTGACTTTGTAGAGCTCATTATTCCACGCAATTAGAGATAGGGGAAAAAAAAAATAATCCACCGGGCTGGAGGAAATAGGAAGATTTTTTTTTTTTGTTTTTTAAGACTAAACCCATCACCTCTGCCCAGGGAGGAATCAGAGCTCTCCCTGCTGAGCTCCCCTGGAATTTTCTAGGATGTGCAAAAGAGCAGCTCCAGCTGAGATCCTTTATGGCAAATAGATAGGTAATTAAATCCACTCCAGACATGTTTTGCAAGGGATTAACCTCGGGCGTGGCTCCCACGTGTTGGCCGGGCTCGAGGAGGGAACCCACGCGGGGCCCTCTCCATTACACCCTGGAACATGTTTCACCACACGCTGTTGTTGTGTATGGATTTGCTACTTAGCTCTAATTATTTTAGGCTGCTGGTGCATCCAGGATTTATTTCACTGTGAAAACCAACAATAAAAACGTCTTTGAATACCGAGTTGTGGAGAGTTTTAAGAGCTGCTGCTTCAAAAAAAGAGGTGGGAAGGAGAGTCAGCTTTTTTCGGGATCAAAGCTGGGAAAATCAGGATTTGGGAATTTGGGTAGAGGCGATCCTGAGTCAGAGAATCGTGGGATGATTTGGGATGGAAGGGTCCTTAAAATCTAGACAGTTCAAGACAGGGACACCTTCCACTAGCCCAGGTTGCTCCAACCTGGCCTTGGACACTTCCAGGGATGGGGCAGCCACAGCTTCTCTGGGAAATCCATTCCACTCCCTCATCACCCTCACAGGGCACAATTCCTTCCCAATATCCCACCTAAATTCCCATTCTGTCAGTCTGAACCCATCCCCCTTGTCCTGTCACTCCAAACTCTTGCCCAAAGTCCCTCTCCAGCTCTCTTGGAGCCCCTCCAGGCACTGAAAGGCTTCTCCAAGATCTCCCCAGCGCCTTTTCTCTTCTGAAGCTGAACAGCCCCACCTCCCTCAGCCTCTCCTAGGAGGAGAAGTGCTCCATCCCTGTGATCACCCTGGTGGCAGGCTCATCCTGCTCCTCTCCAGGTGCTCTGGCTGGAGAACTTCGAGGAGCATCCTCATTGTTTCAGTCCCTTGGGCTCAATGACCCAACCCTAGAAGTGCTGGATGGAACTCTGAGCAACCTGGTCTAGCAGAAAGTGACCCTGCCCATGGCAGGAGGTTGGAACTGGATGGTGTTTAAGGTCTCTCCCAACCCAAATCAATCCATGATTTATGATTTCCAGCTGCTCCAAGACCTCCAGCAGACACAAGGCACGTCTACAGAGCAGGTTGGAAGCACAAGCCAAAGAGTTTTTCCCACACTTCAGAGGAGCCAGGAGAGACACAATCCCACTGGTTTGGCCCTGGGCTTGTTAGGTGAGTGTTTAGATACATCCAACCTCCTCAGCTGATCCCAGAATCCCCCCAAGACACAGCTCCTGGTTTGCAGAGCAACCTTCTGCCTGCACACAAAAACATCCCTCAAGTGTTTCTCCACTTCCAGTTTTCCTCCTCTCTGGTGCCCCACAACTGACTGGAAATCCAAGCAGCTGAGCCTGGATGTCCTTCTGGTTCATCCCAAACATCCCAAATCCCCTTTTTTGTCATTTTAAGAGTAAAAAAATGCTCATTCTGAGCAAGAAAAAGGTTCTTTTGGGTGGAACCAACTTCCAAAGCCAGTTTTCCTCCCAGCAGTTCTAGCTGAGGCTCTAAACCCACCGCTAGGTTGTGCCTGGATCTCTGTCTTTAAAGGTAATTTTTTGGCAAATAAAGGGAAAAAAATAACGAATGACATGAGAAAAGTGACAATAAAAAGATCAGGCAGCAAGAAATGAAGTTATTCATAATTTTATTGCAACACCTCCCAAATGAAGCGCAGAATAAAGCGGCCCCGTGATTGATTGATTTATTATTCTATAGCACAGAATGAACTAATCCCAGCTAATGAATTGCACCTCTTTGTCAAGCAATCTCTCCTTGCAAGCTGAGAGGGTGGCTGCCGATTTGGAGCTCTTCCAGCAGCGCCAGCAGACAGGAAAGTTGGGAAAGGAGCATTTGGAAATGGGAATTTGCATCTCCCGTGGCTGTCGGGGCTACTTCTGCTTCGAGCACTGCTGCTGCTGCTGCTGCTGCTGCTGCTGCTGGGGGATGCTCTTCACAGCACACTTGGCTTGCCCTTTGGGGGCCTGGCTTTGCTCCACACACTTGGAAGAGGCCACACACTTCTCCTGGCACTGGGGAGGGATTTGGTGCTGCTGTTTCTGCTGGTGGGACGACATCCCTGCGATGCCTGGAAGGAAAACAAGGTGCCTGGTTGGTTATTTGGAGCCCTTTTGGGATATCACAGTTCTTCAGGTCTGACATCAGCTCACCAGCCAAGAGGATTAGCTTTTAAGGTTAATCCTCCCATCAAAACCACTCAAAGCTCTTGGGAAGAAATCCCTGAGGATTCTGCTCTTCAGACCCGATTTGAGTCCAGTTTGTTGTACCTGCCCCATGTCGGGGTTTTTGGGCTCCCAACAAATCCTCTGTGGCATCAGCCACTCTGCTGAGGCTTCAGAGAATAACTGTACCTAAAATGAGCCCCAGAGACAAACTCCAGCCTAACAAAGCCTTGGGCTAAGCAGGGAAATGGTTGCAGAGCTGAAGGGAAGACAAAAAGCAAGAGGGGTTTTCCTCCATTCCCTCTGCTCGCTCTTTTCTGGGCATTTCAGCTTTGACAAGCAGAGAAGAAATCCAGATTTAAAGGAAAACCAGCTTAGTTCCAGGAGAACCTCAGAGAAATGGTTAAAATCAGTTCAAGAGGAGCAGAAAACTGGTGAGGGATCAGTATTGGGATTTTTGAAAGGGAAAAGCCATTGGAAAACAATCCCTTTTTGCACCAACCACGTCTCTGCTTAGTTCATTGAGAGCCTCAGAGCAGGAGCAACATCTTTAACCATTAAATTCAGGTGAACTGATAAGATTTTATACCAAAAAAAAAGCAAAAATCAGAGCCCTGGAAATCCAGGAGACTGAAGGGATCAACCTGTGGCTGCTCAACAGATGCAAAACAAGCTGCCCGTGGATGCCAACCTTTGCCATTTGATGGTTATCAGGATTCTTATCAGTTTGGGGGAAATTCTGAGGGTTCACAAGGGGGTTTCTTCTCCCAAAAGGGCAGCAAACCATCATCTGCAGGCTCAGAAAGTCTCCAACCACCATAAGGTGCCTTTCACCCCCGTGCAGGTGAAATTTGCAGGGAGAAAAGCAGGAGGTGGGACCAGGGAAACTCAAATGAACACAAATCAGCCCCATCTCCAAACCCAGGGCACCAGAACCCCCCACCCAAAGAGCTAAAAGGGACCCCGAAGGACTCACCTGGTGTCTCCTGCTGTGGGAGGGAGGGAAGGAGAAGCCACTGGAGATGAGGAGCTTCCCCAATGGGAGGTTTTTATACCCTTTCAGGACTCAGCCCCGGGAGCTGATGACAACAGATTAACTTGATGACCAGAATCTTTCACAACCAGAACCTGCTCCACTCACACCTCCGTGCACCTGGACTCCAGTCAAGGCCTGGGAAAGATCCCTCCTCTTCCAGCTGCGTGGGGGATTTGTTGTTTTTAATGCCAGGCACACCCAGTCTGGTAATCATGGGCTAATTTATTAATAATTCCCCTTGTCCCTGTCCTGGGCAAAGAGCCCACGACTCAACTCAGATTTGGGACAGAACTCACATCCGCTGGGGATGGAGCAGAATTATGTTTGGATAAAATTTAGGGGGTGGTTTTGTTTGGGGGAAACCTGAGTGGGGTGGGGGAATCCCAGTTCCAGCTCCTGGGCTGGCTTTGGCCTTCTGTGCTTCTGGATTTTGCTGGTTTTCTCCTCCAAAAGGGGAATAAAACCCTTCCCAAAGCCAAGAAATTAGAAATCCTTCCCTCTGATTTTTCCTCGTCCTTTTCTGTAGTTTTCCCACTGAATTAACTTCATTTCTAATGGATTTAATTATTTTTTTTACAAATTCTGGACTTGACTTGCTGAGGTTGTGGAAGGATTAGTTCTTTTTTCTGGGGCAGAAAACTGTTGATTACCTTGAGATTTTTCCAAGGAAGGAACAGAGAAAATGTTTCATCCAAAGTTTCCTCCAAAGCCTTGGCTTTGTCCAGCTGGAAAAGGAATTCCAGCTCCTCTGATTCCTCCTCAATTCAATTTAACCTGCACACAGAGACTTTCTGAGGCTCCACAGGGTGGTTTTCAGCCTCCTGGGACCAGAAACCCCTTGTCAACCCTCCAAACTTTACCCAATTTGCTCCCCTGGGAGGTCACACTCAGCCCTGGGAATTACATCCAGTCAGGGGTGGGGGACACATGGAGAGATTAAAGAATCGTTGAGGTCAGAAAAGATCTCCAAGATCATCAAGTCCAACCTTTTCCCAACTTTGGCAACTAGACCAGAGCTCTGTGGTCCCTTCTCCAGCCTCATCCTGTTCCTTCTCACAGCGTGTTCCCAGCAATCCTTGGCTGTTTCCACCAACAATCCTTGGTTGTTCCCACCAACAGTGTTTGCCTCTTCTTACCAACAACCCTTGGCTGTTCCTACCAAAAATCCTTGACTGTTCCTACCAGTAATCCTTGGCTGTTCCTACCAAAAATCCTTGGCTGTTCCTACCAACAACCCTTGGCTGTTCCTACCAAAAATCCTTGGCTGTTTCCACCAAAAATCCTTGGCTATTTTTATCAACAATCCTGGACTGTTCCTACCAATAATCCCTGGTTGTTCCTACCAACAATCCTTGGTTGTTCCTACCAACAATCCTGGACTGTTCCTACCAACAATCCTGGATTGTTCCTACCAATAATCCTTAGTTGTTCCTACCAACCATCCTTGGCTGTTCCTACCAACAGTCCTTGGCTGTTCCTACCAACAATCCTTGGTTGTTCCTACCAACAATCCTTGGTTGTTCCTACCAACAATCCTTGACTGTCACCAACCATCCTTGGCTGTTCCTACCAAGAACCCTTAGTTGGCTCCACACCCACCCAGCTACTGTTGTTTGACACATCCACATCATCCCCCTGATCTTCTGGTTGATTCTACAGCCTGACACGGATGAAATGGCCCTAATTTGTTGCAAATATACCAGGAATTTCAGCAATTCCCAGAGCTGACCACAGATGCATAGGAGAGAAGTGTGTCAGGGCTCTTGCAACACCTTTTCCTACCATCACAGGAAACGTGATGGGCACAATCCAACAGGTCCCTCCTGCCACTTCCTCTGGGGTTTCCAGAGCCTGCCTGTGATTCCTGGGCCTGGTGCAGCAGAGAGGGAGAAAAGTAAAAACTTTAAATTATTTACTAATTTCCCCTTGCATTTTACAGGAACTTTTGGCCACAGCAACTTCCTTTGTAATGAATTTAATCCCTTTTTTACAATCCCTGGATTGGACTTGCTGAAATTGTGGCACAAATTCCTTTTTTGGGGGGATGGATCCACATTGCAGAAAAATGTTGATCCCCTGGAGCCTTTTTTTCCGAGGAAGGGACAGAGGAAATGTTTGAGGAGCTGATAAACCTGGATGGAGATGCTCCAAGATCAGTCACAGGTGACTCACCTATGGCATGGAGTTGCATGTGAGTCCCTGACTAAGACCTTTTCCATGCCTAAAATGGGTCCTGATGTAGCACCAGGGAGTTATTAATGAGGCAGAATTCATGGTGGATCCTCCAAGAGGAGCACATTCCCCATCTCCCCATCCATACCCGTGCTGTTGAGTGTCTGCTCCACCTCCTCCTTCTCTTCCTCCCCGAGGTGTGTTCAGCTGTAGAGTTGTTTGCCTTCCTGAGACGTGTTTTGCCTCTCATTATCCCTGTCCCATGGTGTCACCTTTTGGTGTGGACGGAAAGAGCACCAAGAGGAATCTGCTGTTGAATTCCACCCAAGGGCTCATTAACAGCTGATTGCACACGCCTAAATATAACTCTTTTCTTCTCCAGATTAGATATTCTCCACCCTTGCCATAATGATATGGTAGATGGGGAGTAATTCTCCATATCCCAGACGTGGAAATTGTGAGGCCATCACGGAGCCAGAGGTTGAACAAGTCACATGCACAGCGTGGAGGACAAAGGGAGCTTTATCTCTGAAATTCGGAATTTCAAAGGGTTTAACTGCTCCTCCAGACAATGGGCCTCCTTCAGCTTCAAAGTTATAACAAATAAAGATGTATTTAAGCGGAGGAAAATGTTATTGCACCTGCCAGGTGTTAAAAAACCTGAAATCCCAACCCCTCTCTCAGTCAGGGATGTGATTTCTCCTCCTTGCACAGGGGGAATAACACAAGTGAGACCTGCCCAAAGCCACACAGAGGATCTGCAGCAAATCTGGGAGCAAAACTGCAAACTCAGGGCTCAGACCTGTTCCTGAGCCACAAAAACATTCATGTCCTGAAGCCAAATCCCCTCGGTTTTGATATTTAGTGGAAACTGTGGGAAGAATTCGACCAACCCACCACTTTGCCTCAGTCAGAGTGTTTTTAAGGAACAATTAATTCAAATTGCAGGAAGAACATTTCAATCCCTTCATGTTTGAATCTGAGGTTTAAATTTGCCCTTTAAGTTTCTAAGCTTTGCCTCCAAAATCCTGTGACACAAACCCCACAATTCTGCCATTAATAAAAGTGAAAATAAAATGCCTCTCCTTATTTTTGGTCAGACGAGCACTGACCAGATGAGGTTTTCCTTACAGGAGACATTGCTCCTCATTAAAATGCTCCCAAACCAACCCTCCCAAACCTCAACAGCTTTTTAAAATGAAAACTACGAGAGGATGTTCTGGTCTCTGAGGAACTGGAGATGAAAAGAAAGACAAAAGACACACGATGCCATCGATGGTCAATTTTTATTGCTGCAAACACACACTACAAGACAAGAGGATGGACAATAAAAGAGATGAGAAGAACAAGGGAGGGGACGTCTTCCACCACCAATGCTGACAGCACCACCATGGCTTAACAACTTTGCCAACTCAGCCATGGTTAAACAACTTTGCCAACTCAGCCATGGTTAAACAACTTTGGCAACTCAACCATGGTTAAACAACTTTGGCAACTCAGCCATGGCCAAACAACTTTGCCAACTCAGCCATGGTTAAACAACTTTGCCAACTCAACCATGGTTAAACAACTTTGGCAACTCAGCCATGGTTAAACAACTTTGGCAACTCAACCATGGCCAAAAAACTTTGGCAACTCAGCCATGGTTAAACAACTTTGGCAACTCAGCCATGGTTAAACAACTTTGCCAACTCAACCATGGCTAAACAACTTTGCCAACTCAATCATGGCCAAGCAACTTTGCCAACACAACCATGGCTAAACAACTTTGCCAACACAACCATGGCTAAACATCTTCCCAAGAGCTGACATTGGCCAACTGCAGCGACCCAAAAAGAGGTGCTGAGGCAGCAGGAGCAGAAGTATCAGAGGAAAGAAAGACACAGAGGGAACATCTTCCAAGACAGAGACACGTGGGGCAGGCAGAGCAGGAGAGGTCTCGGCACGTGGGTGGTGGGTCGGTAACTTGGTTTTCCATTCCGTGGGTGCCCAAGAGCCCGCTGAGGGATCAGCAGGGGTGGGAGCACACGGGCTCCAGGCACACCGTGTCGCAGGACTCCACACACTTAGTGGTGCAAACCTCCACACAGGGGGCCTGGCAGGGCTCCAGGCACTTGGTGCAGCACTGGGTGGCACAGGGCTCCACGCACTGGGGTGGGCACTGCGGGGGACAGCTCTGGGCACAGACGTCCACGCACTGAGGGGCGCAGACCTCCACGCACTGGGTGCTGCAGGGCTCCACGCACGTGGTGGCGCACTGGGTGGCACAAGGCTCCACGCACTGGGTGGTGCAGGTGGTGGCACACTGGGTGGCACAGGGGGCCTGGCAGACGTCCACGCACTGCGAGGGGCAGGGCTCCACGCACACGGTCTTGCAGGGCTCCACGCACTTGGCACACTTCTGCAGGCAGATGGGAGGGGGCAGGCAGGGCTGCTTGCACTGCTCGTAGTAGGACATCCTTCCCGAGGGTTGGGTGGGGGAGCTGAGGGCAAAGCTGAAAGGAGACACAAAAATCGGGTTATTGGGAGTTTCCTCCTCCAGGGGTGATTCACAACAAGAGGTCTCGGTGAGGAGGTGACACTTTGTGGTCAGGGTGAGGAAAGGGCTGTTGGACAAGATTGCCCCTGCCCATGATTTTTGGATTTGGATATGGGCAATTAACACTGCCAGGTTATTCCTTCCCTTCTTGGGAACGAGTAAAATTCACTGTTAGGAAGCCCAAAGCCATGAATTTCAGAGACCTGCCCACAGTTAAACTTTGTACAGGTTGTGATATGGAAATAATTCATTTCCTTACTTTCCTAATTAAACTAGCAGATGTTCCAGGGCTGAGCTGTTGTCACCTTCTCAGATCCACCAGAGAACGTCCCCCTGTGAGCTGCTGGTGCCCAAAGACCACAAACTCAGACACCATCCCATAGAAACCTGGAATGATTTGGGTTGGAAGGGACCTTAAAGCTCATCCCATGGGCAAGGACACCTTCCATGATCCCAGGTTGCTCCAACCTGGCCTTGGACACTTCCAGGGATGGGGCAACCTGTGCCAGGGCTTTCCCACCCTCACAGGGAGAAAATTCCTTCCCAATATCCAACCTAAATCTCCCCTCTGTCAGTCTGAACCCATCCCCCTTGTCCTGTCACTCCAGTTCCTGATGAACAGCCTCTCTCCAGTTTCCCTGGAGCCCCTTCAGACCCTGGAAGGTGCTCTGAGGTCTCCACACAACCTTCTCCTCTCCAGCCTGAATATTCCCAACTCTCCCAGCCTGGAGATCCTCTGGATCATGGGAAGTCACTGGAGTTGTCTCAAAATTGATGGGCTCATCCTTCCCTAAGGGAAGGGGTGGCCCAGAGGCTGCAGCTCCTGTTTCCAAGTCATTTCCTCCTCTTGCCTTCTCCCAGGTGTCTCCTGCAGCTTTGCCCTCAGGAATTCTGCAGCCTCCTCCTTCCAGATAATGCCTCTTCCCACCCATCCCTTCTGAAGTCCCAGGAGTTCCTCGGCAGCATCCACTCATTTATTTAATTTCCAGACTTAATGAGGCACGAGAAGAATTAACCAAGACAGAACAGGAGGGAGGATGAGACAACCACAATTCCTGAGGAGGTGACAGAACATTTGCAAGCTACTTAAGGTACAGCAAACTCTAAAGAAGAGTCAAAACATCCTCTCCCCAATTCCAAGGCAAAGCCTGGAACACAAACACCTCCGGCAAAGCTCAGGAAAACATTCCCTTGACCACAACAACCAACAGAACACCATTCCCTGATAAATCCAAGGAAGACTCACCTTTTCACCAGTGCAGGTGAGCGAAGGAGACGCCAAATGGAGTGGGGCGAGCGTGAAAAGGCAAAGCTTTTATACGGCCCGCGTGGCGTCACCTCCGGAAACGTGGGAGCCCAGGGGGATGGACACCTGACCACTAACAACCTCCCCAGGCTCCACCTCCACATGCTTTGCATATTTGCTCACATCCTAATTTTTGGTGGAAAGCCTCTTCCAGGACAAGCACGGGATGCTGAGCAAGCCGCGCCGCCATCGAGTCATGCGGTTCCCGGTGGCAATGGCAGTCATTAAAAAAAGCAGGTGCTGAATTAATTGCTTTTCCAAAGGCAGATTGAATGCGAGGGGATGGTTGCAGCTCCTGATTTCCATAAACGTCTGGATGATAGCTTTGGGTTTTCCAAGGGTTATTAGGAGGGAAGGAGACAATTAATTTGATTTACTCTGGGAAATAGTAAGTCATTGTTCTCATGGTGGCAAACAACAAATCCCCTGGTGGGCCACGGGTGTTTCCACAAATTCCTGTTTCTCTGATACCTCTTAAATCAGTTCATTCACCCATGAATTATCAACATCCAAGCTTGGCAACTCCAATAAGGACACAACTCCAGTTGCCTCGAGGAGCCCATCAAATTCAGGGCAAAGTATCCCTCATTTTAAAGGCATTTTTCAGTGCCATGGGAGTGTAAAAGGCTCCAGTTTAGGTGAGATTTAGGCCCAGGATGCCATATTAATATATTAATTATATATATTAATATATTGAAGTGTTCTGTTGATCATAACTTCATGGAAAATCTTTGCTTTTCCAAGATATTCCAACCACAGAGGTGGAATGTGACCATCAGCCTACACTTAGCTCTGCAAAAAATGCTAAATGCGATAAAAACCCACCCAACCAACCAACCCAACCCAACCCAACCTCTTCAGCATGAGCAGCTCATCCTGTTTACACTCCAAACCAGGAGTCCTGATGGAGAATTCCAGGTTCCTTCCCAGGGGAATTCCTGCCCTGAGCCCACGTGAGCTGGTGGATTTGCAGCTGACATTCTCCCAGCAGCACCTCATGGGTGCTTCAGTCTTTCCACACACTCAGCACCTCACGTGGAGTTTCTCCCCTGGAGACTTTTCTGACCTGGAGGCTTTTATGGATGACAGGAAGAAATTGGGAGTTGCAGAGGGTGGTTTGCTTGTCTTAAACATCTCGATCAGGGGTGGAGAAACACCCGTGGCTGCATCAAACAGACTGGGCAGGCTGTGAAGTGAGCAGAGAACCGGCTTGGATTTAGGGGTTGAATACTTAGGCAGATTAATCTCTTCCCATCTTCTCCTCCTCGAGCTGCTGGGTGAGGAAATTGTCCTCCAGCACTTTTAGGTGCCCTCACAGGAGCCTCCAACGCTTATCTCGCTGAGGAGCATCTCAAAGTCCTGTTTGAACAGTTCTTCGTGTCTCCTGGGGCTTCAGGCTCACCTCCAAAACCATCACTGGGGACCAGTCCTGCACCTCCCTTTCCACAGTGAGTTATTTTACACCCTGTTGTTAGATTTGATTGGCAAGAAACTCTCCTCTCAAAGGACACAGAAATTGATCTGCGTTTGTAATACGTGAGAACATCAGAGGGCTGGATTATTGCTCTTAATTGCCACTTATTTGTGGATCTCCATTACATTTATGAGCAATTTGGTCCTCGGACTCGTCACGTCAACGTCAGTGAGTCAGGACCCCACAGCAACATCCTTTGGTGGCCTTCCCTTCGTGACCAGAGGTTTGGCTGGTGCTGCAGGAGAGCTGCCCCCATGAGCACTGAATTCTGCTGCTCAGGAGGATATTTCTAAAAAACTCAGTAAAAAAAAAGGACATGGTCAACCCTTTTGGCTCCCAATAACCCAAGAGACTCTTTGTGTTTCACCACAAAGAGCTACCAAAGGTGGAGGGAAAAAAAAATACTGGGAAAAAAAATAACTATTTTATAGATTGAGGAGCAATTTTCTTTAAAATGGGATCCAACTGGATTCTTTGCAGCCTTTGGTTTACTCAAGAGCCTCCTACGTAAGGTTTTTAGTCTGTGGCTTCAGCACTGGTTGGCAACAGGGATTTCCTTTGGTTTATGTGCAGCATCCCATATTCCAGAATCCCAAAATCCCTGAGGTTGGAAAAGCCCTCCAAGGTCACCGAGCCCACCCTGTGCCCCATCCCCACCTTGTCACTCAGTGCCACCTTGAGGTGTTCCTTGGACACCTCCAGGGCTGGGCACTCCAAACCTCCCTGGGCAGCCCCTTCCAAAGCCTCACCACCCTTTCC